>OX456527.1:44747583-44842583 GCA_949748255.1 Eustalomyia histrio
TTAATGTTCATATATAATCATATATGAGTACTTTCCCTTATGCCTGTAAAATAATTTTTTTGTATTTACAACAAATGATATTTCATTAAAAAAACGGTCTACTTAATCTTCATTTAAATCAAATGGCTTTTGTTAATTATTTTTTAAATGTTGTTTAAACAACTGACACAGCCGTAAGAATATAATCATTTAAAATTTTACCTACCAAAAAAATAAATGATTTAATCATTTATTTGAAATTGTTTCCGCTTTTGTATTTGTTGTTTATTTTTTAATCTACAAAATGTATGTATGTCTTTAGGAAAATGTTTTTATTGAACTACATACTACCTACCTACATAATATTCTGAGTGTATTTTTATATATACCTAACAATCTCTTTATAGATTGATATTTTGTCCCCTAACCTGGAGTACTTAAATTCTAATAATTCTCATTGAGTTAATAAAACTTATTAGATATAATGTATGGAGTTACTATTCCCGTGTAAGAGTATAAAAACAATGCAACGATTCTCGTTTTCTTTTCATACAATTTTAAATTAAAAATCTTGCACCGGTTTTTGTGGAAGATAAAAACTATTTTTTTTTTCTCACTGCAATTTCTTATTCTCGCATTTAGTATCGGCCCAATAACGACGTAGGACGATGACTGATTTTAGTGAAAAGAGAATAGTATAGATTGTTTCCTTCTCAGTCGAACATGATATGTTGGTTTATATTACATTGTATATTTACTGTTACACTATGAGCGCGTGGGAACAATAGAATGATAAAAACAACTGAAAGAATAAAAAAAAGTCGTGAAAATATAATAGATTCAAATGTCAATTTGTATAGAAAAATACGTCACCTTAATTTTTTTTTTCCTCGCTCATATAATAAAGGGTGTCCCAAGAAGAACGCAATTTTTAAATCTGGCAACATTCGAAGTGTCATTGTTTGACATTTAAACAATTGTTATTGTTTTCTAGTAGAAGGTACGAGGTTAGTAAAAATGGAGCGCTACACAAATGAACAACGCATTCTCATTGTGAAATTGTTTTACCAAAATGGTGAAAGTTTTGCGGCTACAGTTCGCAAATTGCGATCAATTTGGGGTCACAATAATGCTCCAAAAGAGTCAACTGTAAAGAGATTAATGGATAAATTTGCTGAAACTGGGTCTGTTAGTAATGTAAAGACAACAACGCGCCATCGACCAGGTCGATCGACCGAAAATGTCGCAGCTGTACGTGATGATGTCGCTCAAACTCCATCCACCTCAATTCGACACCGAGCTCAGCAAATTGGTGTCTCCAAATCCACTTTGCAGCGAATTTTGACGAAAGATTTGCATCTTCATGCATACAAAGTTCAATTGACTCAGGAACTGAAGCCAGCTGACCATGGACAGCGAAGGGAGTTCGTTAATTGGGTATTGGAGAGACAACATGAAAATGCTGACTTTGCCGATAAAATCATCTTCAGTGACGAGGCCCATTTTCATCTTGATGGCTCGTCAATAGGCAGAATTGTCGCATTTGGGGTGAGGAAAATCCTCGAGTGATTCACGAGAAGCAAATGCATCCTCAACGTGTCACTGTGTGGTTTTTGGGCTGGAGGAATCATTGGATCTTTTTTTATGAAAATGAGGCAGGTCAAGCGCAAACAGTCAATGGTGTTCGGTATCGTGAAATGATAACCAGTTTTTTCTTGCCTAGAATTGAAGAAATGAATGTGGAGGGCATGTGGTTCCAACAAGACGGCGCCACATGTCATACAGCCAGAGAAACAATTCAATTGCTGCATCAGTCATTTCCCGGTCGTGTTATTTCGCGTTTTGGAGATCAGAATTGGCCGCCTAGATCGTGCGATTTAACACCATTAGATTTTTTTCTTTGGGGTTTTATGAAGTCGATGGTTTACGCGAATAAGCCGACGACGACTCAAGCCTTAAAAGAGGAAATTGGACGCTGCGTTAATGAAATACCGCAGCATTCATGCAAAATGGTCATTGAAAATTTCATTAAAAGATCGCGTGCATGCCAGCAAAGCCGCGGCGACCATCTGCACGATATATTGTTCCATACATAACCTCATTCTGTCTACTTGACGATATAATAAAGTTTCACGATTTTTTTTAAATATCTGTGTTTTATTTAAAATTTAAAAATTGCGTTCTTCTTGGGACACCCTTTATGATTTTGATCATACGCTTACATTCAATTGTTGGTTACTTATGTAGTTACGATTAGAATTTATTAAGTTTAAGTGAACTTTTTTAACAAATTCTATTATTAACGTTTGTGCAAATCATCTGAAAGCTGATGTTGAAAGACACGTGTTTGTTTTCAGTTTTCCTATATACAAATGCATGTAAAAACATGAAACCGTCTCAAAGATGCCTTTATGGCTTAGTGACATGTTACTGCCCTGCTGACTTGATAATTCGCTGCCATATAAAATACCTATAAACACCTTCTAAAATTTTCACATTAATGTAAAAATATCAGCAGAACAAAAGAGTTAAATTTTTTCATTTATTTTCCCTTCAACATTTACAATACGAAAACTATTTTAAATTGGCAATAATGATATTTTTATTACCTAAGTTCCCCATTTCAGCAGTAAATACACTCTAATAAATTTTTATTTAAATTTACTACCATTGTAACTTTAGTTCGTCCTTTTAAACGTTAAAAATACTAAATGTGTGTAAAATTCATATATACAGACACATTGTCTCTAAAAGTATAGACACAGAAATGTGTTTACATATCTTAAAATTATTTCAATCAATCTTGATGTGTGTAAATATAATACTTTTGTATCTGAATAAACATAAAAAACTTAATGGCAAAAAATTTAAATGGTGACTAATACATTATAAATGCTTTTATATACTTTCGAAAATATTTTCTATTAAACACCTGAAATCTTATATAATTCTGCAACAATCTGCTAGATTTGAAAAGGAACCCAATAATGTATGTTAGTGTAATTTTATTAACATAATACATAGTAACTAAAAAACTAGAATAAATAACATATAACTTATTATTAAGTTAAACATACACCAATAAAAAAAATGAGGCATCAAGTCTAGGAATACCCCCTTACATCAGAGTTCACTTTCCTAATGGGTGTGAAGTTTAACCACATTTTTAAGCACATTTAACAACAATATTAATTACAGGTTCCTGCGCTCAGCAAGAGATGGCACTGCTGGCTCCAAACTTTTTTTTCCTCAAGTTGGTATAACTGTCCTGAGAACACATGCAAAGTTGCAAGTCATTCTGTCAATTCTTTCTTTGTTTACAAGCCATTTGAAGTTGACGTGTCATTGATTTATTTTAGATTCTTTGTTTGAAGGGCTTAAAAGCAAAGAAAATTTATGAATAATTCTTAGAAGTGTATAAGGAGTCCTCACCTTCAAAACGCACCGTTGAATTTTGGGCTGGTGAGTTTAAACGTGGTCGTACCAGCCTTAAAGACGATCCACGCGAAGGACGACCAAAAACTGCAACCGAAGCAGAAATCATTGAGCAGGTACATAATATGGAAAGTGAAGATCCAAGTTTGACTAAGAGTGAAATTGCTAATGCCATAGGCATCTCAGACGAAAGAGTACTCCATATTTTACATGAAGAATTACGTATGAAAAAACTGTTTGGAAAGTTAGTGCCGCACACATTAACAATTCAACAAAAACTGGATCGAAAACAAATTTCTCAGCGTAATTTGGAGCATTTTAAGCCGAATAAAACCGACTTCTTGCGTCGTTTTATAACTATGGATGAGACTTGGATCTACCATCATGATCCTAAATTGAAACAAGAACGTTTACAGTGGACTGAAGCTGGTTGTTCAGCTCCAAAGCAGGTGAAGTCACAACGATCAGCAAAGAAGGTTATGGCATCAGTTTTTTGGGATGCAAAAGGAATTTTGTTGATTGATTATCTTCAGAAAGGTAAAACAATCAACTCTGAATATTATTGCAGCCTTTTTGATCAGCTGGATGAAAAAATTCGTGAGAAAATACCTGGTTTAAAGAAGAAAAAATCATTTTTCATCAAGACAATGCACCTGCTCACAAAAGTGTTTTGACGATGGCTTAATTCAAAGAATTAAAGTACGAATTGCTTGAACATCCACCGTATTCACCAGATTTGGCTCCCAGTGACTACTATCTCTTCAGAAATCTCAAACAATTCCTTTGTTGAAAGCATTTTTCGTCGAATGAAGAGGCCATAGCAGCCGTAGGCGGTTATTTTGCAGAGCTTCCGGAAAACCATTATAAGGATGGGATAAAATTATTGGAAGTTCATTGGAACAATTGTATTAAGCTTGTAGGAGATTATATTGAATAAAAAAATATATTTCGTAACAAAAACAGTATTCTTTTATTTCGAGCGCAGGAACTTTTCAACCAACCTGTATTAACAATATATATACAATAGTGATTTACTGAGTAAATTACTGAGTAAAACTACAGAAAACCTCCTCAACCTTTTCCACTCGCGTACCGCCAATAGCAAAGAGAATCCGATAGTAGTCTTGAGAGTTTTCTGTAGAATAAAAATATAAAATTTAAGTGCTACAGTTTTTCAAACAGAATCTTTCTTACAAAAATTCTTTAGAATCGAGGAATTTTTTTGAAGAAATTTTCTTATAATTTTACCGGAAAAACTAAAATCGTTTGTCTATAGAAAAAGTGCTTAAAAGCTGGATGATTTCTATAAAGTATCCGAGGAATTTCCTTATCAGAGGAATATCCACATTAGGCTAGATGATACAAAAGAGGATGCAAAATGGACGTTTCTGCTAACGCAAAGACGTGGGAATTAGTTTTCTTATTATATATCAAAATTTTGATTGAAATAAGTGTGAACCTTTATAAATTGCCTTCCATGAGGTAATTTGAAAATTAAATATGCTAACATAAATACATAATGTGAGCAACCTGATTCATATGAGGGACATAAATATGCTCACAGCTTTGCGAATTAAAAATGTGTGCAAACAGCACCAAGATTATTTTCACCGACGGCATAACTAATAAAAAAATTACATTTTACTTAACATCAATTTAACGTTTATATTAATGGATACTTTTCACTAACCTTGTTTAAGTATATATTGTCCATATCAAATACAACAACTTGATGTGAAATTGCGGTGAAGTGTTTCATGGTTTCGAACTTTTATTATTTTCTATTTTAAAAATGTATATTTTGACAAATTAATTTATTTTAAAAATTTTTATTTTATTACATACTTTATGAACTTTACACACAAATGTGAACCTCTGAAGAAATGTTTTTATCAACAAGCATAAAACTAAATTACTTATGTAATTTTGAAAAAATAAGTGTGTAAACTATTCATTTAAACATTTATAGCTTTATTTCAAGCACAGTGCTTTATTTTAAATTAAAATTTACACACATTTTGTCAGTAATTTTATATGCATTTTTTAGAGTGTAGAGAATCTGAAAGCAAAACTTCGAGATATTTTAAAATATAAATTATCATCGAATTATTGCGCGTACAATAAATCCGCGTCATTTTAGAACATTTTGCGCATAACTATTGTCTGAAATATAAGTCGGGTACATTTTATTGTAACAGGTCAATTAAAAAGTCCCCGGCCTACCATACTAAAACCCATTTTTTCGGCATAATTCGTTTTTTTATTCAATATAGTTCCCTTCAAGGGTGATACACTGATTATAGCGACCCTCCAACTTTTCGATACCATTTTTGTAGTACGATTTGTCTTTTGCTTCAAAATAGGCATCAGTTTCGGCGATCACCTCTTCATTCGACGAAAATTTCTTCCCAACGATCATTCTTTTGAGATCTGAGAACAGAAAATAGCAATTTAAAGCCCAATTCATGGATTTTCGCCTTCGTTTTCACTGACTTGTCATACCCAAATATTCATGAATAATATGATGTACACATTCAGTTGATATCTTTAGAGTACCTGATATTTTATTCAATTTCAATTTACGGCCATTCGAAATCATTTTGTGGATTTTTTTGATGTTTTCGTCCGTAACAACCTCTTTTGGGCGTCCACTGCGTTCACCGTCTTAGTGGCTCATTTCACCATGTCTAACCTTAGCATACCATTCCTTGATGGACGATTTTTCTGGGCAGTGTCCGGAAACTTGTCATCAAGCGATGTTTTTGTTTCAACAGTATTTTTTGCCTTCAAAAAGCAATATTTTATCAACTCGCGAAATTTCCTTTTTATCCATTTTTTTCACAATAACAAAAGTTGCTTCACTCAAAATGCTATAATTCACAGCTGTCAAATTTATACACGTGTCTTTTGAAGGTTAAGGCTAACTAAAAATCATATCCATTTAAGTCTACACTCACCAAAAAAGTCTATAATGGCAACTGAAAATTTTGCTGTTATTACGGGAAATTTTGCTAATTTGAGCCCAGCGGTATTTTTTGCTAATCTTAGCAACACATGTCTGCCGACGTGTAGTACAATGAAATAAGTAGAAAAATTAGTAGCCGCTACTAAATCTTAGTAAACTTTTTGTAAAGCGGAATTTAAAACCGGTTTGCTTAAATCAGCAAAAAAAAGTTTACTAAATATTGTGACTATAAGTACAAAATTTTAAATTTATTTTTTTATCGAGCATCAATTTTTTTTTTATTTTATTTATTTTTTAAAAAAATACTTTACACAAAATTAAAAACAAAATCAAAGGCTTAAAAATCTTAAAAATTGTTAAAACATAAACGAATTAATCATTTTGTTTTTATTTGGTAATTTCTGTTTTGAAAAATATTTAATATTTTTTTGACTTTTAAGGTCAAATTTTAATTGATTTTTAGAAATAAAAAAACTTTTTAGTGCTATTTTAAGTGGATGTCCTGTTTTCAGACATGAGTCGGTATACTCACTTCCGATCCCTTTTTAATTTTATGTAACATTTTAAGGTAATTTAAGTTTGTAGGTATAAGTTTTAATTAGAAATAACATTTCCTTAAATATTCACTTTTTTTAAATTACCCATCTGAAAATCGAAATATATATGAGCATACATGATCATACATGGGCCTGTATATGATCATAGATGGGCATACATGGTCATATACGTCCATACATGATCTCATATATGATCATATATCTTCGGATCCGAAATTTGAGGGTATATGGTGATATATGTGCATATATTATCATACATGCTCATATATTATTCATGTATGCTCGTATATGATCATATACGTCCATATACCCTCAAATTTCGGATCCGAAGATATATGATCATATATGAGATCATGTATGGTCACATATTGAACAATGTATGGACGTATATGACCATGTATGCCCATGTATGATCATATACAGGCCCATGTATGATCATGTATGCTCATATATATTTCGATTTTTAGATGGGTAGTTATTTTTTTGTTAATCGTAGCAAATCGGTTTTCAAAAATTTGTAAAATGATTTCTGAAATTAGCAAAAAAAAATTTTAAAATATTCTGTAAAAACTCTGTAATTTGTAAAATGTAAATAGCAAAAAGATTTGCTAAATAATAATTTTTTTACTAAAAATTAGTACAAATATAGTAAAGTGGGTTTAAAAACCGTTTACAAATTTTTAAACTAACTGTTTTTTCTGAGTGTAGTAGCGCTATCTATGTGTCATGCCGAGGGACTTCTCAATTGACCTGCTATTATAGTATCGTTGTATTAAAAAACAGAGTTGTTAAAATTTTTATTTCACGGTACAAATATTGTATCGTAGTATAATCACATGTTAAATTTTTAAAAATTAAATTTTAGTAACTGTGTTTCCAATAGTTGATTTTTATTTTATATTTTAGAGATAGTAAACTGTACATTGGTTTATTTGAAAGAATTCTGATTGTTTGATTTATTTTTAAGCAATCAAAATTATTTATATGTTTTTGCAGAGTACTCATATACAAAACAAATAAAACCGAAAGTTTAAATTTAAAATTTTATTTTATAGTAAGGCCATTTAATTCAACACTGTTTATATTGTAAAAATGTTAAAGTTAAAAATTATATAAAAAAGGACTATTATTTTACACAACATTGTACACATATACTTTATGTCTAAGATCATAAGCTGATAACTCGTAACTGAAGATAAACTAACCTCTTAAGATTAGGATACCAATTGAATTTAAATTGTATGAAAAGTCGTTGGCATTCTTAATTCAAGTTTAAATTTATCTGTTAGTTATGAGTTGTCAACTTATGACCATCGGTGTGTATTTTATTTATTCTAATACCATTGTTGCTGTCTGTTGCTTTGTTGTACTTAATGTAACAGACTAATCTGTCTGTTAAAATCATTTCGATTAAACTGAAATTAGAAAATATAAAATGTATTATCATTTTTTTTTTTATCAAGAATATGTGTTGTTGGCAAACAAAATCTAATGGGTTTCTCGTAACACATAAATAGAAAAAAGAAATAAGCATTTAAAAGCATTTATCAGACCAACATAGAATAAATGCTTTTAAATAAATAACACATTAAACAAAATAATGCTGTGATGTTCAACAGTACGTATGATTGATACAGATTTTATTTTAGATTCAATTTTATAACTCATACGTTATGTGCTCAAGAAATTAAAAGATGTACGTACCTACGAACGAAAATTTATATTGAAAATTGCTAAAACAAAAAAGATGATGTTGTATTATAAGGATTATAAAGCTTTTTGCAATTTAAATTTTTAAAGTACAATTAAATATACACCTTAAATAATGATGAAATATTTTAGTGAAACACTTGTATGAAATTAGCAATTTTAGGAGTTTAAAGTTTAAGTAATGAATTAATATATTAATAAGAAAAAATCATTATACACGCAAAGAAAACACATGGTTGGTGAGATCATATTCAAGAAGCATCATATATTTTTGGGTTTATGGTTGTGCCAACCATAGTCGTACTAAAATATGGTTATCATATTATGACCAACCATTGACGTACTCAAATATGGTTATCATATTATGATAATAAAATAACCATATTTTTACCATAATATAGTCCCTACAGGTATATTATGATTAAAAAATTACCTTATTATGGTCCTAAATAAAAATGTTATATTGAATTTATCATAATATTATCGCACCTAATCATAGTATGCTTAAAATGTTATCATATTATAGTCCCTCATAACTATATTATGATTCCTGGATTATCATTATATGATGCATAATCTAAGAAAATTTCTTAAAGGTAAAGTTCTTAGAAACTATAAAAACAGCTCTTTAAATTTAGGAAATTGATATTAAGGACTTTTTAAATAACAATTAAGGAAAAAATCATATATTCTAAGAATTTTTCTTTCAAGAAAACTTTAATTCTGTAGACTTTATTTAAGACAAATACTTAAAACTTTTTTTAAATTCTAATGACTTTTTTAATAAAAAAAAAATCTTGGACATTTAAGATTTTTTTCGAAAATTTTTAAAAATTTTTCTTCAATAAAAAATCTTTAGAATCTAAGAATATTTCTACTAGAAAAAGTCCTTAGAATCTAAATATTTTTCATAATGAAAAGTCTTCAGAATCTATGAATTTTTTTTTTTTTCAAAGAAAGGCCTTAAAGTCTAAGTTTGTTTGTAATATATGAACTTTTATCTAAGAAACAGTTTGGAGAATCTGAGAATTTTAGTTTAAGGAAATGTTTTTATCAGATAAATCTATAAATATCTATAATTTTCGTACAAAAAAAAAATCATGAGTTCTACAGGCTTTTTCTTATAAAAAACATTTTATTAATATTTTGTGAACTTTTTACAGGAAATTAATTAATAAACCTATTAAAAAAATCTAATTGTATTTATTGAAAAGAATAAAAAAATATATAAAATCTTTCAATAAATTCTTTTTGACAATGAATTGATTAGTGGAAATAATATTATATGTATAGGAAATTTTCAAAAAACCCCTTTAAAAAATTTTTTTAAAGCTAAAAAAATTAACTGGATCTTAATGGGTCAATTAATGAAATGTTTTAATGACATGTGAAAGGTGTTTTCTACCTATCTAATATTTGTCCAGTTTTAGTAAACAATATATAATTGTTTTCTTAAGACATTTTGTAGTAAAAACAAACTGAGTGAACTGAAAAAATGTTGGTTTCTATGAAAACAAGACAATATTATGACTGTAAATGTTCAAGTCATGTTTAATTTGATATATAATTATTTATTGATTGTTGCCACCATTTCATCGTTGCATAGTTTTTTAATTTTCAGAATTTTTGTTACTACAGTATGGTTACAGACAATCATGATATAAAATAGAAGGTGCAAATCATAAAATAGTAAAATATTTACTAAATGATGGTTAGAAAACCAATAACTTAGTGGTGACAAACATACTCGAATGCAGCAAGCACAATATAGTAACAGTGATCATATTGCAACCATGTATGTTCTCTAAAGTAATAAAAATACGTTTTTTTACAACTATATAAATCTCTTAATTCAAATCAATTATATTTGTGTTATAGTTTATTTTTCAGTTGGTATATGGCAAAGTTGTCCAGATTTGTCAAAGATCTACTTTCTTTGAAGTAATTACAAACACGATCAACTCAAAGCAACGAAGTCACTTGTACAATATCATGTACACAGAGAAAACAGATTTATTGTGATAACCGAATTTTTTTTTCAACAGTATGTTGTTATCGATATTTTTATATGTGGCGACAGAATTTCGGTTAAGACAACAGATTTTCTGTGGGAATATAATTTTTCCTTTAACCAATAAATATATTTGGTTGCGACAACAAAATAATTCGGTTGCTGCAACCAAACCCTTTGGTTGTCAAAATACTCGATTGTCACAACGAATCTTTTTCCTCTATGTATGTAAGTCAACCGCAAATTTCATTTAACCCACAGTGATGCCATACACAGCAAAACCTCACATTACCAAATAATGTGTAAATTAATGTATAGCTAAAGGTGCCGATACATTACTATACACCTTATGTTACTTTAATTGATGAATTTTACAAACGATAAGCCTCAAAGTGTGAACCCATTACTTTTAATAAGATAAAGTAAGTGGTTATTTATATGGTTAGGAGAATGGGAAAAGTAATGTGTCTTAAAATAAACTTTCATAAAAAATATATTAAAAAAATTATTACAAATATTCTTATCGTTATTTAATATAACACGGTCATGATAGGAATCGAACCAGGTAACTCTGGTTGCCAGCCGAGAACTCTTTCACCTGAGCTGTCGACGCATACAATGTTTTAATGCTTTGAACATAAATGAACAGTTATGCTTCATGTGTTCATTTGTGATGATGAAACATATATATATACCTAGTAATTTCATAATTACTGACACACTGTTATACGCCCCCCCTGTAAGAAATCCACTGAACATACTCTCGTTACGTTGACAGTTTTTTGACAACTAGCATTTAAACTTAATTTTTGTGTAAAAAGTTTTTGTCGTGCGTTACTTTAAATTATGGAATGGGGAGATATTGAAAACCGTATTGTCGTAATTGGCATAAAAAAAATGTGGAATGGAAACTGGAGACATTTATCGAACATTGCAGCCGCTCGGGGTTAGTCGTAGTTTTGTTTATCGTGCTGTGAAACTGTTTGGGGATACTGGTGGAGTAGCAGACCGTCCGAGATCTGGCCGTCCGCGCTCTGTGCGAACTCCCAGAGCCGTTAAAGCTGTACAGAATAGAATTTATCGAAATCCACTCCGAAAGCAGCAAATAATGTCGCGGGAGATGAATATATCGAAAGTATCCATTTCTCGCATCATTAAATATGACTTGGGACTTCGGGCTTACAAAAGACACACGGGGCATCTACTTGCGGCGGCGTTAAAGCAGAAACGGAAGCAAAAATCAAAAGCATTGATTCGCCAGTACGCAAAAAACCGCCACAGAAAAATTATGTTTACTAACGAGAAAATTTTTACTGTGGAGGAGTCGTTCAATAAACAAAATGATAAGAGTCTATGCTAAGTCATCTCTGCAAGCAAATTAATTGGTTCCTAGAGTTTAGAGAGGTCACCATCCTGCTTCTGTTATGGTATGGTGGGGAGTCGCCTATGATGGGGTCACCAAGCTTCATTTCTGCGAAAAAGTTGTTAAAACTTCGGCAAAGGTGTACCAATCTGACGTTTTAGAAAAGGTTGTGAAGCCATTTAATAGCACATTGTTCAAAAACGAGCCGTGGACCTTTCAACAGGACTCTGCCCCAGCCCATAAGGCAAAAACCACTCAAGACTGGTTAAAAAACAATTTACCAAACTTTATTTCTACGGATGATTGGCCATCGGGTAGTCCAGACCTGAATCTTTTAGACTATAAATTGTGGTCCGTTTTAGAAGGCATGGTCTGCACCACTCACCACAAAAATTTGGAATCGCTTAAGCGTGCACTTATCCGCGCAGTAGACAATTTCCCCATGGAGGTCGTGCGTACTGCAATAGACGATTGGCCGGTCAGACTTCGGTCATGTTGGAAGGCAAATGGCGGAAAAAATTAAAAACCTCTTGTTGTTTGTTTTTTATCAAGAAAAAACCGTGTGTCAGAATAATTGAAAGTACTAGGTATATTACTCTTCTGCTTGCAATGATACCAAAGTAATGAGCCTAAAAAATATTAATTATTTTTTTACATTTATAAATCATGCATTACGTTATCGATTATCGGTAACTCATTAATTTATGCATGCAAATAATTCAGTTATCATTACAAGGTAATGCATCATTATTCCACAGGAATATTATTACGTTCCACAAAATTTTATTTTAAGAAAAAATTAGATTTTTCCGGTATCGATCCTGGACATTCAGGTTGTGGTGCAGCTTACTGCACCACAACCTATTTTAATTTTCTTTGATATATTTGCTATTTAAACATTTGAATATTTTATTTTTATTAGAGAAAATATTTTTTTTAATTTTTGCCTTTACCGGGATTTGAACTCGGGAATTCGGAGTACTGAGCTACCTCCCACTACACCACAAACACTTATAAATTTTTATGGCTAATTTTGAATTTAAACAATTTGTTACGAAAACAAATATTAGTATTACATTTGTTTATCAATACCAATAATTAGTGACGTCTATTATTAATACAATCCACAATTCGGTTACTTCTACTAAAACCCTAATTAAGTTATATATTTGATCAAAATAACCTTACTTTTTTATATCGACAATTTGTTAATAAATTTAATAGATTGTACCAAATTTCTAATATATTCATTAAATAAATGGTTGCTTCCACCGCACACAAATACTAAATGAATTTTATTTTAAAAGTTGATTGGAAATATCAATAATTTAATAATAAGATTGATTTTTAGTTTCTTTTTCCCTTTTTTTAATTCCCAACACAACATTTTTGCTTTATTAATGAATTTTAGGTTATTTCAAATAAAATTAAATTCTTACAAATAAATGCTAATGGTTTTGATCGAATTGCAACCAATCTTTTCTCTGGTCAACCAACGTTTTGCTGCGTCTGGTAAGGATTCTATGAATTTTTTATTTTAGCTGCATACTGGTGAACACACTGGAACATAATCGAACCCAGTTGTATGTCCGTTAAGGTGGTCCCGAAAAAAGTTCGAGTTCACGAGCTCCACATCCCTACAAATATGCCATTAGAGGTAACACATCGCCATTGAAGTTTTAAAGTTATACTTGTTTATAAATTTTAAATTAATTAAAAATTAAAAAAAATTCAATATAATTTTTACGACAGCGATTGATCATATCTAATATACTTCTGGGTGTACATTGAAAAAATGAAATAAAAAATAAATTTGAAGTCGCGTAATTGGCGAAAATTTCATACAAAAAATGTTCCAATTTGATCTAAAAATTTGCTTATGATTGCGTCTGCGCAAAATACTTTTTTCGATGATTTTATGTCCACATAATTTAATTTTAAATAATAGCGAAAAACTGAAAAAAACAAAATTTATGTTTTTATTCATATAATATTTTTTATTGAGCTTAAGATCCTTTTATTTATAAAAAATTTAATTATAAATATTTATTTATCCCAATATTTCGTCACCACATTGGGTGACTTCTTCAGGGGAAATTGTCTTTTTTTTATAATTAATAAATTAAAATTATAAACTGAAAACTTATATATAACAAGTTTTTTAAAAAAGGCGGTAAATCAAAAATTATTTTTTTGTCAATATTAAAAAATAAAAATATCACAGAAAACAAAAATAACAATATTTGAAAAATTAAAATATTACATGAACAAAAATATTTTATATACATTTCATTTAACATAATAATATTTATCCTAGTTTTTATTAAATAAATGTCTGTAATTTTGTGCAATATTTGCTATGTCTGTTTTATAATAAATTCGTTGTGTAGTTCGTACTTTCATAATTTGTAACATTTCTAACATATATCTGCGTCTGTAATTATTTTCCGTGTTTAAAATTGACGTCCTATCAAAATCAGGATAATGATTAAAATTCGTGCAATGTAATGATAATGATGTTTTCTGTGTAGAAGTAGTGTTCCTGTATTTTTGATCAGATCTGTGTCCTGCAATTCTTGTTTTTAATTTATTCTTTGTTGTACCTACATATACATTACTACAATTCTCATTATCATTTGCACTACAAGGTATTTTATATCATAAATTGGACATTTCAGATTTATCTATTTTATCTTTCGTTTTGCTAAATAATCTACCAAATGTGTAATATGTTCTATGTGCTACTATATATTTCTTATTATCATAAATTTTCGATTTTTCTAATCTTTCAGATATAAGAGGAACATAAGTTAGAAATTTATAAATTTTAGATCCAGTAACCGTTCTCGTAACTAAATTATTCTGTTTTTTACATTGTCTTATAAATCTACAGATTAATTGAATTGGGTAATTATTATTTAACAAAATATTTTTAATATTTTCTATATTAGTTTTATGAAATTTCGTATCGCTTATCTTTAATATACTTTCAATTAAATTCTTAGCCGTATTAAGTATGATTCTTTTCGGGTGTTTAGAAAAAAAGTTAATAACTCTTCCAGAAGGTGTTGGTTTCTGATACCAATCTATTAATAAACTCTCACCCTTTCTTATTATCAATGTATCTAAATAAGATATTTTAGAATTACATTCTTTCTCAATCGTAAATTTTATATTGTCATGAAATGAGTTAAAAGTTGATAAAATATCACTAATTGAATCATTCGAAATAATGCAAAATAAATGATCAACATATTTTGTGATGATTTTTGGTTTCACATTTAATGTTTCTATATAAGAATCTAATCATTTTTCCATTACAATATCAGCTATAATTGGTGAAGCTGGAGATCCCATCGGAAGTCCCATTGCACGAATTTTAATCATTATCCTGATTTTGATAGGACGTCAATTTTAAACACGGAAAATAATTTCAGACGTAGATATTGTTAGAAATGTTACAAATTATGAAGGTACCATCTACACAACGAATTAATTATAAAACAGACATAGCAGATATTGCACAAAATTACAGACATTTAGTTAATAAAAACTAGGATAAATATTATTATGTTAAATGAAATGTATATAAAATATTTTTGTTCATGTAATATTTTAATTTTTCAAATATTGTTATTTTTGTTTAAAAAAATAATTTTTGATTTACCGCCTTTTTTTAAAAAACTTGTTATATATAAGTTTTCAGTTTATAATTTTAATTTATTAATTATAAAAAAAAGACAATTTCCCCTGAAGAAGTCACCCAATATGGTGACGAAATATTGGGATAAATAAATATTTATAATTACATTTTTTTATAAATAAAAGGATCTTAAGCTCAATAAAAAATATTATATGAATAGAGAAGATCGAAGAAAACTAAAATAATTTTTATGTTTTTTATGTAGATTGCAAAATTACAAGAAGTTGGATTTTTCGATGACAACGTTTTTAGGTAGTTAGGAATATACCACAAAAAACAATTGAATTTTGTTGAGTTTTCAAAAACCGCGAATAATTTTGAAACCACGAATTTGTTTTTAATTTTGATGTCAGATTTGTAAGTTTCATAAAAATTAAGATCTGATTTGAGAAAATTGTTCATATAAGGGGTTAGCACATTAAATTTTTACTTACATCTTTTCAGAAAATTTTGATATTTTTACTATGAATTTAAAACGTATGAATTTAAAAAATCGCGAACTATTAAACCTTACAGAGTTTTTAAAAATGTTGATATTCTTTTTGTGAACATTAATTTAGACTGTGTTGGATAATTTTGAAAAATTATAGCTTATAGTTTAATAAATAATTTAATAATTAATAATTCAAAATTACTAATTCTTTAAAAATAACTTTTTGTGCTACCACTAAATATAAACGAATTTTACTGAAACTTGGCACAGAGAGTTTTAAGATATTAAGGAATAGGAACAACATTGTGGAGATTGCGAATTAAAAATTTGATGTTTTTTTTTAACACTCTAACGGTGCATAGTTATTTTATTTTCGCTAAATTCCATTAAGGTTTACTATTTATAATGACTTTTTTTATATGTATATACATATTTAATTTTTATGTCTACTAAATTAAAATATTTTATTTTGTCTATAATTTAAAACATAAACAACCACTTAAACCAATCATAGTTAATGAAATATTTTCTTTTTTGATATTCATACTTTCTAAGTACACCTATTTTTGGCGTCCTGTTGTTTTATGTGTGTACACTGTACACAAAGGGAGGGTCCGCCCCCCCCCCCCCACCTCAATGATTTTAAATATAATTTTTTTAGATTTTTTTCAATTGGGTTTAAATAGATTTTAGGGAAATTTGTACAATTTTATGCATAAAAAGGAAAAATGTGCCTTAATATTTGGGAAATCTGCTCTATTTTCTCTTAGGCACAGAACCTTTGTAATCTGTTCAAAATTTTATTTGGCTGCTGCTTACGATAAAATCTCTATACCTATCCTTCCTCTATGACGACACCTAAATAATTATGTTTACACTTATAATATTATTTGGGTAAAAACAACCAAAAATATATAATATTTACACCTCTACTACCCTTATCTACTTTCTACTATTAGAAAAAAATATTTGTTTTTTATTGTTTTCAAATATTGTATTTAATGTGGGTGCGAGCTGGCTAAATAAAATCTAAACTAAATTCAGGTTTCCAAATTTCTATGAAAATTAAAAAATTTTGGAAATATTTTACAAAAAAATTTCAAATCATTTGTTAATTTGAATTTATTTTAGAATTTATTTATTTGAAATTGTAAAGTTTCTTTTTAAATAATATAATTCATGATTCCAATTGCATTACTAAGACTCCAATACCACATAAAGTCTTAAATGGAATTCCCAAAATTTCGGAATTATGACTGTACAGGATTTTTTTTTAATAAAATATGCCAGTAGTTTTTTATACTTCAATTTCTCATTCAACAAATCTATCACTTTTCATATAAAAACTGTTTAATGCACTTTTTATTCAAAACAAAAAAAAAGTATCATTTTTACTTCCACATATTTGAGGCAAATGTGTTGAAACACGATTTCGAAAGAATTCGACATACGCCTTTACTATATTAAGCCAACGTCATACATTGGCAGGACTCCACTACGGTGTTCTCATAGCACTTTACCCCACCGAAGTAAAATAACATAATAGGTATATGAACTAAAAAGCTTCAACAACTCTTCATCATCTCTTCTCTATCCCCTTTCCAAAGAAAGCAACACATAAATTCGTAGGAAGAATTTCTTGAATTTTACCTCCCTTAAAACAAATTGCCCAAAAAAAAGACAATTGAAATTAAAAAAAAATCCGAAATAAAAAAAACATTATTTAAATTCAAAAAACTATAAAAATATTTTAAAAAGGATAAACTCAAATTTATAAATACCAAACGCAATTAAAAAAATATTTTATTTCAACAAACATTTATTTAGGCCCTGTAAGAGGTGGCTAAATAAATTCTAAACTAAATACAAATTTACAAAAGAGTTTAAAATTGTTTTGAATAATATTTGAAAGTGTTTTTAAATTTCAAAGAAATTTAGAAACCTGAATTTAGTTTAGATTTTATTATACTTAATTTAATTTGGTGGTTTTTATTTTCAATTAAATTACATTTGGAGTCATGCCAAAAGTTTTTGAAACAATCTAATCGTTTTTAAAATGGTTGTCTTTGGATTTGACTAAAAATTTTAAATCGGCTTTCCCACGTTTCCATGATATCTGTAGTGTTTTTCAAAATTCAATGTTATTCACACTGTATCGCGGCTTAAAGTTGGTAATTTTTTTAAATCTTAGCCGTGTTTTTTTTTAAATATTCACGAATAGATAACATTTTGCATATTTGCAATATTTCTGTAAAGTAGCAAACCGCTTATTTTCGAAACAATTATCTTACGAGATACGATTTGTAAAAAAATGGCTTAAAAAGTTAAATCAGTTTAAACATGAGGTATTTATCCAACTTTGAGCCGATTAAAATATCAAACTTTTAGCATCGATACACTGTTTTGAAAAACCAAAACAGCACAGATAACATAGGAATGTTGAATATCCATGTTCAAATTTTCAAATATATCCATGGAATAACCCCCCTTGGCTTTTTTAATAACATTTAAAATTTTTTAATTTCATTTAGTTTTTAATTTTAAATAGTTTTTTTTTTTTTGAAATAATGTTTTGTTAAATTAAAATATGGCTTTGATTTACAATTGCTCTTTTTTAAATAAAAATGCTGTTTTTTAATAAATCTAATTAAAATTACATATTAATTACTAATTATTAATAATATAATTATTAATTAATAAAATAAAGGCTTATGAGCATATTAATTTAGTGATTCATACGTTGAATTCGATACGGAGAAATGCAGAGGAGAAGTTCATTATTATTTTTATGGAGACACAAAGATTTCTGGTATAGAGCCAGAGTTTCTAAGGCTTGTAGGAATACAAAAATGCCGTTCAAATTTACAAACAGATGATCCAACGGAATATTATAGATCAGTCTTATTCATTTCATATTTGGATGAAATAATCTCAAGTATGAAAAATAGATATCCCAGTCATGAAAATTTAAACTGAGTAAACAGTAAACTGAGTGTTTGAAATATAAATGCAAAAATCTTCCACGGTTGAATTTGTATGTCTTAACAGAGTTGTATTTTTAGTGTTATAGTTTTAATACAGCACAACTGCTTAATTTATTGTTGTACTGGTACAGAAGCAAGAAACGGTCGAGAGATTGTGTAGAAGACCGTTATCGAAGTCGTACACAATCCGTCAATCACCTTTGACACTATATACAAATATTTTTTTTTAAATAAACGAGAATTATAGGGTCCGCCAAATAACTTTTTTTTTTGAAAATGCTATAAAAAAAACTACTGAATATTTTCTCAAATTTCTTTTTTTATTTGAAAGTACAATACTTCCGGTTAATAATGGAAAATAATTTCATTCAAATGGCTGCCTCGGCTGGCCATGCAGTAGCCTACACGATCGGTCCAATTTTTAAGCACATTATCGATTGTGTGCAGCTGAATTTCATCAATGGCTTCACGAATATTGTCCTTTAAAGCGTCAATTGTCTCTGGCTTGTCGGCGTAACACTTATCTTTGACGGCACCCCACAAATAATAGTCCAACGGTGTCAAATCGCACCTCAGAGGTGGCCAAACGACATCAGCTCTGCGGCTGATAATGCGATCTTCAAGTCTAGCTTCGGCTGTGTGGCACGTCGCGCCGTCCTGTTGAAACCAAATTGTTGCCAATATCCTCTTCTTCAATTTTTGTGAACAAAAATTCGTTCAACATGGCCCGATAACGATCGCCATTGACTGTAACGGCCACTCCTTGCTCATTTTTGAAGAAAAATGGCCCAATTATGCCTCTGGACCAAAATCCGCACCAAACTGTGACTCGTTTTGGGTGCATCGGCTTTTCAATGTATGCGTGCGGGTTTTCTGTGCCCCAAATGCGACAATTTTGCTTGTTTACATACCCGCCAAGATCAAAATGAGCTTCATCTGAAAAGATGACATTGAAAAGATGACATTCTGCAACATAACCATGATTTTCAAAGTAATGTCGCAATATTTCCCAGCGTTGTTCAAGCGTATACACAACCATATTCGTTCAGCGGAAGGATAAAACTAATTATCTGTCAAATCAGACATGAGCTAGGTGTTACCATTCACGAAATAAGCATTAGTTGAAAAAAAAAACGTTAGATGGCGGACCCTATATTAACGGTGAAATCCTGGCATGCTAAAAACATTTGTAACGACACTTTACATGCCTAATTTAATACGTAATATCATGTCCACATGGCTTGTCTTGGAGACTTGTCTCGATTTGTAGTATTTTTGCCTGATTAAATAAAATATGTCCTATTTCTAAATTTTATTGTCCATAGAATTCTTACTTATTATAAACTAAAGTCCCCTTATAACGTTAAAAAAGAAATAAATTAAAATTCTTCAAATAAATGCATTTTTTAATAATTTATTTTCTAATTAATGAATTTTATTATTCCTTAAA
This sequence comes from Eustalomyia histrio, assembly GCA_949748255.1. NCBI lineage: Eukaryota > Metazoa > Arthropoda > Insecta > Diptera > Anthomyiidae > Eustalomyia > Eustalomyia histrio. Next base: position 44,768,174 of record OX456527.1, read on the forward strand.
AAAATAAAAACTTTCATCGTAAGTGGCAACAAAGACTTGAGTGAGTATTCAAATTAAAGGAAAATGTTTGGCTAAAAATATAATGAAACGTTGTTCAAAAGCGTTAATTATCACAAAGAGAAATTGTTTAATTATAACAAAAATAGTATTGTTTTGTTCCATAACACACAGAAACACATTGTGTTTAAATGCTTGAAATTCTATTATATTTCTGCGATGAAATTCATTCGTTTTATAGCACCGCTAGCACAATTAAAAGGTAGACATTTTATCTTAATATGTGTGTGTGTGTGTGTTTACATAAAAACAACACATACATAAAATTACTACCACATTTAGAAATACATACACAGGCAAGCTTTCTATAACATTTACTATCTTTTCTTTTTTTTTTTTAATGTAGCAAGAAGTGTGATAAAAATAATTCTAACCAAAAATGTAAGAGAAAACATTGGGTAGAAAACATTTTATCACTAACAATAGTGTTAGTGTGCAGGCAACTAGAAAAAAAATGAACTTTTTAATTTGTCTATTTTGTAGTTTTTCTTGTTGCTTTTTTTGGAGGGGGGCCGCTTACCAGACCCGCTTCCAATCCTATACCTTTTACATTTTTGGGGTCACAAAGTTATCGTCAAAAGCATAAAATGTCCTTAAGCACGTACCAAAGTAAAACTAATGGTATGTCTAGTTTTGTAAAAGAGCACAAGAAGACTACAGAAAAAGAAAACAGTACGAACAAAAAAGGAAATCGGAGTTACAAACTACATAAACACTACAACATTTATAATATGAGCTATTTCGCAATAACTAACTGAATAAAAAGCTCAACCAAAAAACTTAACAATTTTTGAATCATTCATTTCATTTTCTTGACGATTTTTTTGATTAAAAGAAAGTACAAAAAGGTTTTCAAAAACGCTACTTAGGCTAGAAAAAATTTTTCTAAACATTTAGATAATTGTTATCTTCGATCAATTAAAACTGAAATAAAGTTTGTAAAAACTTTTCTTTTATACAAAGTTTTTTTGTCTTTTTTGATTTTGCTAACAATTTAGTTAATATTCAGTGGAATTCTTTATATACAAACATAGAAATACAATTAATTTTTGTAGAGGTAACATTTTTAGCATTTTGTAAACCAAACAGACACACACACACACACATATGAGGTATTGCTCAATGATTTTCCATAAGACAATAAAATGAGAAGTAGTACGCTGAACCGGGTTGGGTCGTTTGTCCTCCTGCACCGCGACCAAGTTGATCTATTGTGCACCCTCTGTTTATATTCAGTTATACACAGCTCTTAGGAACATTATCACCTTCTCTAACACTTTCTTATATTTCCCCTCCTATAATCTAGATCTACCAAATGTATTCAGCCTCAGATTAGACAAGGCAGAGCTATTGTCAAGTATATGCTGCATTGGCTAATCATTCTCCAAGCAATACCTGCCTAATATATCGCCAGTAATTTGTAGTGCCCCGTAAGTGCTCCACATATGAGCCTTAGACCAGGTTCGTTCAATTAATGTGTATCGCTACTTCGGTAAATGTAAGATAAGAATCTCTTTGAGTGCGTGATTCACTCCTGTTCGTTCCAGTTTCTTATTGCTTGGTATCGCATTCAGTTGAAGATCGCTGTAATAATATATTTCCTGGTAAAGCCAAACCGAGGACCTTGGCAAATATATGGCCTTTCTTAAGCCCAGTCCGGCTTGTTCATGCGCTCTTTCGTAGACATCATAACCACAATACCCTGGCACCCATATAAATGTTACCCTGTTGTGTTCAGCTAGCAAATTACGAGCTCTATGGCACTCTACTACCGATCTGTAGTGATATTTTCTTCTTTTTAGTGCTTTCAGGTAGTACTGAGAGACAATACTGTAACAGTATTGATGTAGCTGTGTTTATTGCATATAATTCTGTAGTAAATATTGTAGCCACTTTCCTTAGGGGGATATGGAGTTTGCAACTAGGTCCATGTACTCCAGCTCCCACTCCATTTAAGGTTTTGGAGCCATCATTGTACCATTTATGGGAATCCTTATTTATTCATGATGGGTTGGTTTTCCAGTTTCTTTTGAGTTCACATCACAAAGACATAGTCTTAATAGAAATGGCTCGGTTCAGGATTCTTAAATGCACCTAATGATCGCCCTTTTTAAAAGAATATATTTTATATAGATCCATAGGTTGTTTTATGGCTTATCCTTGAATATTCAGATCCACCGATTCAAGGTTAAGAATAACCTCCATTCCCATAGCTGAAGTTATCCTCATTGCTTAGGTTACATTAAAGTAAGTAAGCCTCTGAAGTTTAACTTTACAACAAATCAACGATCCATATAATTTACTAGACAAGATCATTTGTCTATATATCCATAGAGACATTTTAGGGCTTAGGCCCCAAGAGGTACCCAGGAGATGTTTACTAGCCCATACTGATATTAGTTATCGAATCTGAGTGAGGTATCTCGGTGAGTGTTTTGTCCAGGGTAATACCTATATATTTGACCTCATCCTGTAGTTGTACATGCGCATCCTTGATATAAAGACTAGGAATGTTCAAGATCCGTCTCCTCGTAAAGTGGATAATTCTTGTTTCATTAGAATTTATAGAAATACCCAATTTTTAAAACCATTCCCTGTTCATGCAAGTGTAACATCATACTTGCCACTTACAACCACTCTGATGTCATCTGCGAACCCCACTGTAGTGAAACCAGTTCCATTTAACTTCACCAAATTTAAGCTCTACTCAATTTTCTCATAAGTTACATTTTTTGTTATTATACGATTTGTCGAATATGCCCCATGGTCCATTACTAGTTCCTCTGCCTGGGAAGTGAGTTTTCAATAAGAGCTCCAATGTTTCCTCAAGGTTGTGGTATGGTTATTTCAACTGTTCTGAGAATTCCACAAGGCATTTTCGGTACTCCCTCACTTCTTCACAGAAAGTTTTCCAGGACAGTCTTCTAGATTTCCTTGTTAAAGGCTGTTTTTATGGAACCCAATTAAAACTTTCCTTTGCCCTATTGAATTCCTGTCTAGATACCTTTCTAAGTTTCTCAAGTGTTCTGTTACATCACTTTTCTTTATTTCTGTTACTTTGGCGCCTCAATGGACAGTTACTAGATTTTAAAAGTCCGTGGCCTCACATAATATGGCGTGACAAGTCCAATATTTTTTTTTTTTTTGAATAGGGCCAACTTTTAGAAAAATTGTGTCAAAATTTCATTTTATTTCATTAATTAAAAAAAGTTTCCGTTATAAAAATGATGCTGCTTTTAAAGTTGGAGAGAAAATGGATTGTAAAGATTTTCATGTTTTTATTAAACATTGTTTTTGGTGGGAAAAAATACTATCCAGGCCAAAGAATGATAAACATTATGGTGAATCTTCGCCATCATATTCAGTGGTTAAAAGGTGGTATTCCGAATTTAAACGTGGTGGTACGAGCACAAATGATACAGATCGTCCTGGTCGCCCAAATGAGGTAGTTACCGAAGAAAACGATCGAAAGTGAGTGATCATAAAGATATCAACAGAGCGAGCTCTGCATATATTAAATTATCATTTAAATATGAAAAACCTTTCTGATCGATGACTGCTGCTTTTTAAAACAGCTGAACAAAAACTAAAACGTGTTAATTATTCAAAGTATGTTTTGGAGATTTCTGAAGTAAATGTCGATTCTTTATGATACACCTTAGTCCAATAGACAGCTTGGGGAGTGGTTAGTTACAAGCATGCGAAAGCCGACCAAAGCGGCCCAAGACTCAACAATCGTCTGAAAAGGTAATGGCCAGTGTTTTTTTTTGGGATGCACGTAGTATAATACTTATTGATCACTTTTTGAAACGAAAAACAATACCTGCGAAATACTATGTTGAGTTTTTAGATAGATTTGAGAAGAAATTAAAAAAAAAAACGACTCCACTTAATAAGAAAAAACCTGGTACCATCATGACAATGCACCGACGCATTCCTCTGCTTTGACCCCAGTAAAATTTAAGTCTTTACATAACGAATTTCTTACCCATCCCCGTATTCTCCATATCTGTCCAACAGCTTTTATTATTTATTCGCAAACTTGAAAATATGGATCCAGGGAAAGTGATTTTGAAGCAGTCATACCAGAGACGGAAGCCTAATTTTAAATGTTTGACAAATCGTATTTTTTCAAGGGTATCAAGATGTTAGAGGATTGTTGGAAGAAGTGCATTGCATTTAACGGAGATTACTGGTTTTTCATTGTTATGCCTCGCAATTTCGCTCCATATATTATACGTATAAGAAGATAGGATGTCTGTTGTTAAACTATCCACTGCTGCATCCAAATCCGTTACTTATTGAAAAATTTTGTATATATACAACCAATTTAAATAAAAAAACAAATTGAAATTATTTGAATATTTTTTTTGAAACAGACAGCAAACAAAATTTAAATTTGTAATAAATGTTACGGACACAAATAAACCACAAGTTTCCGTTTTGTGGGTAAATTTTTATTAAATTTCAAACAAATGAAAAAAATAAATGAAACTGAAAAAACATGGTAAATTATAGTAAATTATTTCGAATAAATGTATAAAAAAAGTTAATATAGATATTTAGATATAGAATTTAGATATTTCTTTGAAAAATAAATGTATGTTCCTTTATTTTTAAATGGAACGGAAAACTTTTTTATTAAGCTGCAAACAGTTAACTGCATAATATTCTGAGTGTATGTTTAACAATGACCTAAATTATGTAAATTAGACGGGGCTCGACTCAAACAAATGATGCAATAAAAAAAAAAATTCAAATACACGGAAAAACCCAAAAACAGCAAATTGGTGGCAACTTAGTTCTGTTGTTCAACAATTTTTGTAAATTGTTGAGATCAGTGTCTAAATTGGTTTGTTCGTATAATACTAATTATTTTTTTAAATTGTCTATTTTCCTTTTTCTATCTTTAAGATAGTGCTCATTCCTAGAGTTGTCAAGAATTATAACTTATTAAAAATATCAAATACTTTTAAAATTCGGCTTTCGGATTTTTAATTAAACCCCGGTTTGGACAACTTTTACAACGGATCATTGTCAATTCCATTCTCACCATATACCAAGCATAGGCGTTATGTCTCATAATCAGTCAGATCTTCTAATGTTTCTTTCGTAGAACCAACACTCAGGGGATGCCCCCTTAAATGCAGTTCATTGCGTTGATATCAGGAAAGTAGGTTATGAGGAGGAGGAAAGATGGAGTGGTGTCTACATTAGATTTAATTTATCCAAATTGTAATTCGACTGATGAACGAATTTTCCTTGTCATACGCTGTGCAATCTCTCAATGAAAACAGATTTCATATATTAGCCAATCTAACGTACTAACCATAACGTTCTAACGAAACCGATCCAATGTTTGCCAACGAGTCGGTCATTTTATTGCCTGTAAAGGTTGGTTGAAAAGTTCCTGCGCTCACCAAGAGATGGCACTGCTAGCTCCAAACTTTTTTTTTTCTCAAGTTAGTATAACTGTCCTGAAAACACATGCAAAGTTAAAAGTCATTCTGTCAATTCTTTCTTTGTTTACAAGCCATTTGAAGTTGACGTGTCATTGATTTTTTTCAATATGGAAAAAATTTAATATCGTGCAGTCATTAGATTCTTTGTTTTTAAGGGTTTAAAAGCAAAGAAAATCTATGAACAATTGTTAGAAGTGTATAAGGAGTCCTCACCTTCAAAACGCACCGTTAAATTTTGGGCTGGTGAATTTAAACGTGGTCGTACCAGCCGTAAAGACGATCCACGCGAAGGACGACCAAAAACTGCAACCACAGCAGAAATCATTGAGCAGGTACATAGTATGGTTAGTGAAGATCCAAGTTTGACTAAGCGTGAAATTGCTAATGCCATAGGCATCTCAGACAATCGAGTACTCCATACTTTACATGAAGGATTACGTATGAAAAAACTGTTTGGAAAGTTAGTGCCGCACACATTAACAATTCAACAAAAATCGAAAACAAATTTCTCAGCGTAATTTGGAGAGTTTTAAGCCGAATAAAACCGACTTCTTGCGTCGTTTTATAACTATAGCATCCAAAATAGCAAATATCTTAGTCTGAAAGACTGTTGTCATTCTGCCCATGTAATAATAATACGTTCTCTTCATGCAGATACCAACCCGAGCAAATATCGTAAAGGGTTCAGATCCATCAGTCTTAAATGTAACAGAATAATTCCCAAGTAGTTAATTTGAGTTACCTCAGTCCTCCCTATATTGGAATGATTACTTCATACTTTCTAGCAAAGTAGATGCAGGACATTAGTTTAAAATGAGTTTAAGATTTTGTGTATACAAACAATTTATTATAATTTTTTACACCCACTAGTGACAACCGCGAGCCCTTTTCCGATTTTATTTTTTTGGATGCGATTATTTAAATAAGTTTTCTGCTTTATTCAAATATTTTTTATATTTTATATATCAATTAGAAATTTAATAATTTTAGTTGCCTTTTTTAGTTCCAAAATATTCGAGTTCTTTATAGTTTCGATTTAAAGCCCTCTTGCAATATTTTAAATAAGATTTCCCATAGTTTGATTCAATGAATTTAATTTATAAATATCCAATATTTCTTATTATCTTATTTTAATACTGCATTGTTGTGGAATGCCTTACATTTTGTAAGCACATTGACATTATGGTGTCTCGATAAAAGTTGTACTTACGAATTGAGTCAAATAATAACACATAGACCATCTCTACTAAATAGCAAACTACAGGGAAAATATCCATATTAAAGCCCAATCAGTATTTAAAGCTATGGATAGCAAGTTTTTTTTTTTTGGATTAAAAAAATCTTTTTTGAAATATTTCACAAATTTCATATCAAATTTTAAGTAATGAAGCAACATTACTTCAAAATCTTATTTTTATTTTTTTAAGAGATGCAACACTCACATACAAAAAAAAATTGGTCAATTTCCAACTAAAATTCTATTTAAACAACCGAAATCGGTTGGTACAACTGAATATTGGTTTCCACAACAAAATTCGGTTAATAGAACTGAATTTTGGTTGCAACACCCAAAATATTCAGCAATCAAATTTGAATTTGGTTGTGCTAAACGAATTTATTAGTTGTCGCAACCAAAATACACTTTTCAATTCGGTTGACAATTTATTTTTCTGTGTGCAAGAAATTCTTTCTACTAATTATTGTGTTGCTTTCTTTGGAATGGGGATAGAATAGATATAAAACGTGGTAAAATATGAAGGGCTTCAAATATGGCAACACTGTCTTTGCGCGAGATGATAAATCTTAGAACGGATAATACCCGCCATCACATAGAGAGTTGGCAAAATCTTCAAAGGTTTTTAGTTCATAGCCCAGTTTGGTGGGGTTTAATGATATGGAGCGCAGCAATATGTGTAACATGTCAACCATTACATCGCAACGCCCATTCCAAATTTTTAATATCAACTTTGGAAAAAAGAAAAATAGTGTTGCTATACTAAAACTCTCTTTGCGACGTAAAATTATCCTTATTTACGTTATTTTTCCTTCATCAATAAATATATATATTATCAATATAGCAATTTATTAAATATAATTTGCTTCAAATATTTTTAACGGGTCGTCCTTACATACATAAGTACATACATATTTTAATGGGAAAGAAAACACAATTGTATACGATTTATATATTGTCTTTCGTCCTTTTAACAGCAAAATGTAAACACAAGTGTGAGATTTGAGAAAAACAAAAGTTCATTCACTTTGGTGTTTTTGTATGTTGTCACAAATATTTGTTTATTGTTTTTTTGTTTGCCTGAAAAAACGTAAAACTACTCACACAATAATGTCCCACCTTCATTTGTAATAATCTGGTAGGGTTTTTATTTTATTTTTTGTTAGTTCCGATCTACGTAGGTTATATTAGTTATAATGCGTAATAAATTTCCTTGTATAAATTTGCTTTTCACGCTTAAAGTTGTGAGACTTGAAATTTCATTAGAGAATTCGTATTACCATAGATGGAATTTTTGAAAAGTATTTCAAAAGTTTAGAGGAAAACGTTTTAAAGTACTTCTCCACAATATGGGCTCCTGAATTATTTTTCTTGGGGACAGGGGTTTAATAAATGAAGGCTCTTAATTCGAAAAGGTGAACCGATGAAATCTTTTTGGATGCCAAAATACTTTAAAAAGTTTTTGTAAAAAGTTTTTCAAGAAAAAATGATTTTGTAGAATGTATGCCGGCTCGTGTCAAAAAACAGGACATACACTTAAGCCTGAAAGTCGGCTTGTTGTGCGGTTTCTTAAAGGTTCGAATTTTACTGACAATCGGACCTCTCCTTTGCCTCAAACACCCGCTGTTTTCAACGAGCTTTCGAGCGGCAAACTTCAGTCAAGACATGGTTTCTTAAGAAGACATTTGGCTTACTTAAGTTCCAATCAAGTCTCAAACGAAAACCTCAACCTTACTAAATGAAAAAAAAAATTATTAAAAGGAGGTTAAAACTAAAATCAAATATAGGATTGAGTATTAACCCTGCGGGAAATGAAGGGTCGATTGATCCAAGGTGATAAATCTGTTATAGATAAATGAGGGATATGTCACAAAACTGGTGTAATATATAATTTGGTGTCTGAAAAAGTGGTAATTGCTGTAAAATAACCAGTGTCCCAAATATTGAAATGGTGGCAGAACATTGACTGGTTCTTTCTGGATATATGATGTAACTAAAGAGAAATTAACATAACACCAATGTGGACTTGGGGAATTAGGACTGTTATAGTTGAAATAATGACAGAACACGAAACTAGTTCAACAAATTTTGCAGTGTATAAAATAACGTCAATCGGTGGCGAAAACCCCAATCCTGCGACTGTTGCAAAGCTGTCGTAACACTGAACTGATTTAAACAGAACCAACTAGAAAATCTGGTCGAAAAAGAAGTGATTACGCAACTGTTTAGATAGTAACATATAACTGCATTAATTCAAAGTGAATTCAATGTGCATGATGAAGTGTCAATGACAGGCAAATCAAGCTGCCCACGACTGGCTAATAGGTATCACAACACTTATGGGTTTATTAAGAAACACTTAGGGGGGATGTTATCCCTAAAAATTTAAAATTTTTTATTGAAATTTTCGATCGACGACTATTTTCCCTTAACATTGTTAAAATTTTATTGCAAAATTCATCAAATTTAAATATATAAAAATTATTTTTCAATTAACTCCATTATGGACCCTGCTTTATTTACACGGCTATATAATTGAAAATGTTTATTGAATAAAGTGGGATATGATTTAATTTAATTTATATTAAATTACTTTTGTTTTGATAGAATAATTTGTTTTATAAATTAATTCGTGAAATATATATCAATTACACCAATTTTTGTTGGAACGATTTGTTAAAAATGATTCATCGATTAATATTAATTCAAAACTTCTAACGATCACAAAAATTGCATAAGTGTCAAAAATTCGCGAAATTTTAAACTAAAAGTCGCTCAAACACTCTACCCTATCTCGGCTTATTTTAAAATAAATTAGAATTCAGCTTGTCTATGCGATAGTTGCGTGTGTGTAATATTTTATATAAATCCGATAAACCACCGAATAAGTAGTAGTAGTAGTATTAGTAATTTTTCTTTATTTTCAATAAATAAAATTTTTAATCATATAAAAAAAAATGTTCCATTAAGAAAAGGAGAATATCGAAAATATTTTACAAAAAACGTCTGCCAATTAAGTCAAAATATTTAACAATGTTTCAACAGAGGATTTAATTAAATTCTTGTAATAAAAAGTTCCTATACTGTATAGCTATTTTCAGATTTTGGATCAATCTTTTCCAGTTTGTTGTTTTAGTACCGATCAGTATTTGTATCATTTCCGATTCTGTTAAGATGACCTTCCCAAAACTTATTAGACGAAACTCTCTTAAAACAGGACAAACGCATAAGAAATGATCAAGAGTCTTCATCACACGAAGATTGCAAAGTTTGCATAACTAATGTTTGCTTGATGTACCAAAAGCGTTATAATTTAATCTTATAAAGCCACACCTCGCTTTAAAAATCCAAGTTATATTAGCTTGATTATGATTCAAGTGTTTGTATACCCTTGAGCAAAGTGACTGACTTTGTAGTTGTTGGTTATGTTGCTGTTCCCGTATGCTGTATAATAGTTGATTACTTTGAGCCATCCAAATAATTTTCAATATGTCCCACTGTGTAGTTAGCGCGTTTTTAATACTATTCTAACCAATATGTTAATGTTTGTTATTATAGAGATTAAGATATCCATACATATATGCCCGTAAAATTATAGCGATTTTTTTTAAATATTAGATTTTGTAAATATTCAAATATCAATTTTTAAAGGGGCATCTAAATTTTTTGTATTATCAAAATGTGTTTGCAGAAGGTTAAACTAACATTTTCTGACGAGAACACTCAATACGCCTCGAATGCGCTTATGGAATGATATTCGAGTCAAATTTAATTCATTTTAAAAAAGTAAAAACAAAGCTAATTTTTTATCATCCTTATAAATAATAAAAAGTTAGCAGCCACTTATGTTTTTTGCCGTAGAAAACCTGATACTGGCTTGAAAATCTTTTAAGTCTAAACATTATTCTGTATCGAATGAATTTTTTGCAGGATAAGAACAACTTAAATTTCGAGAACTTCTATTGGACAATATGGTTGAAATCAAAAAATAAATATTTTTGAACATAAACCCAAAACGATCTTTTTGAATTCGCACTAATTCGAGAAGATCTAACGTTTTTGATTTGCGAAATATTAATTTTTAATTTGTTTAAAGTACTCGATTTATATAAAAACATTGATTTCTTAGGAGTAAATTTAATTTGCATCTGCAATTTTTATTCGCACAATGAAAAAATTGTGAAAACTTTTGTAATAAACATTGCAGGTAAATTCAGTGACTGGAAGAAATTTTGACAGGTTACATGCTAACTAATTTTTGTTTGCTCTGTGTCATGTTCACTTGCAACAGTCAAGTGATATGTCACGAAACTATTCATTCCCTACAAATTCTGCAACATAACACATTGTGATTGATATGTAACCAGTTTTTTTTATTAATTACTTGTCCTCAGTCCATTTGAGCCAGTCGTGAGACAAGTTATATGTAAGATAATTCTTACCTGTTCTGTTGCGCATTCACTTACACCAATGCAGTGATATAGTATCCTACACAAGGTCAGCGATATGTCTCCTATGACAAGCCCATGTTAAAGTTACCGGTTACTTTCATATAAGAGAACCAACTCGAGGACCGGTTTCTGCCACAAAGTTCCGGTCACGTGACTAACTCTGTGACTGGTCCATTTCCCATAGGGAAGATCTGTCAAAAAAAAATCATCGTATCGTATTTCTCATTTTTAGAAGTTTTTGAACTAATCGTTCTTTGTAATACGAATTTTACACACACACAGTTTTCTTGTTTAATTGAGTTCCCTCATATTTAAGGATGACACATAGCTGGCGTCACGAATGCAGAATCCATATGATTTTTTGGAACTGTCAAAACTTTGGATTTTATTTTGGATATTATTGGCAGTGTTATGATTTCTTTAATAATGCATTACTCTGTAATATTTACTCTTTATTTTAAGCATTATTGTTAAACAAAGTACTGGATTAACGATAATTGGTTACATAATGCATTACAATTAAACATAAAGTAGTGACTCTAAAAACTGACAAATTTAATTCAATAAAATTTTTTAAATATTGAAAATTTAAGTAAAATTGGACAATTTAAAGCCGCTGAACGGTGAGATCAGACATTCGGGTATTCCAAAATTTAAAAAATTAAATGTATAATCTTGTTTTTTTCTGAAATTTCAGAAAATCAAAAATGATCAAATCCAAAGTTCAATTTTTAACATATGCTTTTGAGATCGTATGTAGGCAATTAGGAGATGCACATCCCGAAATTCGTGCTTTAACTAAATAACTACCACCCTAGTACATATTCACTCCATGTAATCCAAATCGGTCGATTTCAAGTCGATCGTTTTTCAAACTTCAATCCTTAAGAATTCGTAATATTTTTCTTTTCAAATGTACCAACCTGCTTACAGGTAAGCATCAGTTTTTACTGGGTTCATAATTACTTTCTTATGGATTAAATAACATGTTTTAAAATCATTTAATAAAAAATAAGTTCAGTCAATAAAATTTAAGTTGCTTTTGTTATTAACACGACTTATTTTTAAGTTTCTAGTAACCATATTTTAAACATTTGGTAAGCAAATGTGTAACCACTTATTTTTTAATATCCATTAGTTATTTAAGTAACCACGTACTTTTAAACTAAAGTAACTCATTACATTTAATTTTTTGCTAAGCATATTTGTAACCATGTATACAATACTTTATGGCGATGAGCCTGTAAAATTCATCAATGAATTAAGGTGTAAGGTAATGGGTCGGCTATGGCTATACATTTAACAGACCCATTATTTGATAGTGTTTGGCTTTGCTGAGCTACACATATATTTTAAACTTTTTTATACCCTTCACCACAGGTGGAAGGGTATATATAAGTTTGTCATTCCGTTTGTAATTTCTAAAATATTGATCTTAGACCCTATAAAGTATATATATTCTGGGTCCTTATGAAGAGCAAAGTTGATTTAACGATGTCCGTCTGTGTGTTGAAATGGGTTTTCCGAAGAACCCATGATGAGGACTTGATTGTTTTTTAATTCTGTTACATGTGATGCATTTCTGTTTGCTATTAAAAATCAGACAGATCGGTTAATAAATGGCTGAGATATTAGCAAAAAACCAGGACTACCTCTAATTTTTTCGGTAAAATCCCTTTGTTTAATATGTATATAGAACTTTACGCATAACAAACACATCCATGTGTTAAAATTCTTTTCTTTCATCTCCACCTTTTATACACAAACAACACATATACAAAGATTTGTCATTTAAATAAAAACTAAACAAATCTCTAATGAACGAAGACTTTTATATATGTACCTCTATTGACGATGATTTTGTGTGAGCTTCAATAGCTCAGTTGTCTAGACGCTATGTCACAAATACTTTTTTTCTCTAAGGCCGCGGGTTTGAGGTTCGAATCCTGGTCAATTCACTTTTTTTTTTGTACATTTTTTTTATTATTTTCTTAAGACTTTTTTTTTGTTTATTTTTGGTTTTTTTAACATTTAATAATTAGTTTATATAAAATTTTATATTAATAATTAAATAATCCATAAATAGGCTAAAAACATCAACATTTTTATAAAAACCCTCTGATACAAACAAAATACAAACGTTTTTATACCCTTCACCACAGGTGGAAGGTTCGCGGGTTCGAATCCCGGTCAATCCACATTTTTTTCGTACATTTTTTTTTTATTTTCTTAAGATTTTTTTTTAGTTTATTTTTTTTAACATTTAATAATTAATTTAAATAAAATTTTATATTAATAATTAAATAATCCATAAATAGGCTAAAAACATCAAAATTTTTATAAAAGCCCTCTGATACAAACAAAATACATACGGTTTTATTACTATTTTTCGCTCCGATTTAAAAGAATTTATAAAAAGATTTTTAAACCATTTTATTTCTCACATATTAAGAAAATTTTATACATAATTTCCCTTTGAGGGCAACTATTTTAGGTCATAACTTATAATAATTTATAAAAAAAAAATATAAACTATTTTCCTTCAAATTTTTAAAATTAAGCTAAAGAAATCACAAATATTTTTAATAAAAAAGCGAAATAAAATCCCAAATGCAAATTTGCCAACTAAATCAAACGTTTTTGTAGAAATAAATCACATGCAGTTCTAGTGATTTCTTTTAACGATTTGTTGAAATTCTTTTCTTTCACCTCTTCACCTTTTATACACAAACAACAAACACTATTCTAGAGCAGTGCTGTTCATTTAATGGGACAATTGTCCCCTGATCAACTCACATGTATTCTTACGCTCTTGATTTTAGTCGTCACTGAAACAGCGACGAGTGAACATGTGTAGCGGATGTATGCTGATTTTTTTCAATGCACTGAAAAAAATAATTAGCAATGTACGAAAAATATACAAGATCTATAAAAATATTTAATAAAAAAAACCCATTTTTTTTAATTAAAAGTTGAAATCTTTTGAAAAATTCGAGTCCAATTGTTTATTCATTTATTCCGATCAAATGTATTTGTTTTTCCTTCCGAAAATTGAATTTTTTAACAGAATAACATAAGAAATCCAACATATTAAAGATATTTTATTAATATGTATTTATAATGAAATTTTAAATATTGATAAAAAAAAATCTTAAATTTTTTGTTTTTATACAAATGTATATATGTATTTCTTTTTTTCCTTTCAAAAATTAAATTTTTGTTTCATTTCTATTTCTTTAAAACAGTTTTACACAAAACATTAACAGTTTCATAATTTCAATAAAAAATAAATTTATTCAGATACTAGCACTGATATTAACCCATTGAACATTTCTTACAGTGCAATTCTCATTTTCTCACAAACACAACTACATTTTTATTTTTGAACAGCACTGTTCTAGAGCTATGGATACGTCTTATATAGCAAAAGATCGAAAATCTTTAGTATAACATATTTGCTGAAAAACTCGGAAATATCGGTTCAGATACAAAAAAGTTATGCCCAAAACATAATTTTTTTTTTAAATACCTATTTTCTGGAACCATAAATCTTCCCGAGTCCAAGTTTTATCACTAAACTAAATGGTTAATTTCCTCTTAAAGGCGTCCGTATATAAATCTGTCCATTCCATATATGTCCATATATAAACTTCAGTTTTTTCCCTACCATGGTGAAGGGTATATTAGATTCGGCATAGCCGAATTTAGCCGCTCTTACTTGTTTATAAATGTCATTATCAGATATCAAAAAAAAACATTGTTATTTACTTACAAATATAGAAATACTCATTATTTAGGTGCTCTACACTGAATAAAATTACAAAATTCTGTTTGTAATATTGAACAACTTTCATAGAATATGTTTGTAAATACAAATAAATTTTTTTTTTTAAGACACCAACAATAAAATTTGTAAATACAAAAGACTTTTTGTTATTTTTTTGCAACTTAAATTTTTATTTTCAAAGAATTTTTATATGAAAAATAACAATTTACAAACAATTCAAATAAAAAATGGTTGGAAATCGAACTTGAATTTTAACAAACATTTTTAATTACTTACAATTTTGTTATACTTTTTCTGTGTATATAAAAAGCTTTTAAGAAACTCAATTAAGTATTAATATAAAACAATACTTGACTTTGAATGATTCAACATAAAAAAACTAATAAAAAATTTATTTGCTTTACTTTTATTATATTGCTCAATAAGAGTTATTGCATTTTTTGTTGAAGACAAGACACTCAATTTTATCCAGCTAGCTGTTGTAAGTCTTACACTGTGCAATGGTCTAAAATTTAACGAATAATGACGTTGATTTTGTGATATAAAAGACACATTGTTTGCATATGTTTATTTTTTTCTTTTGTTCCTGGTGTTTTTCTTCAACTGTCTTGTTCACTCTTTGAAGTTCCTTAATGACATATCATTTGTCGCAATTTATTTTCTAATTGAGTTAATTGCAAAGAACGTATAGTAAACGCAACATAATTGTTAAAACAAACAAAGTGCCGAGACACAATAAAAAAATGGTGGAAAATATATTTAACATACAAATAATAGAATAACATAAATATGTTTAAATTAATTTAAAAAATAAATACCCAGGAAAAATAAAACTTGGTCTTGTATATCATAATAAAATATAGATCATTAAAATAATACAAAATATTTTTTATTTTTATAATTGAGCCTATTACGAATAATTGAGCCAAAGTACCAAAGAAATCAGGTTTCATGCAAAGAAAATACAAAAAAAAATACACCCCACTGAATGCGAAAATTAAAATAGAATGTGGGCCAAATATTGAATTTATCTGATTTTTTCTAAACTTTTACATTATTTAATTAGCCATTTAAAACTTCAACTTAATTATAAACTAATGTGGGTGACAAAGTTTTCCATTTTGTGGCATTATCTACACAAAAATATTATTTAACAACCCAGCAAAAACAAATGAAAGTGATTCTTAAAGAATCAATTTTCCATTGATTCCAAAGTATCATTTAGTTCTTATTTTCCTATTCTAAAGGAGTTATTTTTCACAACTCCCAAAAATGTGTTTATGAATAAAATTTATTTTTTTTTCAAAGCTATGACGGGTAACTTATTTTAAAAACAAAACTGCAGATATTTTTATATAAGTTTGATATTCAGAACTACATATGATTAATTATATTACTTTGGTTATTATGAAACAAGTTATTAGGTTTAAGTGAGTTTTATTCATTTTAAACTACGAATTTTAAATAAAGTAATTTAATAAATAAGGCTCCGAATTTCCCGTTGTAATTTAACCAGCAGTCAAACTTAAACTTTATATGGAAACAAAAACAAAAAATGTGTCAGTTAAAATCCATGGTATAAGATGACGGGATTTAAATTTTAAATAAAAGTTATAAATTTATTTGGGACCATCAAAAGATCTCTTTTTTCATTAAACTTCTACCCTATGACACCCCTATGTAAAAATCAAATCCAAATTTTTACAACACCAGAATCAAAATCACTGCTGAAGTTATTTTGGAAGGAAATCAGTTTAAGCTCATATGTTATATTTATACCTCAGCAAAATAAAATGGATGTTATTCTTTACGAATCTCTTTTTCAGATTTGTAAGAAGTCATTTTAAATAACTTCTAACTAGTAAAAAAAAAAACAATTATTTAGTTGGTCCATAAATGGTTAAATCCTGCAGTCATTAAATGCCTTACTGAAAACATATTTTACATACCAGAGATATTCACTTTGTCCTGGTCGGAATAATAATTCTTTGCGTTTTTAAAATCACATTTTTAACTTTAAAAAAGCTACTCCCTATATTTATTTTGTAGTCCCTATATTAAACAACTTCCGTAAACTAATGAAAAAAACCATCTGCTCATCGATTTTTCATAGCACCGAAACAAATCACTTCCTCCCAATGACACGCCAATGTTAAAATCAGTATTGATTTACCGAAATTTTCACAACTTCGTGCTCAGTAGATGTGTGTTTAACTACTTCTTCTTTAGCTCTTATTTTGCTGGGACCCTACATTACCCTGTGGTGTAGGGTATAATAACTTGAAATCACTTTCTGAGTCCATTGAGCCATATCCGTCCGTAGGTCCATATATAACTTGTGATTAAATTACAAAAGAGGAATGGAGAGTGAATACTATTATTGCGCGATGGTGGACGTCCCTATATTTAACAAGAACTCCATCCTGTTGACAAAATTCCACTAAGGCCACCCAATGTTGGAATATTGCGCCATATAAGTGTTCAACCCTAATCCTTGCAAAGGCCTCTTAGTCACAATTACATTTTTAATGTCTCGTCATTCTCCCTACAGGCTCTACAAGTCACCGAGTTCGCACAGGCCATTCGGAATAGATGCCCTCAGCCTCGAGTATACTTTCTTTTTTATCCCTTAGTATCCTTCATATCCGGAAACCACATTGTAATTCGAAAAGCGGTGAAATTCTACCTTCGCGGTATGCCATATTGTTCTATGAGCAATAACAGTACATTCGCGTAGTTCAGCCCTAAAATCCTGAAATAGTTTCGCGTTCTCCAAGTTGACTACACTGAGAGAAGCAGATTCTCTAAAGAAGTTACAATGACCAGCAGCCCATACAACCTTATTGCTACCATAGGATAAGAAGTTACTGAATTTGTTTTGCAGCCGAGGATAATGTCTGATCTTATAGAGTTCGAAAATATTGCCTGGATAGCTTCTTAGCTACCCGTTAAGATTCTAAGATTTCCCTGGATCCCTTCATCATTAATAAATTTATTTCACTATTTGCGTGCCCTCTTCTCCTTCTAAAAGACGATATTATAGCATTTTCCAATAGATGGATAGAAGCCACAATCACATGGTCCATTAAAGAGTTAACTTATAACGAGGATTCTCTGGTCGGGATTCATGTACTGCAATCTGCAATTTTTGACCTCTATGTGATCCTACTATATTTTAATTCTGTGATGTTGTATCTTGTTAACTTAATTATCATCCATAAAATCGGTTATCAAATCCATTTACTAGTTGCATTTAGCCAAAGAATGGCCAAAGAATGGATAGTGGATGTGGTTATGATGGCACCCTTAATGCCTAAGCAACATAGGCACTGTATTTTCTGAAGCAACTTAATATTGCATTTTCTTGGCATTGTTATTCAGCATAAGTCAAGATAAGTCTCACTTCACTTGTATAGATCCAGTGCGATGGTCGGGTAAAAGCTGCATTTGAAGCTTATAACACTTCTATATGAGGCCCGATCTCGGTTTATCTTACTGATCCTGCTCTTTTTTTCAGTATAATTTCACAAGAATTTCTTCTAGATACTTTGCTGTGCCGGAGAACCAGGTTCTTGATATGTTAACTAATGATACTCATCGTCCGAGTGAAAAGGCACTTCTTAGTTTTGTCCAGCTGCACATTAACTACTATAGAGCAGTTGTTTGGTAAGTGCTTTTTCAGAGCTGTAACTCGGATGTTCAGTACTTATACTTTTTAAGAATATCGCCATCAGGTGATCAGCCATCATGGTGGGGTTCGAGGGAGAAAAAAAAATTCATTGTGAAAACGGTTGCAACCAAATTTTTTGGGTATCGTATTTCTGGGTCAGTTGAAATAAACAAATATATCGGTGGCTGCAACTCTCAATGAATCTGTTTCCTCTGTCTAATACTGATGCCATTAACCTGACATTTAATATATCGGTTCCATAGCATATGATCGATACAATCTACAAGAGCCCGGTCAATGTCAAATTAGTGTAGGGACCGGATAAATAATTCGTGCGTGACATTATTAAATGCTTACTCTATTTCAGTAGATATATCAAATCATATGTAAATCAAATAGGTCGTAAAACAAAATTTATTAGATGAAATTAAGGATAATAGCTTATCTCTGCCTAAAGACAAACCCCATTGAAATTATTTAGAATGGGTCCCTAATGGCCCGATAGAAGCGTGCCATCTAAGCTGGAGTTCTAGGCAGATAAAATTGCAGATGTCTCGCTGTGGTTTGAGTTGTGAATGTTATATAGAGCCATTGGTAATGTCTACAAATTTAAAAAAAAAATTTGGCCGTATTTACAATTTGCTCCCCGTTGCTTAAGTGAACATTTTTGGCAACTTCATTTAATTGTTTTACCGATCTAAAAAGGACTATGTCGCTTCACAAAATATAATCCAAATCATACTGCGATGTAGGGTATTTTATTTTATTTTATTTTAAAATTAAAATTAAAATTTTTTATATTGAAAATATAGAGTATTACAAATACACTATCAGAGCTTTACTATGCCATAGATATAAATTAATATTAAAAATGATTCTGTGTTACTTCGCTAATAGCAATTATGTATGTTATTTACACATGCCATATAACTTATTACTTATGTAAACACATTAAAAGTGATTATTATCAATCATCCAAATGCAATTCAACTTAATGAATTCATTTATGAATTTATTTTTCAAAAATTATTTGTAAATTTCTTATATTCACATTCATTTAACCACCTCAAGTGCTTGCTTCGTTACTTAAATTGTGTGTGAAAAAAAAATGAATTTGTTGGCAAATTGCCATTTGGCATTTATTACACTTACACATCATTTACTATACAAGTATACTATATATATACAACAATGTTTTATATGAAATATGCAATGTACTATATATAAAATTTCACTTTTATACCCTACAAAATACAATGAACCCGTATATAATTATAATTATGACATCGACTTTGTTACCAGATGAGAAAAAGTGAGGTTTAGGACTATCAATTAGACTAAACATTGAGGTAGAAAAAAGATGACAAACTGATTGTAGATATTTGATATATTATATGTTTCCAGATGGAATAGATAAATGCAATCCACTTGACACTTTTTAACAATACAGTATTATATACACTCAGAAAAAAAAGTTAGTATAAAAATTTGTAATCGTGTTTCAATTCCACTTTACTATTTTTGTACTGATTTTTAGTAAAAAAAAATATTATTTAGCAAATCTTTTTGCTATTCACATTTTACAAATTACAGAATTTTTACAGAATATTTATAAATTTTTGTTGCTAATTTCAGAAATTATTTTACAAATTTTTGACAACCGATTTGCTAAATTAGCAAAAAAAATTACTAATTTTAAAAGAGTGGATACTGAAGGAAATGTTATTTCTAATAATTAAAACTCATACATACAAACTTAAACTGCCTTAAAATGTTACATAGATTAAAAAAGGGATCGGACTCATGTCTAAAAATAGTACATTCACTTAAAATAGCACTAAAAAGTTTTTTAGTTCTAAAAATCAGCCCTGAAAACAACTAAAATTTGACCTTAAAAGTAAAAAAAATTGACTAAAATACAAAATGATAAATTCTTTTATGTTTTAACAATTTTTAAGATTTTAAGGCCTTTGATTTTTTTTTTTTTTGTATAAAATATTTTTTTTAAAATATATTCAAAATTTTTTATGCTCGATAAAAAAAATAAATTTAAAATTTTGCACTCATATTAATAAAATTTAGTTTTTTTTTTTTGCTGATTTTAGCAAACAAATTTTAAATTCCACTTTATAAAAAGTCTACTAAAATTTAGTAGCGGCTACTAATTTTTCTACTAATTTCATTGTACTACACGTCAGCAGACATGTGTTGCTAAGATTAGCAAAAAATACCGCTGGGCTCAAATTAGCAAAATTTCCCGTAATAACAGCAAAATTTTCAGTTGCCATTACAGACTTTTTTTGGTGAGTGTACTACAAATATATTACCTCTTGTTTAGTACAAAAACTTGGGCTTTACCAAGAAACATACATCTTAATTCTAAGCAAAATTTCTATGCTCTCATTTACTGACCAGTTTCATACCCATTCTCTTAATAGTAGGTATGGTCATCCATATGTCGATCTTTATGTAGCTATAATTTTTCTAAGAACATTTTCATTTTATTCTGTCAGCATCTGTGGTTCTAATTTGACATTTTTAGCGAACGAATAAGAAAAAAAAAACAATAAAATACAAAAATAAAAAACGGAACACGAAATGATGCCAAAAATTACATACCAGACAGCTTGACGATGTTGTAAAACAAAAAAAGATATAAAATAATAAAATTAAAAATAATATTTATTTTTAATTAAAAAATGTGAGTTATGGGATTTTTAGATGATAAAGTATGTACATAATAAATATATTTATTATTTATAACATAATTAAATTATAAATTTTTAAAAGAGCACCTGCCGGTTTTTTAAAAATTAAGGAGAAAAAAAAACTGATTATCTTATTGTTCTTAACCATAATTATTAAGCAAAATCAATGAACTTAGTAAAAAATCTGAGAGAAGATCTATATTAAAATTTTTCGACACGTTTTCCAGTTATGTAAATAGAATCAACTGTATATAACAATCATAATAACTGCAAAAAGGTGTACACTAAATTCACATTAAGATCCAATGCAATGTGTACTTATTTTTAACTGTTAAAAATCTGCACAAAAAGAAAATGTAGCAAAGCTACAGACACATTTGGTAAATTGTACGGTTAAAATATAAGAAATTTACATTAAATTTATCTACAAAAATAAAAACAAATATTTTTAAACTATAAAAAAAATTAGTTAAAAGCAACTAAAAATGTACTTAAAACAATAACAAATTCAGTTAAATTTTCTTCAAATTACTTTCGAGTTCCCTTATTTTATAAATATTTATTCTTATAACTATTACTCTTAGGAGAACTTATAAAAACTGTTTTACAAAAAGGCAAACGAGAATTTTAAAGCAATAATAATGAAAATAAATAAAAATACCGGATTATTTCAAAATATTCAAATCACTGCAACACTCCTTTATACTAAATAATGAGTTGCTTTCTTCGGTAAGGTAATAGAGGAAAGTAAAAGGGGATCAACCTTAGAACAGATGTTGCTCGCCATCGGATTTGCGGAATTGTTAAAGGTTTTTGGTTCATAGCCCAGATATTTTATTTTACTTTGGTGAGGTTAAGTGCTATGCCATTTCACCATGAATAGATTATCAAAAGAACAAATCATTTAATTTTATTACAATATCAAAATTCGTGCTGTGTGAGAAATGTGTTTCTATCGAAAAATTGTCTTCAGCAACGAAGCTCATTTTTGGCCTAATGTGTACGTTAACAAACAGAATTGCCGAATTTGGTGCGAAGAGCAGCCAGGGCAGTTCAAGAGCTGAACGATGCACTGTTTGGTGCAGATTGTGAGCCGGCGGCATCATAGGACCGTACTTCTTCAAGAACGATAAAAACCGCAACGTTATAGTTAATGGAGTAAGGAACCGTACGATGATTATCGACTTTTTTGCTAAAATGGGAATTTCTTGCCAATTCAATGGTTTGGTTAATCGACCGATATATTTGTTTATCGCAACTGAAATTCGGGTAATGCAATGGAACTTCAGCAAATACTTTAATTGTATCAGGAAAACATTTAGTTTGGACAACTAAATAATTGTGTTGCTGCAGCCAAAATATTCAGTTGGCAAGAAATTGGGTTGTCACGATGAATATGTATTCTCTGTACATGGAAAAGTCCGCCAGAATTTCAACCCTGGAAGAAAACATTACAGATTCCATTGGTGAGATACAGGCCGTAATGCTGGAAAAATTTGAGCTTACGCTGTAGCCCCAGGCCCAACTAAATATTTTATTCACTTTTGCAAAGTTTCTCTGTTTTTTTTTTTTTCAATTTTCAAAACCCAAACGGTTAAAAATCACACTTTATGTTAGTTTACTTCGGTGAGGACATTGCGATATATATTCGGTATAGAAAACTCTTATATATTATATTTCTACATTGATCTTGTCGACGCTGGAAATCGAACCCGCAACCTTTTATGTAACAGACCAATGCGCTAACGATTACACGACAACGTCCTTAAAAATATAAAATGTAAAAATTTAAAATGTAATTAAAATAACAACAACTACAAATAACTGTAATATAATAACTGCAAAACATATCTGAGTGTATTGGCAAATACAATTTTTTAATGTAAAAACATTTCTTGTGGTAAACAAGTTTTTGGAGGCGATAACTAATTTTTAAGGTGAATACAAGATACTAAGAATACAAAATATTACTCACCTCCAGAAAGTTTAGAGGTACCTCTACATTTGCACTTATAATTCTTTAGCCGATGGAACAATTTTGCTCATTTTCAATATCAAAATTTTCACGTCGCTAGATCGACTTAAAATTACATTAGCATTTCAGAAACCGAAATTAAGCTGGAAACCAAAAAAAAAAAAACAATTGCATCTGTGTGTGATATAAAATATTAAACTGCACAACTGAATTTTGACTATCAGGACTAAAAGAAAATTTAATGTAAAGAAAGTTCTTATACCAGTTGTTTTACCAGTATTCGTTTGGTAATAAATTCCATGGCAACAACCGAAACGGGTGAGACATTTTTTGTATGGGAAAACGTGTTTTTCCTTTAGAATTTTTATTTCGAAAACAGCGTTCGAAAACAGCGTGAAAATTTTTATATTTTTAGACATTTCTTTTCCACGAAAAATTCTCAGATACTGGGCATGCAGAAGTATTTTTATGTTTAAAAGACTCTACAGGTCGCCAATGAAAAGATATTCAATACAGGTTTGCTGTATGAGTCTCCACTAAGTCAGGAATTGTGTGTAACAAAGCAGGTTGGCAGCGTTTAAGTTTGGATCTAGTTTTCCATATAAAATGACTTAAATATTAATCTTGAACGACCTTCAGGCCAACTTAATTATAATGATGTAACCATCCACCACATTCCAAATTATTTATTTACAGCGGTATTCATAAAAAAATCTTAATTCAAGTTTCAAATGCATTTTAGTTAAAAAACATTTTAAGCCTAAAAAAGTTTATTAAAAGTTCGTATTCATAATCAGTATTTTAACTAATAAACGATTTAATGATTTTTTAACTTGAAGATGGCAACACTGTATTTTTTTATTTGTGATATTAATCGTAATGATGCAAATCAATGACTACTAAGCCATACGGTACTCGTTTCTATGTATTTTTTTTTGTCGTTTTTCAGAAAAATATTGTTTTTATAAAACAAAAAATTTATGAAAACTTGTTTATTAACTAAAAAAAGAAAAAGAGTCAAAACAAAATGCCCAATAAAAGTGTTACATAGATAATGATTTTATTGTAGAAAAAAAAGTATTCAAATAACCGGTTTTATTTTCTTTGTTTTGATTAAACAACACACCACTCTAAAACACAATGAATAATATCCAAAAATATTATTATTTTTGCTAAAACTTTTTATCCAAAATTGAAAACGTGTCGCTCCTCTTTTTGTAAATTTTCGTCTGACGATTGTTTGAAATTTGGGCAATAGTTTCTATTATAAACAAAATACAACTAAAAATATCACAATTTCCATGTAAAAATGGTTCTTACTAATTCTTTTCATCAAATATAGAAGGTCCATTATTTACTAAACAAAAACAAATAACTTCTTTTGTTTAAATGCCAATTTTTTGCAAAAATGTTTAAAATGAAAATAAACACAAAGCAATAATGTCATCTTAAAATAGGTTTAAAATAGGGTCGAACCAATTTAAAATTCGTTTATTTGAACAAGGTTTAAAAAAGGTATTTTAAGCTAAAATTCGTTTATGAATACAATTTTAGCAAATTTTGCTTAAAATTGGTTTGAAACACTGTTTAAAATTTTTATGAATACCGCTGTTAATATATAAAAATATTTAATTTCGTAGAATATATTAATATAATCGGCCCTAAGTAGTTTTTTTTTAAGGCGAGTGGAACATCGGAAAAATGTAGCTTTAAAATGAGGATTTTTTAGATATTAAACTGCAAATATTTTTTTTATGAACTGTTACTTTAAAGCAACTTATAGGAATGTAGCAAAAACAGACTGACTAGTTTTGAGGTTTACACGATGGAGAATTATTGAGCTATAATCTGGTGATAATTTATTTTTAAAACTGAGGAATTTTTAAATGTTCAAATTCAAGTTTATTTTCTTATTTAGTTCTCTGCATTCTTTTATTGTTTTATGCGAATTTATTGCAATGGGACAAAAACTAACTGCCCTTTTTTCCAGTCTTCAAGATAGAGAATAATAAGGACCAAATAGTTTATTGATTGAAGAATTTTTTTCCTGAATTTTCAACATTTTTGGTTTTTTAAAGACCACACTTTAAAGTAGAGCATAAGTGTACTGACTTCTTCTAAAGTTCAACCCCACGAATTTGAAAACTAAATCCAATTGTAAGCTTTGCAATATATTATTTGCAGCGCCAGTGTGTTTCAGTGCAAGGTTGCTGTTTTTCTTATATTCGTTGTCCACGGCGTATACTTAATATTATAATGCGTACATAACTCATACGCTGTGTATGTTTATTTGATAACTCTAATAAAGCTGCGATACAAACCATAAAAATCGTTTACATTTTTACAGAATTTTCAGAAGCAACCTTGCTAAAATTAAATAAATTTAATTATAATTTGTTTGATCTTTTATTGATAAGATATTATACTTAATTAACAATGCCTTTTAAAACTGTACTAAACTTATGTGTGGATATTATAAAATCTTGACTCTGATTTCGCAAATATGTGTGCCCAGCTAAAATTGCTTTATTGAGTTTTGTTCTTTTTGTCTTCTGTGATATATATAAATTTTCCCCACTTTTTTTAAAATTCCCAATATATACTTATATACAAAAAGTCTCGAAGATTAAATATAATACAATTATACAAGCAATGAAGTCTTATAAACCCAGCTATTATGTATAGATGAGCAACTTCCAGAAACAATCAAAAATTTTGGAAATTTATACAACTTTATTTTTTTGTTTTTAACGAAATATTAGACTATATATATAATATTGTTAATATAAAAAAAAAATTTTGGATGACCATTAATACAAAAATTATTACCTAATTCCACCCTACCTCAGATCCCTTAATGCTAACTATACAAAAAATTAAGATTTATTGGGTGTTCATATTATTATCTTAGTAACGTCATAGTGCTTTTTAAGAAAATACTTAGCCACGTGTTTGATTTGTTGGAACAAAATATGCACTTTAAAAGGTTTTGTTTAATATCTGCCTATTATGGAGACTTTAGCTTTTATAATATATTATAAGGTTGAACTTGGTTAAGAATTTAAGAAGTTTTGAGAGTGAACTGTTATTTCTCAGAATCTGTACCCAGATTTTATAAGACGATTTGTTTATAAGAGGTTTATCGTCCACTTTCGAAATTTAATATCTTCCATATTACAAGAAAATTGTAAACTGTTGTTACAAATTTTACAATTTTCAATAGTATAGTTTCCCAGCAAAAAAAAAATGGTAGTCATTCTGTGACTATAACTTCTTTCAATGCTTCCTAAACTTCAGTTGACATTCTTTTATGATTTTTTGGTGTTATTCTAAGGCACTTCCAAAAGCATTTATGTGTTCATATATCAAATGCAGTGGTCTGGATATAAACCCGATGCATATCTTAAAATATTACTTCTAAAGCATAAATTATAGTATATCGTATATTTTTTTTTGGAATTTAAGCATTTATTCAAATTGAGAAAATAGTTCTGATGAACTTTTATAATTGTTTTATTAAATCCTTTTTTATATTTTAGTTTAAAACTTCATGAGGGTTAGAATTTATGCAGTTTTGCAATTTTTATAAATGTTTTGAAAAATCAAGAAAAACTGATTTTTTGACCTTTAATTGAGACTACATAGCTGGCCTGTCATTTGCATTTTTAAGCATTAAATATTTATGACGACGCAATCTGTGCATTTTCGCATTATGTTTATTATTTAACACTACACCATTTCCAGTTTTAATTTAGAATTTATCAAAATAATTTTAAAATTGTGAAAAAATTATTTCAAATTGCCCAAAAATGTTTTAAAATTGTGCAAAAATTATTTAAAATCGTTCAAAAATATTTCAAAATAGTCTAAAAATGTTTCCAAATTTTACAACCAGTTTATATTTATCCAAAAATATTATAAAATTTGTCTAAAAATTCATTAAAGTATTTGAAAAATGTTTCAAAAATGCTTTTTCACTAATGCAGCGTTATTTATTTGTTTTAATAAAGAGTATTTGTATATCAATGCGTAAATTTCGCTTCTTTAAACTTATTTTTCTGCATTCTTATGAATTAAATTTTCATCAAAGCTTAAATACTACAAAGTATAGGAACTTTTTCCACTCATGCATCAGAATACCTTCCTATGACACGCTAATGTTAAATTCATCGATGAAACCATTAGAAAAGAAGTGATGCCTTTGCCATAGTAGTGATGCTTTTATTGCTTCTTTGGCAGCTTCATTTTTGCTGGGTTGGTAAGTAGTGGACAAAATTCCTCTCTCGTCTTATATATTCTGGGCACTAGATGAATAATTTAACAGACTTGATGAACAACTTCTTACCCTATATAATCTGGGGTCGAATTACGGCATTCGTGATCGTAATTTTTCGATCGAAATTATTTTTTTATTTCTGAAAATAAAACATTTAAACAGATTTTTTTCCTTAAGGTATTTTGTAGTTCGGTCCTAGATTGGAAATAAAAGTTAAAGTTGGTGTTTTCATTATTAGTATTATTGTAGTTATTTATTAAAAAATCAGTTTTTTTTTTTATTCCAAAAGTAATCAAGACCTAGTTCTAGTTAGTTATATTGTATTTTATCATTTAAGTTTAGGTAAACGGGTTCTGGTTCCATTAAATTTATTTTAACAGAGTATGTTGTAGAATAAATTTGGTTGGGAACCGATTTCAAAAAAATTTTATTGGCAGATTTCCTAAAGAGTTAAAATATTAATTTTTTGTTATGACATCGAAAACAAATGCAATCTCGTATTGAAATACATTAAAATATAATTTACACGATTTAGAATTTTTTAAAGAATAAGAATAAATATTAAAAATTGTCTATAATATTTCCTAAAGGCTGCACAGCAAGTTAAAAAAGTTAAGAATTTGTATTATGAAATGTTGTTAAAAAATTAAATGAATTTTTTTGTTACAATAAATTCAATCGTGTTCATTTATATAACATACCACTAGCAACGATAACATTTTTTGGCTGCAAATAAGTTATTTTAGAATTCTTTTATATTGTGTGCTTTTTATGCAAAATTCGCTAAAAATTAATAAAACATACTTCAACTTTCAAAGTTACTTCAATTTTGTGTAGCGTGCCTCACAAATTTTTTGGATTAATTATGTAGTTCTCAACAAATACCTGTTAAAAAAATATATTTTATACTATGTTTAATTTGAAGGTATGTCATTTGAAAGGCCAAGAAATTTCTATATTTTAATCAAAAAACGCGTACGAATATTGCGTTCGTCACACAGGATTCGCCCATAGCAGTATATGATTGAGTGAATTAATCGGTCGAATACAACTCTCGCAGGCCGTGGTCAAATTCTCCCGAGAGCCTTGTTTTTTAGGACATAATTTTTTATACCCTTCACCACAGGTGGAAGGGTATATATAAGTTTGTTATTCCGTTTGTAATTTATACAATATTGATCTTAGACCCTATAAAGTATATATATTCTGGGTTTTATGAAAAGCGAAGTTGATTTATCGATGTACATATCGATGACATGATGGGGACTTGATATTTCTGTTACATGTGATCCATTTCTATTTGCTATTCAAAATCAGCTAGATCGGTTGATAAATCGCTGAGATATAAGCAAAAAACCAGGACTACCTCTATTTTTTCCGTAAAATCCCTTTGTTTTATATGCATGTTGAATTTTACGCATAACAAACACATCCATTTGTTGAAATTCTTTTCTTTCACCTCTTCACCTTTTATACACAAACAACAAACCAATACAAAGATTTGTCATTTAAATAAAAACCAAAAAAATCTCTATTGAACGAAAACAGTTTATTTACTTCTATTAACGATGATTGCGCATGAGCTTCAATAGCTCAATTGCCTAAGCGCTATGTCACAAATACTTTTTTTCTCTTAGGGGCGGGATCGATCCCACCCCTCGTCTAATCCACTTTTTTTTTTGTGCAATTTTTTTTATATTTTCTTAACTTTTTTTTTGTTTTTTTAACATTAAATAATTAATTTAAATAAAATTTTAAATTAATATTTTAACAATCCATAAATAGGCTAAAAACATCAAATTTTTTATAAAAACCCTCTGATACAAAGAAAATGCAAATGGTTTTATTTATATTTTTGCTCCGATTTAAAAGAATTTATAAAAAGATCTTTTACGCATTTTATTTCTCATATATTAAGAAAATTTTATACATAATTCCCCTTTGAGTGCAACTATTTTAGGTCATAACTTATAATAATTTATAAAAAAACATTTATAAACTATTTTCCTTCAAATTTTTAAAATTAAGCTAAAGAAATTAAAAATATTTATTAATAAAAAAGCGAAATAAATTTACCAGCAAAATCAAACGGTTTTGTAGAAATAAACCACATGCAGTTTTAGTTATTTCTTTTAACGATTGGCATTATGTTTGTGGTTATTGTTCTTTTTTTATTTTTTATTTTATTTGTTGAACTTCTTTTCTTTCACCTCTATACCTTTTATACACAAACAACAAACACATACAAAGATTTGCCTAAAAACAAAACAAATTAGTTTTGAACGAAAACTGTTGATTTACTTCTATTAACGACGATTGGTTATGGCCTTCAATGGCTCAATGGTCTAAGCGCTTTGTCGTAAATAGTTTTTTGCTGTAAGTCGCGCGATCGATCGTCGTCTATTCAAATTTTTTTGGACAATTTTTTTTTTAAATTTTATTAAGACTTTTTATTTGTTTTTATTTTTTTTTTAACATAATAAATACGTACAGCACAGTTGACTTAACGATTCGGTAAGTTCTTCTGTATATTTGGAGAACGGAAAGAGGAAAAGTTCCAAAATAAGGTACGAGCAACAACACAACATCTGACCAAATGTGGGCGTGATCTGTGAATTGGGCGTGGCACAAAAGAGATTACTTTATATCTTAAGAACGGTAAGACCGAAATTAAATAATCCATTAATGGGCTAAAAACATAAAAATTTTTATAAAAAATAAAATTTTAGAGCTGTAATATGACCTATGGATACGTCTTATATAGCAAAAGAAAATATTTAGTATAACATATTTGCTAAAAAAAAAAACTCGGAAATATTGGTTCACATAAAAAAAACTTATGCCCAAAACATAATTTTTTATTAAATACCTATTTGCTGGAACCATAAATCTTCCCAAGTCCAAGTTTTATCACCAAAATAAATGTTTTATTTCCTCTTAAAGGCGCCCGTATATAAATCTGTCCATTCCATATATGTCCATATATAAACTTCAGTTTCTTCCCAACCATAGTGAAGGGTATATAAGATTCGGCATAGTCGAATTTAGCCGCTCTTATTTGTTTTTTTTTTTTTTTTTAATTTCAATTTTATTTAATAATTTTGTTATAGAATATATTTTTTTATAAACCAATTTTATTTGCAATTCTTTGAATCAATTTTGATCCTTGTAGATTCTCAAATGTATTGCTGGATCTAATCTGATCTGCCGTTTTTCCAATCAATTAAGATCTAATTTAATCCATTCAATTTTTCGGGTCAAATAACATCAGCGAGATATTACAGCAGATATTAAAGAATATCAAATTGCATATGATTCAATATTGCGCCAGATCAACTTTTTTTACTCTGGTGTTCCTAACATTTTTTTTTAGTAATTCTTTTCTATCATAATGTTTTTAATAAAAAATAAAGGAAAAACTTTATATTAAAAATATATATGGGTTTTATCTTGACATTTTTGATCAAATATATTTTATAAAATTTTGCATTTAAGTTAGATACGTACTGTTAGACTATTGCTAATGTACACATAAAATCAAATAATAAAGAATTTTTATTTATTTTTTCATTTTATTTTATTCCAGACAACTAACCCCAAAAAATGTATAGTGATGAAAATCTAACCACAAATAAAGGAAACCAAAAAAAGGAAATGATGAATTTTTCACAAAAATAAAGAAAAAACTACTACTACTACTAGTTAGTAGTCTTTAAGTAAAGGCAGTAGATAATAAATAACAAAGAAATAATACAACAGTACTTAACTAAAACAAAACTATTGTAAGCAAGTTGGAAACTAAAAACATATCAAAAACATGTGCCATATATACTAGAAATTTAAGTATCAAATATAGAAACTAACTATATAAAATTATAGTTAAAAGAATACAATTAACTTAACAAATTTTATACATAAACTTTGATGTTGTTTAAAGGAAATAATTGGAAAACTAAGCAGAAACAACAAAAATAAAAAAAAAATAATAAAAAAACGACAGTAGCAGGAATAAAATTAACGATAGAAGAAGTAGATGTAAAAGAATATGTTTGAAAATAACAAAGTAATGAGAGGTACTTTGTAGAAAAATAACAAAAAACGGGAAATTGTAATTACCATTTAAAAGGCAACTAATGTTAAATAACAACAACAAAGACAGCGTAAACTTGCAACAACTATTATTAGAAATCCAAGTTGGCTGTTACTAAGGCGTTTATTGACCGCTGAAGGGTTATTTTTATCAACACCTATTTAAACAACTTGGACAGTGCTATCATATTTTAATACAGTTGTAAATTTAATTGAATTTATCCCCATAAATACTACAAAAAAAACTCCAGTTATGTATTTTATTTTGCTCAGAGCTGGTGCTGCTTTTACTTAGTGTGACTTTGAGCGGGTTTCAAAGCCATAAGGCTTGTCAAAAGTGTCGTCGTATGTTGGTACTATAAGGAAGATAATAACTGTTGGTGGCTGGTGACTGATACCAGAACTGCAATTTCTTTTTATTCAGCACTTACACTAAACTTCAGCTGCAAAAACTTTGTAAACAAAAACTTGTATCTACAAATCTATTTTCCCATTCACAAGCTTTCACCGGATAACTTAACTGGTTAATTTAAAGCGAAATATTAATTATCACCGACTTATAATATTTAACGCAGGTACCGCAGATTTTCCTCAGATTACTATAAATTAAGAAAAAAAAATCAGTTTAATTATTTCGGTTAAATGAACGGTAATCGATTTAACGGATAAGTAAACAAAAATTACCATTTACAGGAGTTGCCGAGGAATTTTTTCAGTAACAAGTCAAAAGTCTATAGTCAACAACAACTTGTTTAGGCAACAGTAAATTAACCACCTAACGAATATCAGTCAGTTAATTTTAAAGCCGATCATAAACTAAAGCAACTTACAAAGATTTTAATAAAAAAAAATTCCGAATCTTTAGACATTGATTCGTTGTTTAGCGAAATAAATTGAATGTGCTGTTATCGATTGACATCTGCCAGTAAAAGCTAATTTTAATTTTGCAACTAATATCAGTGCTAAAATTTTATATCAACGCAGTTTGCTGGATTTTCTATAGTTTTATTAAAAGCATAAATTTTAAACTAACGCCATCTACAAATTTTGAAAAAGTAAATACGTTGATATATTTCCGATTTATTTTCTGTCAAATCTATATTCATCAATTGATAATATAAGAAAAGAAATTACAAAACGTAAAGGTCATTCAAAAGCTGCGGATAGCAAGGCCTCATTCCGCGCTTATGGTTAAATATTCCACCAATAAGAAAATAAAAATATATTTGCAGTTACAGCAGTCAAATAAATAAGCTCAATAACATTCAGAGATACGATAAATAACAAATCCAGATATCAGAGCCTGTCGATTTTTGAATGATTTATAGCCGCCAATATGGCGCACATTAAAATCGTGTATTGCTAAGACATTAATATTCATAAAGCTCTAGCAATTGTGCTCTCACACTTTATAAGTGTCGAAAATTGTTCACTGCAAATTAAATTATTGCGGAAATCAAAGCCAGCCGATATGGAATCGATGAAACGCCATTAAGTCATCATTATATAATTCAACGTATAGCTTACACCAACAATTTTTTTGAGTCTCTAACATTCAAGCCGCCAGTTTTGATCACGCTGAAGTTCTTTCTTACGCCTTTTTGAAACAATTCTCCCAACTCCAAGTTCTTTAAATAAAGCCGCCGCCGCTTCTTCACTATATCTGAAGCTGTTGTTTAAGATTTCTCCTGGCTCTAAAGTCCTTTCAAATGCCATGAAAAGAAAATGAAAATTTTAATGGCATAACAGTCTATAATAATGATTTTTAAAAACAATTTTATGCTTTAACAACAGCAGCAACTTTGTAACGTTAAGAGCGAACACAAACAAATTATAGTCAACAAGACTAAAGAAAAAATAAAGAAGTAGCACCAACAATATTAACAACAAAAACAAAATCAACAATATCCACAAATATAGCAGACCGTATTGTAGTTAACAGTAACATTGTGCAGTTGAATAGTTTGTTCGTTTGGTTCTTTTTTTTTCCTCTCTTTTCAAAGCCGGACATTCAATAATGCAATTTTCATGCAACCGGAAATAGTTGACGGAAGTTTAAAAGCGGCCATTGACAAGCCATAACAATATTGTGGCAGTTTTTTTAGTATAAAAATACACTCATACCAGCAAAAACAGTATATTTTGCTTTATATCATATGTGTGCATGTGTGCAAAAGTCCTTGTTGAAATTTTTCAAGGTTATTTCCTATATTTTTGATCCAAAAATCAGGATGATGATGATGGTGATTTGTAACGGAAATGCATGTTTAGAAGATCAATGTGAAATATTTAACAAAAAACTGAAATTAAATTTAAAAAACACTTTCAAACGACAAACAATCAATGATTCAAATAAATTTATACAAATAAGTAATGAAAAAAAGTGAAAAAATTTTGCACTTAATCAACATAAAACAACAATTGAAAAAATATCTAAAGTTAAAAGTTTTAATATCAAATTAATTTTGAAAAAATATCTTCTACAACTTTTTCAAAAAAAAAAAAACTCCCCAAATTAATTTTACTTAAAAACTAAAAACTAATTAATAAAATCAGCAAAAAAAAGAACTTTTTAGATTTTACTTTTAATTTTTATTTTTTAATTCTTCCCCTTCACTTAAACATCTTTGAAAGTTGTTTAAAGTTTTCTTCAAAACAAAAAACATATCTTTGTTTTTTGTTCTCTTAACAACCTGATGACTACTGCCAAAAGACGTACTGGCAATAGTGCGACATTTGTTGCCGAAAACAATCATCATTATACCTCATTGGATCAACAGCATTACCAACAGCAACAACAACAACATCAATCGAATTTGCAACAACATCCGCCACATTCTCAACATCCGCGTTTGCAGCAACAACAACCTACACTACAATATTCCTATAATCAAAATCAACATAATCATGAAAATCAACGTTTATTGCCACCAGAACTGCAAACATCAGCAACAACAACAGCAACATCATCAGCGTCTCCGTCATTATCCGCCAATCATCATCATCATCACCATCACCAACAACGTCATCCAAACTACTCTGCCACCGCTTCATCAGCCACATCAACGTCTTCAACAAGTTCATCATCATCCATTATGCGTGGCGAGTGTTCGGTAAAATTACCACTGGATATTTTGTAAGTATTTTGGAAAACTTTGTTTCTAAGAACACGTGCATACTGAATCCCAAAATACGTACGTATTTGTATTTTCTTCAAGTTATCTACAAATTTTAAAATCAATAGCTTGAAAAAAAAAAACAAAATTTATAGTTTGGGGTTCAGTATGAACGTATTTTATATATTTATGTAAAAACTTTAAAACAAAAAAAAGAAAGAAAATCTTTTACAGAAAGTCTCTTAAAGAAGATCAAATTAGTATGACACCTTGTTAAAGTTTTTTCTACAAAATATTTTTTGTTTTAAAATAAATTTGTCATCAGTAGGGCAAGGAAATATATGTTATGTGTTTAAAAATTTCGTTTTATGAACATAAATATTTATATAATAAAAATCGAAATATATATTCATTTAAATCTTAAAAATATGTGAAGGGTGTTTTTTAGAGGTTGAGATTTTTTATTTAAAATAAAACACAAACCTACGATATTAAAAAAAAAACTTTATTCCAATTGAAAGTATTGATTATCTAAATACTTAAGTTTCATCATTTTACTTCATTCACTTGTATGTTTTTTTAAACTCGCAATTTGTTCTAAATTAGGGAAAGTTTATTTTATCATGACGGAAAAAAAATAAATAAGAACTGGAAAATTAGTTGTTCCGAATCACTTTAAAAAAGGTGGTTGCGATACACACATATCACAAATTATTTTTAATCTTAAATGCCAAATAATAAGCTATTAAATAAAAATTTAATATAAATCATTTCCAAAGTCTCAACCTCTCTAAAAAAAAATACCCTTTATAAACAAAAAAAAAAAAAGAGTTTCAAACAACTTAAAAAATCATTTTTGCAACATAAATATTTTATTGCGCTGCGGTGTTTCTTACAAAATTACTTTTGTCGCCTCTATCTTGTACGCAAATTTGATAGAAGTCTAGAGGAATCTCCAAAAAGAGTTCTATAAAAGGAGACGCTCTCCAGAATCTTTAAGATTTTAACTAGAAAGAAGGTAAATGAATCTTTTAAGTCAATCTCAAAAACTATACCTGAGTTTTTAAGTGTTAAAAATTAGCAAACACAATTTAAAACATTTATAAAATGCGTTCAAAATCATTGTCATTGAAGAAATATTCATTTTTATATTTTTTTTATTTAAAAAGTACATATCTTAATCATACATTTCAAACATTCAGTATATTATATAGTTTACTGTTTGTAGTTTAATAAATAGAGGGTTTAATTTAGATAAAGAATTATATATTTTAACAGTCATTTTTCGATTTTTTTTCAGTTTCATTTCTTCTTTTTCCATTTGTATGAAATTTAATAAATATTTACCACAAAGCTGAATTTTCTGGCTGGTTTCCCATACAGTTATTGCAAATTTTAATATTGGTGCATTGTCTGTTTAAAAAAAATATATTCAAACATTTTCAATTTTGTTTTTTATTTATTCACTCACCAAAAAGTCTGTAATGGCAACTGAGAATTTAGCTGTTATTACGGAAAATTTTGCTAATTTAAGCCCAGCGGTATGTTTTGTTAATCATAGCAACACATGTCTGCTGGCGTGTAGTACAATGAATATAGTAGAAATATTAGTAGCCGCTACTAAATATTAGTATACTTTTTGATAAGTGGAATTTGAAATCTGTTTGCTAAAATCAACAAAAAAAATTACTAAATATTAATAATATTAGTACAAAATTTTAAATTTATTTTTTTTATCGAGCATCAAAATTTTTTTCAAAAAATATTTTATACAAAATTAAAAAAAAAATCAAAGGCTTAAATATTGTTAAAACAAAAACAAATTAATAATTTTGTTTTAATTTTGTAATTTCTATTTTGAAAAATATTTTAGTAAATTTTTTTTGTTACCTTTAACCCTCTAACAGATAAGGATGCCTCAAGGCAGCTATCCGTTTTTTTCCTATTGTGATGCTACTGAACATTTTTTAGTGTACCTTTGTTACTTTCGATTACTCACTATTCTGTTTACCGTTATATTTTTGGTTGAATGCAATATAATTAGTTTTGTGTGTTATGTTTTTATTTTAATGCAAGAAATCAGTGTGATTACAAAAAAAAATATTGAAAAAAAATATAATTTTTGTAAAATAAAAAAAAAACAGACTTCCAATTAAAAAAATACAAAAATTATTTTTGGTAAGTAGTTTATACATAATTGTTTAAATTAAACCGAAAATGGTTATTAAAATAATAATATTATTTGTTCTAAACGCAAAAATATAATAGCAGCCTCAGGGCACTCTTGCCCGTTTATGGCAATTTTTGTGTCCTAAACCATTTTCACTGTAATATATATTATTTTGTTTGTATTGTGGATTTTACTTTTAAGAAATGGAAAAACCAGATATATTT
This sequence comes from Eustalomyia histrio, assembly GCA_949748255.1. NCBI lineage: Eukaryota > Metazoa > Arthropoda > Insecta > Diptera > Anthomyiidae > Eustalomyia > Eustalomyia histrio. Next base: position 44,805,393 of record OX456527.1, read on the forward strand.
CCCAGAAAAAATAAAATTAATATTTCTGAATTGATTGATGATGAATTGCAAAAGTTTATGGATTCAGTGGAAACCGAAGAGCTATCAGATTTCAGCAGTAATGATGAATTTGAAAATCCCAATTATGAGGATGATGATATTGTTAAAGAAGTTAAAGGTAGTGAACTTTTTTTATGTTACTCTGGGGAAACAAAGGAAACGGCATCGAGTAACATTTCGACTCAGGATATCCATACGTTGTCTACTAACCTTTCAATTGATGATTTACCTCAATCATCGTTGGGTTCTGTAGCGGTAACTACAAAGGAGATCCCTAATATCCCAAAGCAGCTTCAAGAAAGAGACTTCGATCGCCATTTCCCTCTATTGAAGATACTGATCCACTTGTTTCGCCAACGAATGGGGGATTCTCTGGTTCAGGTACTACTAAATATGTTATTCCATACATAATTTTTCAAATAAATTTCTGATTTACTTTCAGGTTTAGATGAAATACGAAAGTAGTCAACGGAATTTTAAAATATAATATGGCGAAAGACATCGATGCGCATTCACGTCAACGAAGTAGCTTTTCAAGGAAATTGTTCGCTTCCGTACTCTATAAGAAGCCCCCAACACAATGTAAATGCAAAAAGTGTGTTATACATTTATGTTGCTCAAATACTAAAAACTGTTTCTTTTACATATTATTACCAAAACTAGTATAAGTTTTTGCTTTTTTCAAAAAAAAAAATCCTTTTTTGAATAAAACTCATTTAATTAATAAAAATCTACCTGTTTATAATTTTTACCGTAAACAGGCAAGGATACCCTGAGGCAGCCATTCTTTTTTTTCACTTGGCGACTAAAATAAAACAGATTTTCAACTTCAGCCTTCAATTTATTTGTTTTTTGGCAAATCTTATTTTAAAAAAAAACTGTTGTCATTAAAATTAAGCTCTTGCCTGTTACAGGGTAAAGGTAAAATTTTAAATGTTTTTAGGGCTGATTTTTAGAATTAAAAAAATTTTTTAGTGCTATTTTAAGTGGATGTCGTATTTTCAGACATGAGTCGGTATATTCACTTCAGATACCTTTTTTTAATCTATGTAACATTTTAAGGCAATTTTAGTTTGTAGGTGTAAGTTTTAATTAGAAATAACATTCCCTTCAATATCTACTTTTTTAAAGATAGTAACTTTTTTTTTTTTGCTAATTTTAGCAAATCGGTTTTCAAAAATTTGTAAAATGATTCCCAAAATTAGCAAAAAAAATTTTAAAATATTCTGTAAAAACTCTGTAATTTGTAAAATGTAAATAGTAAAAAGATTTGCTAAATAATAATTTTCTTACTAAAAATCAGTACAAAAATAATAAAGTGCGATTGAAAACCGTTTACGAATTTTTCTAACAACTTTCTTTTCTGAGTGTTTATATTGCTTAAATGCAAAATTATTTCAATTTAAATTACAAGAAACACACACACTCATAAGGCCTACGTGTAGCAGATAAGAAAACTGAAACAAAATCCAAAAACCGAAAAAAATTTCAAATAACTGAATAATCATTTATTTTTACCGAATCGTTAGGTAAAGTTTAAACATTAATTTTTAACTAAATAATTACATTTTTGTTTTTACTGATTTGTCAGTTGTTTAAACAATAATAAATAGCAAATAACAAAACTTATTTGATTTAAATAAAAAGTAAGTAGAAACCGGTCTATGAAATTTAATTTCTTTAAAATTACACTTTCTGTTGTTTTAACTTACAAACTATTTTAAATGTAAAAGTCATAACAAATTTTATGAAAATAGAAAATGTTGAATATTACAAGTTTTACAAGTTCCTTATCATAAATATTTCTAATACAGGATGGGGTAAAAACACTTTTTGTGTTAATTTTAAAGTCGTGCCATTTTAAAAAATAAAATATTGCATATATAACAAAATTTTTCACAAAAATCAAACATCATTTTGTCATTGGAAAAACACCATCCCTTTAATCAGTTATAAATTGTTTGTTCTTATACACTTTCATGAATTTTTGTTTACTTTAACAAAACTTATAGTAGGAAAGCATTCTCTTACAATTAATAGGGTAAATTTACTCTGAGTGAGTACATAAAAAAAGTACATACATATAGAGCAATTCCATATGAAAACGATCAAAATTGGCAAATTTTTGGACGACCCCTCTCCGATTTTAAAATAAATAGTCTCAATCGATTGCCCAGCAAAAAATAATGTACCTACATATTTTTTTTTTTTTTTATAGTGGTTTAGTGGTGGTGTACACCACTGTCATGTGACAAAATTGAAGAATTCTTCATAAGGGACCTCATTGAAAGTTGTTTTAAAAAAAAACTACTAAAGCGATCGCAACGAGTGATATTGAAAGGTATCGAAAGGTATTGAATCAGGCTTTAATTGAAAAATAAAATTTTCCTAATTTTTCTCAGAAATTTACCTTTTTTCCCATGAAAATTAAATTTTCTCATGAAAATTAAATTTTCCGATTTTCCACAGAAGCTCCTAAATTTTCCGGCTAATTTTATTTTTTTGGATTCCTCATAATTTTTGCTTTAAGAATCAGCACTCCTTGCTTGGACAGGAGAAGAGCATTTAAGAGACCACCTTGTTCTCATTGTTTTTATATTTTTTATAATTGAATTATTTTTAATTATTTAACATTATTTTATTTTATTATTAAAAATACATTTTAGATATTATTTTACAGTTAAAAATACATTTATGAAGAAAAAATCATTTTTTTTAAGAGCCCCAAGTTGAGTGTGTAGTGAATATGGTCTGCCTGCCTTCACAAGATCGGCCATAAATCCATGGATAATAGCAGCAATGGCATGTAATGGCACACCAAACCCGACTGAGGCTACAGGTCATAAAATGTTTTGTAAATTTTTTAAATTACCAGGTAATAAATATTTCGCCTTAAATGACACGTGCAGAATCAAGTCATAAAACACGGATTTTCCATAAATATGGCGAAATATTTATTACCTGGTAATTTAAAAAATTTACAAAACATTTTATGACCTGTGGTCGGCTTATTGGCAGTAACCAATTAAGTCCCTCTTTAAAAAACATTTTATGACCAGTAGTTCATGCAAATTTTCCTATTAAAGAAAAGCAAATATCGCTTATTTTTTTTACCTATTTTTTACCAAAAAATAAATATAAATACTTCACACACTCTGAGTCAAATTTCAGTTGAATACTAAACGTGAAAGTGTTAAAGTGTTTTTTTATTTTTGTAAAGTAAAGAGTGAAGCTGTAAAGACAATTTAAAGTAAAATGAATAAATTTTTTTTAACAAGAGTGGACATCGTTCGAAAAAGATAAAAGTATTAAAATTAACTGGTGTTTCGAAGCGATACATGAATGAATTAAATATACAATACGGTGAAGAAGCACAATTCATTTGCCCCAAGTGTAAAATAGATTTGTCTCAACAAGCAAATGCATTGAAACAAATGCAACCACAATCCGAGAGTGAAATGACAATTGAACAAAATGTTTCATTTGATAGTGAGGCAGACATTCCGATGGTCAATATGTCTTTGAGTCCTTTGAATGAGGCTATTACCACTTTAGGTGAAACGCCTATTAGAAAAAGAAAGTTGCGAAGTGAAAAATACAGGAAAGATAAAAAAGGCAAGGTTATGAGTGCAATCGCGACAATATTTGATGAAGGCTCTGATAACGAATGCAGTCAAGCAGATGACGTTGATGACGGCAAACAAATGATTGAGCAGTTGAAAAGAAAATTCAATTTAGCGACCACTTTTCCGGAGAAATATCTCATTTTATCTGTGCTGCCTCAATCATGGTCTATACGCAAGATTTCTGAACAGTTTCAAACATCTTTTTACATCGCGAGAAGAAGCAAAGAATTAGTTGGACAGAAGGGCATATTGGCGACTCCCACCAAGAAATTTGGCTCAAGGACCCTCAGCGAAGCAACGGTGAAATTGATTCAAGATTTTTACTGCAATGATGACAACAGCCGCGCCTGCCCAGGTACACGTGACTATGTTATCACACGTGAAGATGGAGAAAAAGTACACAAGCAGCGCAGATTATTATTATGTAATCTATCCGAAGCATACCATCAGTTCAAAGAGAAATACCCAGCAGAAAATGTGGGATTTTCTAAGTTTGCCATCCTACGACCAAAAGAATGCGTTCTGGCATTCAGTCTGCGTTTGCATGTTTCATCAAAACATCAAATTAATGTTCTTTCCATGCAAGAAATTGAAAGTATTTCACGGTGAAATTGAAACATATAGGGACATATAGGTGGTAAACCAGATTCCGGAATTCATCGAGGAATTCGGATTCAAGTTGAATGAACTGAAGGCGCACCATTTCATATCCGAGATGCAATCGTAGTTTCTAAAGGAAAGTAAGAAGAAATTAACCCAAAATGAATTCATTGTGATAAGCGACTTTGCCGAGAATTACACTTTTCTCGTTCAGGATGAAATTCAGGCTTATCACTGGGCAAACGACCAGTGCACGGTGCATCCTTTGGGCAATCGATTGAGACTATTAATTTTAAAATCGGAGAGGGGTCGTCCAAAAATTTGCCAATTTTGATCGTTTTCATATGGAATTGCTCTATATAAAAAATAAATATGATTATATGATCTAAAATCATATTAATACTATTCATTTACAAAAATTACATATATTAATTATATCTAAATAAATTACACACAAAATGTGCAAATTTACATTGAAAATATCTTACATTGTCTAGAAATTATGTGCAATTTCATCATTTTGGTGGGTAATTTTACCAAAAAAAATAATATATATTGCCTAAAAATAATAATAAAAAAAATAATTTTAACAATATTATTTGAATAAAAAAATAATTGTATTTATAGAATTTTGCCCTATAGAAAAAAAACACATTCAGAGGACCTTTTAACTTCTTCTAAATAGAAGAAATTAGTTAAAAAATTCTTAAGAAAAATTCTATAGAATTGTACGGCTTTTTATTTACGAAAATTGTCTTATAAAAAAAATTTGCAAAATCTTAGTGTTTTTTCTTGGTAAAAACTTCCTAGAGTCAGATTTTTTTGGGGGAAAAATGTCCTCAAACTCTGAGGATTTTTCTGTAGAAAATGTGATCAGAAGAATTTTTTATTGTAAGAAGTCCACATAGCTTAGATGTTTTTACAAGAAAAGGTCGTTATAAGCTAAGACTTTGTATAAAAATTTTCCAGAATCTGAGGGCTTTAGTGAAACAATTTATTGTCAAAATCTAAGTGTTTTGCTTTAGGAAAAAATAGTCAAGTCTGTGGGATTTTCTTATGATTTTTTTCTTAACACCATAGAAATAGTCTCAGCCTTAGCTATATATTCCAACACATTTTTATGTAGAAATTTTTTGTTTCAGGAATTTTGTATAAAAAATAGTGCTCAGGAAAGCAACCCCTTTTATAGAAAAAATCGAATAGGAAAATTAATAAATATTAATATTTTTTAGTAAAGATAAGTCCTAGATGTCAAACAATATTGATACCGGAAATATATTAGATTAACAAAACGTTTTCTTAAAGAAAATTCTTATATTCTTCGAACTTCTTAATATAGAAACATGTCTAGCAAGAAAGTTTTATATCAAATTGATTCGGAACTGGTTGTATAACTTAATTGATTACAATTCAGCATCTTTCCACTATGCATCTTGACACAACTTACAATTTTTTAGCACATCACGAACTTTTACATTTTTTTAAATTTATTTATAAATTCCGAGCTTTTAAAAAAATTTATTAGAAAATACATTTATTTTATTTTATGATTTGTAATTTCTAAAATTTTTTCATATGTCAAATCTGGCTCTCAAATTATTTGTAAATATTTTGGTAAAGTGACAAATACACTATTCTTAAAAACCATAGTTTTTATTAAAAATTCTACTATAATACATTTAGGTATATTTTTTTTTAATTTTTAGAATGTGGTAAGAAATCAAATTACATTATTGTCACATCAACAGTCTTTAAAGCTATTTAATACATTAAAAATATTGACTTAAATCATAAATTTGTATTTAATATACAAATAATATTTAATATTATTTATATTGAAACTTTTGCATAATTCACAAATGAATTGAATATACATTCTATCACCCAAATACAATATAAGCTCCTTAAAATTGTAAGTGGGCGGTGTATTTTGTGTATGCAAATACTTTCACATAAATTGTACACTCATTCTATGTTTTCAAATGGAGCAAATAATCCTATGAAAGACCTAATGAGTAGGAAGTTTTTATTATGCTTGAGTAGGAGTTTAACAAAGAAAAATAAGCTTAACACAGTAAAGTATAATTTTTATTTTTTCTATAAAATAAAATGTTTATAAAATATATTTTTAATGAATTAACAGCCCACACACACACATATGCGCCTATATGCTTCCTATCAACACTTGCTGGGCTTTGTAATTAATTAAGATAAGAATGTAATAATTTTATTATGGCGATTTAATTGGCGGTAATATGTTATAATTTCTTGCATGAAAACAGTATTGCTGAGGGTATAGGGAAACCATTACCATATTATATTTTTATAAAATATTTCTAACCCATTGCCAAGTTTGCTGGGTTATAATAAAATTCACACACACACACAGCTTTGAATTTGTTAAAAAGGTCAGAGTTTATACAACTCGGCAAAAAATGTTATAGCATGGTAGCCATTCTGTGGCTATAACTTGTTTTAATGTTTCCTAAACTTCAGTTATGATTTTTTGGTGTTATTTAAAGGAACAATTGTAGCGAATTGGATAAAAACCCGATGCATATCTTAAAAACTCACTCTTCATTGCTTCCAAGCCATAGTTATAGTATATCGTTTATTTCCTGAATCTAAAGCATTTATTTAAAATATTGTTTTCTGATCATTTAAAATCAAAATTTTTAATACGAAAATAGTTTTGATTACACTGTCCAACAAATTAACATTTTTGTAAATACAAAAAAAATATTTTTTAAAAAGGCACCAATAATGGAATTTGTAAATACAAAAAACTTTTTGTTATTTTTTTGTTACTTAAATTTTTATTTTCAAAGAATTTTTATATGAAAAGTGACAATTTACAAATATTTCAAACAAAGAATTGTTAGAAATCGAGCTCAAATTTTAACAAATATTTTTAATTACTTTAAATTTTGTGATACTTTTTTCTGTGTATATAAAAAAAATGCTGTAAGTTAATGTCTGAGAGAATTCTTATGGTCAGAGTTGTATTGTGGAATTGTATGAGGATTATTTTTGTGGAAGATCTTAACCCTCTAACTAGTCTCTTTATGGGTCAATTTGACCCTTTTTTCGAGAAAATCAAAAAATATCCTTTAAAAAAGGACATTTAAGGATTAAAATATTCTACGAAAATGTTTGCCGGAAAATTGTAAAAAAAACTCAGACGTGCTGGACCATAAGTTTGTTCTACAAAAATGATCTACTCAACATACCCTTTCACTATTCTGTTCCAAAAATGCTGTCGGACAGTGTTATTTATTAACTCATTTTCATATTTTTGCTTAAAATTTCATGCAGGTAACAATTTAAACAGTTTTGCAATTTTTAATAAAAGTTTTGAAAAAATCAAGTAAGACAGATTTCTTTAACCTTTAATTTGAATTAGCTTAGCTTGTCATATGCATTTTTCAGTCTTAAGTACCCAGCAAAACCACACATTACCAAATAATGGGTAAAGTAATGTATAGCTATAGGGGCCGATGGATTACTTTACACCTTACTTCTTTGATGAATTTTTTAGGCGATGAGCCTCAAAGTAATGTATATACTCATTACTTTAGAGGTGATAATATAAGGGGTTACTTATATGGTTACGAGAATGGAAAAAGTAATGCCTCTAAAATAGATTTTTGAAAACAGTAATTTTTTATAAAAAAAAAAGATATTACAAATATTTTATTTAAAATATTTGTAATTTAAAATAATGTGGTCAAGGTGGGAACCGAACCAGGGAAATCTGGTTGCCAGCCAAGAACTCTACCCACTGAGCTATCGACGCATATAGTATTTGATTGCTTTAAACTTAAATGAATTGTTGCGCTTCGTTTTTTCGCTAGTGTTGTCAAAACAAACATACATTACCCTTTTGCTTACAAAAAAATACAAAGTAATGTATCTAAAAATAGATTTTCAAAAATATTTCAATTATTACTTTACATTTATAAATCATATATTGCGTACTCAATACTGAGTAACTTATTACTTTATGCTTGCAAATAATGAAATAGGTAACGAGCTATCATCACAAGGTAACGCATGAGAATATCGTACCCATTACCAAAAACTTGCTGGGTAGTTATTGTTACACAATCTGTGCATTTTTGTATTGTGTATTTTATTTAATTCTACTCCATTTCCAGTCTTATTTAGAAATTTCGGAAATAATTTTAAAATTTTGTAAAAATGTGTTAAAATTATTGAAAATAATTTTAATATGTGTAAGCATTATTTGAAATTGCCTAAAAACATTTTAAAATTGTCCAAGAAATATTAAAAATTGATCAAAAGTACACTCACAATATATTTTCCATTACCGATTGTAGTTAATTTAAAAAGTAATACGTAGAGTTTGTTTTCAAATGAAGAATCAATTGAAATTCTAAGAAATATATTATTTAACTATTTGAATCAGTCACTCAAAAAACAATCTATACAAATTTACATACATTCATTTAAATGTAAAATTTTATGCTTAAAGTTAAAATTTTATGTAAAATTTTGTGTTCTCTGCTTCAAAAAATAGAAATTCATACAAAATTATTTCAACAAAAATTATAAGAAATTATTTAAATATAGGTACACACATAGAAAATAAAAATATATACATCTCTGTGTGTTGCGTTTTGTAAAATACAAAACAAATAAACAAAATTTTCCATTTAAAAAACAAGCCACAAAAATCGGAACTTAAAATGTGTTTAAAGGTTAATTTTGTACTTATTCAAAATTGCCGCTAAAATGACCCACAAACGCTTAAATGCGAAAGTTTCTAGATACATCTATTAACAAATAGATCATGTCAAATTTGGGTATTTTTTTACTTATTACTTTAAATCCCGGAAAAGACATAAGTCGATGAAGATTCTTGTCAAACTGAATCAAATTTAACTTAAAATATTATTGGGAATCACTTAAGCTGCAATTTCAAATGAGGAAAATGAGTACCGAAAGATGCTGAAAAACGCTTCTGCATGTCCGAAATGCTGCTTTAAATCCATACAAGAAGTAATTTTTAAATCGAATAATTGCAATGTAAGTAAAATTTCAACTTTTGAATTGACACACTAAAACCCCGAGATACTTAAACTCAATTTTGGGTCGTAGAACTCAGTGGTGAACTCTGTTTTGAAGAGTCAGTTCATTTTAACAAGATATTTCAATTTTAAGTTTATACTGACTCAAACAATTTTTTGATTAAATTTTACTGAAAAGACTTAGATAACTCTTGTACATTGTCTTTACATATTTATTTTTTTACCTTTTTACTATTTATTAATATTTTAATAACGTTTGCAATAAACAAAATCAAAATTTTGTTCAGAAAATAAGAGTCATTAAAATCTGTTACAATAATATTACGTATACGCATTGGTGTACTTTAACTTGAATTAAATACAACCCAGTGTAGAATAAATAGACATGTTTTCTTTGTACACTTAAGCTAGCAAGTTATTTCATTTATATGGAGAATTAGGCGAGTACTAAGCGACAAGTTCTTAACTCGCTTAATTCTCCATATAAATGAAATAACTTGCTAGCTTCAGTGTACGAAGAAAACATGCCTAATATTGGGGTATCATTATTTTTTGAACTACATACAAATAATTATAACTCCTTACCTTCTAGATTAATTTAAAAATAATAGTACTAAATAGTAAAAAAGTGAAAAAAGATTAAATTAAGTCATTGCTCAACAATTTTCAAAGTCTTTTCGTTAAAATATAATTAAAAAATTGTTTGAGTCAATACAAATTTAAAACTTAATATCTTGTTAAAATGACCTAACTCTTCAAAACGCAGGCAAAGGAAAAATATGGTTGGGTCAATCATATTCGAAGAGCATCATATATATTTGGGTTTATGGTTGTACCAACCATAGTTGTACTTTATTATGGTTATCATATTATGATAATAAAATAAACATATTTTTACCATACTATGGTCCCTACAGTTATATTATGATTCAAAAATTACCATATAATTGTCCTAAATAAACATATTATAATGAATTTATCATAATATGATCGCACGTAATCATGGCACGTAATCATGGCCCCTCAAAACTATATTATGATTACTGGATAATCTTACAGGAAAAGTTCTTAGAAACTATGAAAAAGCTTTTTAAATTTAAGAATATTTCCTTTAGAAATGTTTTTTCTATAAAAAAATTAATATTAAGGACTTTTTGAAGAAAAATTGTTAGGGAAAAAATCACAGACTTTAAGAACTTTTCTTTCTTTGATTGTAAAATTATTTATTGATTGTTGCCAACATTTTATCGTTGCATAAATATCATATTTTTTTCATAGTTAAAATTTTTGTTACCACAGTATGGTTACAGCCAATCATAATATAAAATAGAAGGTGCCAATCATAAAATAGTAAAATATTTACTAAATAATGATGGTAGCGACAATGTTGATGGCTAGAAAACCAATAACTTGGTTGTGACAACCATACCCGATTGCAGCAAGCACAATATAGTAGCAGTGATCATATTACAACCATGTTTTTTCTCTACGTGCGGGGTTCGCCACTGAATTCCACAACCCAAAATTAAGTTTTCGTATCCCGGGGTTTTCGTGATACTGGTAATGAAAAGTCGATCCATTTTGATAACCCGAAACGCAAGAAATCGTCCACGCCAAAGCCGAAGGTAATGCTCTTTATTTTGTGGGCTCTGTATTTAGTGGGTGTTTTGACAGAAAAATCCCTGAAATATGCGACCAGAGACGAAGCCGTGTTATTCCATTAAGACCGGCTAAAAACATTTTAGAAAATAGAGTATGGAAAGTTTTGCCTCACCCGTCTGGACTATAACAGACGTTACCGCAAAACGTTGCCCCGTCCGACTACCATTTGGTTCGATCGATCTACAACGCTCTCACTGGAATACGCCTCACTTTAGAACAGAGCTTCATTTTTGGGGCGAAATCTATATATGTTATTGCCAGAAAAATGGGAAAAAGGTCATAGCTTACGATGCCCAATACATTAAATAAATTGATATTGTACCAATATTTCACAATAAATGCCACAAAATTTGTTAAAAATCACCCAATAAAAACCTTGATAATTAAAAAAAAATTAATTTAAAGAAAAGTCTTTCAATCAATTTTGTAGGGAACTCTGTATAAAGGAAATGCAAATTAAAATTTTTAAAGGACAAATATTTAAAAATTTAGTGGCTTTCATGAAATCTTAAAGAAAAAATCCATCAACTTTTTCCATAAACAGGCACTAAAAATGAATTTCCAATTTTTATAGAATTTTTACTATTCTAAAACTTTTTAAAGTTTGCCAGGAAGATTTTAAAACTACTAGATCTCTTATTAAAATTATTATATTAAATTTAATTTCTTTGAAACCCCCAGATTCCAGGTAAAAATTTTGGGGAAGGAAAAAATTATTGGATTCCCAAGAGTACTGAGATGCTGATAAGCTACTTTTTGGAATTTGCGTTAGAGACACTGTGAAAGAGGAAATCTGCAACGTTTAAAATATGTTCCCTGGAATAAAGGCTTACTATTAATTATGTTTTGAGTTTTTATCACGAAAGGATTATAAAAAAATTTTCATGGTAATCTAAATAATCTCCATAATCCATAATACAATATATGTACTATAAAATAATATTTATTGAAATGTTATTTTTTACAATTATTATCATAGAAAGCATCCAACCAAGAACACAATTACGCTCAAACACATACAAAAATATTTTTAAAAGTTTCAGATAATAATATTTCATTCTCATTTCATATTAACACCCTGTGTAAGAAGTATCAGTAATTTAATTTCATCTATTTTTTTAACTTTAAGGTGCTTACTTATTACAAAACTTCTATAAAGCTTTGCGTTATTAAAATGGTTTTTGCTAAAAAAAAAACAATTTCATGTAAGCTTAACTTTATTCCTCACAAGTACCTTATTTAGAAGTCAGCGGGTAGGTAAACCAGTTTACATATTTGTATTGCACCCGTAGACAGTACTCCCAAATCGAATGTAGAAATTATGCCCGATAAGTTTTCAGTCATTGTATATAGATACAATGTAGTGGGCGGTATGACCAAGGAGGAGCGGTTCGCCTCCCAAATATGCCACCACAAACACGCAAAATTTTAAATTTAGTGAAATTTTATATACCGAATAATTGTTTCTTATAAAAAAATTAATGTGAATTGGAAATGATTTCAATTTTAAAATAACAGAATTTACGAATTGTGTATGCGGAAAATGATGCAAAGATTTATGGTTTTAAGTAACTATTTGATATCTCGGTATATAAAGATTTTTCAATGTATGTGAATTTCTTTACATTTTAAATTCCAATTCCCAGAATTTTGTTTTGTTATTACATTAAACTCCATTGAGATGCATTCAAGTGAGCAAAAAAAAAATAGTATGTTATAAACGAGGTTCTTATTATCGGGGATAAAATTTGCTTAGCAAATTTTAACTATTCTTAAAAAATAATAATTATTTTTATTTATAAATTCAATAAATGAAATAATCGAGCTCGAGAAATGAAAAAACCACATGAGCTCAAATTCGAATATTTAATTTATTATTAAAAAAAAATTTTAAGTTTCCAAAAACAATTTCTTAAATAATCTGATTGCGAAGCAAGTAAGGAAAAAATTACTGTTATTAAATTTCAAATTTATTAAAATGCAAAAAAAAATAAGAAAAAAATTGCAAAATTACATAAACTTTTGATTCTAAGGCTTTCAGGGGCGTCTTAAGCTTAAGTATTTTTCATTAACTTAAAAAAAACAAAAAATATTTTAATTATTCAGTAGAATAAAACCATTCTTGAATGTATTCACTCACAATATTATTTCGTTAAAAATAATCTAAAATACACATTAAATTATTATTATTATTATTATATCAGTTTAATAAGTCAATGGAATATATAAAATTTCCTTACAGACTAGATATAACATGTCTTATAGTTAAAAAAAAATACAAATTAAAAATGTCAAAAATTAAGAATTTAAAGGTTTCTTTCGAAGTGCAAAATTCAATAACATGGTTTGGATTTTCTTTGAAAACAATTACATTAATAGAATTTATATCATTACACGCTCGATTTAAAATACTATTTTGGGAATAGTTAGTGCGATGACAAGGAATGTTAAAAATAAAGTGCTTATAGCGAAGTATTCTACGTGGCACATAAAACGATATCAGCGATAACAGCTTAGGACAGTCAATTCTTCCAATAACTATATCATATATAAGTAATGCAGATTGAAATCTACATCGATTTTCTAACGTTTCTAACCCTAAAAATAAACTCTTTGACGATGAATGTGCATATTTAAGAAATATTCGTTGCACTCTTTTAATACGAGAGATATGAATTCCACAATATGGACTCCATACTACATATGCATACTCCATTTTCGATCTAACATATGAAGTGTATACCAATCTTAACGTATTGGGATCAGAGAAATCTGAACACCTTCTCCTAATGAACGCAAGCATTGCATAAGCTTTCGGTATAATGTAATTAATATGTGGAATAAAAGACTAGATGGAATCAAAAACAACACCTAAATCAGTAATTGTGTCAGTTTTCTCCAAAATATAATTTCCCAACCTAAAAACTGATCGAATTGGATTTCGAGATCGGGAGTAAGAAACGTGAAAACATTTCGATAAATTTAAATAAAGGCAATTGAGCTCACACCAGTTAAAGAGATTACTTAATTCATTTTGCATATCCAAAACATTAGCAATGGAGCATACTTTATGAAATATTTTTAAATCATCCGCATAAATAATAAAATTGGCTTTAAAAAAAACAATCTGACACATCATTAATGAACAAATTAAATAAAAGCGGGCCCAAAATACTACCTCTAGGGATACCAGATGTATGTAGAAGATTCAAAACCATCAACTACAACTTAAAAAAGTTCTATTTGATAAATACGATTTTAACCAATCTAAAATATTTGAATGAAAACCCATTGCCTGCAACTTAGCACATAGAATATAATGAGATACTTTGTCAAAGGCTTTAGAGAAGTCAGTATACAGTGCTTCAACTTGTTTACCCTGCTCCACGGCTGACATACAATACTCACTAAAAACCGTTAATTAGTCTTAGTTGACCTTCCGGAGAAAAATCCATGTTGACGAGTTTGTATATAAGACTTAGTTAGAAAAAATAACTTTTCATAAACCACATGTTTAAAAACTTTTGAAACGCAAGGTAATTTACATATCGGCCTATAACTAGTAACGCTATCTTTTCGCCCATTTTTAAAAACCGGAGCGACTGAAGATGACTTCCATTTATCAATGAAATTACCTTCAATAAGCGACAAATTGAAAAGTAAGTTAGCGCAAGAAATAGATGATGCACACATCTTTAATAAATTTGCTCATAAAACATCGGAGTCCGATTTAAAATTATTATTAATCCGCTTTATTCCGTTCAAGACATCATCTTCTCAAACTTCTAAGATACCGATGTCTAGCATGTCAAACAAATTTGATTATCTAGCTGCATGGATCGTTGAAGAATCAAAATTTGAACTAAAGAATTAAGCAAACATACTCACAATCAAAAAAGAGGACTACTGACTTTTCATTATATTCAGCCCATTTTGTTGTTTATTCTCAAACATTGTTTAATAATTGACAAAAGTAGTAAGAACAATCGAAAGTCGTTTAAAATAACTATCAATTTTTATCTGACAAAATGTAGAAAAAACGAGTTTTGTGTTTTTTTTTTCCAAATTGAAATTTTTTTATTTGTATGTAATTTTACAAGACACAAGACACACAGATGTAACATATATATTTTTATTTTCTGTGTGTATCAATATTTCAATAATTTTTTGCAATTTTTATTGAAATAATTTTGTATACAAACAAACTATTTTGGTAAAAAAAAAAAAATCAAAAAATAATTATATGAATTTATATTTTTAGAAACAGAAAACATAAAATTTTATATATAACAGAAAATATCAACTCCTACTGAATGTCTGTAATTTTTTTTTAGTTTGGTTTTTAAATGACTGATTCAAATAGTTTAATAATATATTTCTAAAAATTTCAATTGTTTCTTCATTTAAAAGCAAACTCTACTTTTTAAATAAACTACAGTCGGTAACGAAAAATATATTGTGAGTGTTGTATTAGCAACTATTTTTAAAATTTTTTCTTTGATATTTCTAAATCTTAAACTTTATTTTTCATAGAAATTGTATATTTTTCTAATTTTTTTATATCTAAAAAGTCAAGACTTTTAGCTATTTTTTATAAATTCAAATACATATTTTATAATCAGAAAGTACTACTGTATAAATACGGATACTATTAATTATACGTTTAGGAGTCCCTTAATTATAGAATAACATTTCTTTCCAATGTACTCGTGTAATATTAAATAAATTTATTTTCAAATGCCGATTATCACGCTGAAACTTTCGCTAGCTAAATATCTTAAATTTTCTATAAATAAAAAAAATTGAAAATTGGGTGAGTATGAGATAAATTAACTTATCCAATTTATAAAAGAAAATGGTCTGCTCCACAAATGCATTTGTAGCATATGAAGGGCTGTTAATTTCGACGTTGCGCGGATTTAACTCGAATGGCACCCCGTTTCCTTGCTTTTGAATCAATACTATGGATTCTGACAACTCGCAAAGCGTTTGACATTCGTCCACATAGAGCAACGGTTTCAATTCTTTGTCGTCAAACTTTTTGGGTTGGCCTTGTCTTCAGCTCAAAATCATCGCATTTAAAGCATCCAAGCCATGATAACTACATGTTCGCCCCCAATAATATTCGACGACCCTCGACTGTACTTTTCTTCATAATAAAGTAAAGAATAACAAATTCCCGCCAAAAACCTTCATACCAAATTCCACCTTTCTAGCTCTAGCTGTTTTGGCGCTGAATTAAGAGTAAGACTTTCCGCCCTTTTAACTATTGGAAAATATACCTTATCTGTGATTTAGTCCATACTTCATGGAACGCAGATTTAAAATTTAGATTTCTAGGGCAGGTCTTCAATGGGGAATTTTCCCCCATTTTACATCTCGCTGTAGGAATTTCTTAAAATTCCTACCAAGCTGATGCCTACGCCGTAGAGGGAACCTTTATAACAAATTTCAGCTTCCTCACTACAACAGTTTGGGCTGGTTGATGTTGAGTAAGTGAATGAGTCACTCAGTTACCTTATTTCTTTATATATGTATATATAGATAAACATAAAAATTAAATAATAGAATCCTGTCCGCTCTAGACCTCCCTGGTAAGAAGAAAAGTATTTTTATAGAAACCAACAGAATATGTGATAAATAAAAAAATCTATTATTGATCTGTATCTGTTAATGCGTCATCTTGACAATTTATTTGGCGAAATATTGAAAAGAAAATTCATATAATTTTTTCCTGTAAATCAAAAAAAAAAATCTTTATGTCGTTATTCACATTACCACTGGAAATACTACATATTAATATTTAAAATTCCTCATAATATATAAACAAAGTGTAATCAATTCAATTCGTATGTATTTATATGTAAAGGGTAATTTTTTTTTCGTAACATGTTGCAATGCCAAAAATGATCAGTAAGGTTTGCAATTTCACCGTTAATCGACTAACAAATGAACAACGCTTACAAATCATTGAATTTTATTATCAAAATTCGTGGTGTGTGCGAAATGTGTTTCTATTCAAAAATTGTCCTCAGCGATTAAGCTCATTTTTGGCTCAATGGGTACTTTAACAAACATAATTACCTAATTTGGTGTGAAGAGCAGCCAGAGATAGTTTAAGAGCTGCCAATGCACCCTGTAAGATGTACTTTTTGGTATAGTTTGTGGCCGGCTGCATCATTAGACCGTACTTTTTCAAGAACGTTGAAAATCGCAACGTTACAGTCAATGGAGCAAGGTACCGTCCCATGAATAACATTTTGCCCAAAATGGAACAATTGGACTTTGTTATATGGTTTCTACAGGACGGTACCACAAGCCACGCGGCACGCGATACCATGAACCTATTGAGTGGTGAGCAATTAATCCCACGTTTTGGAGCAGTTCATTGGCCCGCCAAGATCATGCGGTTTAACCTCACTAGACTATTTTTGTGGAAATACGTGAAGTCTCTCGTATACAGGGACAAATCAACCGTAATTGCTCTGGAAAAAACATTACTGCCATTGGTAGCATGCCGGAAAAAGTATACCAAAATTGGAGCTCATGGATGGACCACCTATGTCGTACCCTTAGGCAAAATTTTACATAAAATAATCATTAAAAGGTAAATGGTAAGCATTCATTTATCGTTCCAAATAAATATTTTATTTACTTTTGCAAATTTTTTGTGTTTTTTTTCAATTTTCAAAAACCAAACAGTTTAAAAATCACCCTTGTACAATATATGTATTTATATTATGGGAACTTTTGATATGTGTGTGGCATGTGTTGTGGTAATTAAGTTTACTTTGTATTTAACAAAAAAAAAAAAAGAAATAATGTATAAAAATAAATGAGAAAAAAATGTATAAAATGAATTATTGTATAGGAATATTTTTATGATGGTATATAAATGTATCTGACTGTATTTATATCATAAGTCCATTATTTCTGAATGAACAGTTAAAATAGGAAAAATAAATCAACATAAAATTATCATAAACAGTTACAATGAATGGCATTAAAGTGTGTGTGTGCAATTATACTTTAAATTCTTTTGTTATAAATTTTATAATACTAAAAATTGTTGAAACCAATATTTTACAGCGAAATTTTTAACACATTAAAGTAAATTGTCGGTAGTCGGTAAACACGCAATTTTATTTTAATAACATATTACAATGAAATGGGTAAAAATTAATTTGCACTTAACCCAAATAGTAAAATGAAAATTCATATGAAATTAAAGATACAAAAACTTACAAGGATGACTTTAGTATTGTTTTATAGGCTGGCCGACACAATTAAGCTTATTCTTTTTAATTACCCATTTCTAATAAAAATTTTTTAATAAACAACAAATTTTTAATTTTTGATGTCAGTCTTGTAACTTATTTACTTCGCCTTTTAACTTGATTCACGACAAAACATAATTAAGTTATCGTGCTATAAAAATACATCGCGCTCGTAATTTTGGTTTAGAAATAAATTTTTTGCATGCAGCTCAACAAACTCTGCGGCGCAACTCATTCAATTCCACAAATATAAAATCTTTTTAATATTATTTACTTTTTCTGTAAAATAATGAACATGAATACCACACAGTTGTTTAAACAATCGGAATAATTTTAAATATTCCCTCTATCAAAAACTTACACTTGTTATGAAAAGATTTAGAAAAAAATACAATAACTCAGAACAAAAACTTGGAAAAGACTGTTTTATTAAATAACTGTTATTCCTACAAAAATTAAGAACATTAAAAAACAAGTTGGATAATTTTTCGTATTTTATTTATGGGTGATTCATGATAACAAAAATTAAACTAATTTGTTTTCACTTAATTAAACTCAAAAATTATACATTATCAATAATAAAATTGCGCCCAATTATATATAAAATTTTTTTGGGCGATTTTTCTGTTTTGTTTTTGGGCGACTTGAGCTGCAGCCTCATTTAACAATAAAACTGCAAACAATTATTCAGAACTTTTAAACTTGACAACTATAATATAGCAAAATGCAAGTTTTGTTTTTGGCAGCCGCATACACTCAGAGAAAGAGATTCATCATAAATATAATGAAAAACGGTAAAGTTTTTATTTTATAGATGATCTTTTTTAATAGTTATATGTATTTTTAATCTCTTTTGAGATCATAGAAAATTTTTATTTTTTTTTTCAAATGAAATTTTTTTTTTTTTAATTAGTAATCATGGAGAATACACATAAAAAGTTGTGTATGCACTAGCTGAATGGAATCCATAATCTGGTCAAGTATTACCTTTATTAACATTCTTCGTGCCCTTCAAACAGCTAATTGTAAATATCGATATTTAACTCACAAATCAATGAAAAAAGAACCAGACTAAAAATACATTTTCATACATATAAGTATTAAAAAGATCAACTATAAAATAAAAACTTTACAATAAGTACTCTTAGTACGGTAAAAGAATTGTTTGAACATATGTAAAAAAAATTTAAACATAAGTCTTTAGTATTAGCTAATTTCTGTGTTAATGAAGGAGAATATAAAAAACACAAAAACTGTAAGTAAATTTCATCTAAACTCAATAAAACATCAACTGGATGTTAGCATAAATACTTTTATCCGTTGATTTGTGACTTAAATAGCGATATCTACAATTAGCACTTTCAAGGGCACGAAGAGTGTTAATTAAGGTCGTACCTGACCAGAAAATTCATTCCATTCAGCTAGTGTCTAAATAACGTATTTTGTGTATTCACCATGATTACTAAATAAAAATAAGAAAATTTTTTTTTCATTTGAAAAAAAATTTTCGATGATCACGAACTAGACTAAAAAGAAATTTTCATACATACATGATGAAAAACTTTATAAAAATGCAAATGGATGACATGTTTCTTTCTGTCTATAAAACCTTTTTTTTTTTAAATGATAGAGTTTTTAAAAAAAATATTAAGTAAATTTTGTTAAATACTGTGATCGTCAAAAGGAACTGTACACGTTGGTTTATTTTTGTGTTTCCAGTTTCCTTTCACTTAATTGCAATTTTACTCTATTTAATACTTTATATTTTCTTTTCTCATAATATATTAAAAAACCAGCAATAATATCAAAATAACAAAACCTATACTAAAAAAAATCATATTATTGCGTCAAAAGTTATTGTACAATTTTAACAGTAAAAAATTACAGTTACGTTTACTGATTTGTTTTATTATGTGTTAACATTAAAAATAATTTAACATAATTATTAATTGACTTGATATCGTCATGATGAGTTCAAATTTTACAATTTTATGATTGAAAGAATCCAAAATATTGTAAAGTACATAATTTATAAATACAAGATGGGTTAATAAGTACACTTAAAATAGTTTTTAAGTTAAAATAACAGAAAATACCATTTACAAGAAATATTATTTAATTTAAAAACCAATCTATTTATTTTTGATTTAAATCAAATGGCTTTGGTTATTTATTTTTATATATTGTTTAAACAACTGACACAACCGTAAGAAGCTAATGATTAATCAGTAAAAATAAATGTTCAAATTTAACCTACCAATTCCCTAAAAAATAAATGTTTTTTTTTTTCATTTATTTGAAATTGTTTCCGTTTTTGAATTTTTATTTGTGTTTTAATCTACAAAATGTATGTATGTAAATCTATGGACACATTTTGTATTAATTTGTTTGTGTATGTAATGTGTGTTTATGAAGTTTACAAGATTAAAGTAATTTTTATGTAAGCAACCAATTTTGATAAAAAACAAATTGAAATTTTTTTATTTTTTTTATATTTTTTTTTTTTTTTTTTTTGAAACAGCAAACAAAATTTAAATTTGAAAAAACTGTAACGGACACAAATAAACCACAAATTTCGTTTTGTGAAAAAAATCGGTAAATAAATGTAAATCATTTCGAATAAATGTAGAAAAAAGTTAAAATAGATATTTTTTTTTTTGTATGTTATTTTATTTTAAAATTGAACGGAAAACTTTTTTTATTAAACTAAAAACAGTAGACTACATAATAATCTGAGTGTATCACCCTATTGGAAAAAGCTGCATTATTTGCAAAATTTCAGTTTAGTTTTGACATTTGTGAAGTATACTCGTGCGAAATTTACAATGAATAACATCCCAACAAAATAAGAGCTGAGGAAGAAGTAGTTAAACACTACATCTACTGAACACGAAGTTGTGAAAATTTCGGTGAATCATTAATGATTTTAACATTGGCGTGTCATTGGGAGGAAGGAGTTTGTTTCGCTTACTTAACGGAAGTTGTTAAATATAGGGACTACAAAATAAATATAGGGAGTGGCTTTTTTAAGTTAAAATTTGATTTTGAACACGCCAAGAATAACACTGGTATACAAAATATGTTTTCAGAAAGGCATTTAATGACTGCAGGAATTGTTTTTTTTTTTTTTTTGTTCCTAGTAGGGGTTAATATCAACATTTTGGAAGTTGTTTAAAATGACTTCTTACAAATCGAAAAATTTGCACTATTAACTTCTTTGGATGTTCTGAAAAAGAGCTTCGTAATGAATAACATCCATTTTATTTTGCTGGAATAATAGCTTTTTTGGACTTGCATTGCAATTTTGAAACTCAACGACGAAGTAACTGATTTTCTACAAAAATTTTTATTTCTGTGGGACGGAAAATCTACGCAAAATTTATGAAGTTTAATTACACCCTTTCAGTGTCATCGTGTGGTGTCTAGCCGACGATAACACTTTTACTGTGAACGTCGGCTGCTATAAAGTCAGGATAACAGAATTTTTTTTATTAGAAGTTGATGATCTGAATTTGGAAGATACGAAGTTGTACCCGGACGGAGGGGACAAAACGAGTTTTAAAGTGCCTTCCCAATGCATGTAATCTCGCGTTTTGGAGGTTTGGTTTCACCAGCCACATCTCCCGCGTTAACTATCCTGGACTTTGTGTTCTCGGATATTTCAAGTCGTTTGTGTACACGTTCAAACGCCACACCTTGGATAAATTAAAGAACAACATTCAAACCGCAATTTACAATTTCACACCACAAATGCTGCCCACATTTTTGCAAAATATTCTCAAAAGAGCCCAAATTTGCATCAGCGCCTACGGCCGCCATTTATCGGTCATAATATTCCACAATTAATTGAACTAAAATTTACAAGCGCCAATAAACATATTCAGACAGATCAGTTCTTACCTTAAATAATAATTATAGCGAAAGAAAACCAGATGATAGTGTTTTCTTCACTATATATTTTCAACCTGCAAATGCGAATAGAGGGAGGACGAACATAAAAGGTGGCGCAAAAGTAATCCTCCTATCAGAAAATGCTATAAATTTTGCGATTGGCCCCTAATGTCAGTTCTGTTTTGTCATTTGTGTAGTAAACACATGCGAAATACACGTTAATAAACAATGTAACGCTACACTGCTCCAGAACGCGGAATATTGGTGACTATTTATTTGAGCAATAATGAAGGTGATATTTCATCAAAAATAATCATGAGTGATGAGGCCCATTTCCATCTTAGCGGGTACGTAAATAAGCAAAATTTACGCTTCTGGCGCACTAAAAATCCGCGTGTTACCCACGAAGAGCCATTACACCAGCTCAAAGTCACTGTATGATGTGCTGTTTTCGCTGGAGGAGTCATCGGACCTTTTTTCTTCGAAGACGTCGCGGGCCAAACGGTTACTGTGAATGGTGAGCGCTACAGAGCAATGATCAACGAGTTCTTTTTGCCGCAACTTGATGAATTGGGATTGGAAAACATGTGGTTCCAACAGGACGGGTTTATGTCAACAAGCCTCAGACTCTTGCAGCTCTTAAAGACAATATCCGTCAAGAATGTGAGGACCTATCGCCGGAAGTTTTGGCCAAAGTGATGGAAAATGCCATAAAAAGGGCTCAAATGACAATCAACTGTGGCGGCGGCCATTTACATGACATCATATTCTCGACTTGATGTAAAAAAAATTAAAAGACCAAATAAAAATAATCCACAAGAAGAATCAAAGTTTTTCATTTTTTTTTTAATTACAGCCAAAAAACATCGGAAGGTTATTTTTGCGCCACCCTGTACTGAAAACAACTCAAAATGTTATTCTGAGTCGGTGGCTATACCAAAATGTGGGTCTAGGTCCAATATTTTTTTGTTTCTACAAACAAGGGTTTCTTCTTTTTCAAAAACTATGTCAATCACAATTTCGGTATGTGTGTTTTAAAAAATTTGTATTTCTATGTAATTTTAAATGCTTTTGAATATTTTAATAAAACAAAACCAAAGGAAAAACACTGAACTACTAACGGCAATTTAACATGCATTTTTTACAATGTTATTAAAAAAAATATTCACTCATATTATTAAACGTTCAACAATTTTTTAACACTTGAAGTAAGTAATTATTTGCATATAATTTACACTTGAATAAAATTGTACTCTGTTTCGTTTTATACAAATAACCTGCAAAATAATGATGTCAGTAAAAATTTTAAATAAGTATTTTTATTATTAGAGCAATATGTAGAAATAGACTCAATTTATTATAGGAAGAGTAAATTGCCCTCTGTGACATATCACAGGACTGATGTACATAAACCTTTTATAGGACTTATAAACACTAAAGAATCAGTCACTAAAAATCCAGAATATCCCAAATAAATAGTCACAGAACTGAAGCAAAGTCCTAATTACTTGAATATGTGTGTAAAAATAGAATTTTCCCCCAATTAAAGAAAAAAGTAAAAATTTTCAAAAATTGGTAAAGGTCCTCTGTAGGGCTAAATCACAGTTAATTCTGCTTACAAAGCAATCCCTCTACCATCTAAGTTGTTGTTGTCTCCACATATTGTTTGGCTCATAGCGAAGTTATATTGTGATGATTTTTTGTTCAAAAACATACAAAGAAAGAAAGACAAGACGAAGATTACAAGAGAGAAAAATTTAAATAGCAAGAAAAAAAGTACCTTCTACCAATTCATTAATATTTCCTACTGCAGCATGTGTCCTTTTTTCTCCAGTCAAGAGGTAGGTTTTTCCGACTGGTCTTTATCATCAGATATGGTGTAGGTACTTCAAGATCTACCCTATAACCGATTACCTTCTGTTAAATCAAGTTTGGTGATTATTTAGAAATTTTTTTATAAAAACTTAATAGACCATTATTAATAACGCTAGTGTTAACTGATGTCTATGCAATTATACAAAAATGTTATATAGATTTTTAAAGTAATATTTGCAGACATTTTAGCACACACATTAAAGCCCATTTCACTTAAAATCCTATTAGTGCCACTTATAGAAATATAAAAAACAAAAAGCTTTTTAATGAAAAAAAAAAACCTACTACTGCTTGCAACCTGTAATTACCAAGAATAATATGTTAAACATTTTGTAGTCTAGTCAAACGTCAACAAAAGCGATAGTTAGCACACAAAAAAAAACAGCATAAGAAAATTGCCATTTAAAATAACTTACTGACAAGTTAGATTAAACGAAAGTAGCAAAAAAAAAAAACGAACGACCTAAAGACTTCATGTCCTTTCACACACGTTTATAGGAGGGGCATAAATACAAAATTATACACACTAACACTCGCTCAGTCATTCCTTCTTCCTAGAAAAATTTTAACATTTTATAAGTTGATGGATGGTGAACTATATAAACTGCATTAAGTGTATATTTCTTGTTTTTTCTACGAAAAAAGGGACCCCTTATTTTGACACTTATTTAACCATGTATTTACCACATACTTGTATACATCTCTTGTTAATGGCACGCTAAAAGGAGTATTTCACTTTTATTTTTTTTATATAGTTCAAAGTTTAATAGCATACACTTGTACTATGTTAAAAAAATATAAAATAGAACAGAACATTTTTTAAATTTTTATTTTTATTTATAGTACAATTTAATACTTGGTCGGCCTACCTGACCTGTTAAGTACGTATCTTAATATATAATAAAAAAGTGATGTACAATATTTATTTTTGATAACGCCCTTTACCTTTTTAAAAACTTTTTTTAACCTTAGAAGATAGGCATACAAATATTATTAAATTTTTAATACTCATTCGAGTTGCAGTGGGTTTTTTTTTTAACAACTGTCGTAAGCTTTTTGTTGAAGTGCAAAATTATACAAAATTTTAAAAATAGCTGACCTTGACTGATGGAAGATTATCGCCTCGTGTCTGGTCATTTTTCGTTGATTGCTGTCTTCAAACGAATCAATTGAATATGAAATATGTATTCATTTTCCATCACCAGTAAATAATACGATGCAAAAATTGTAGCATTTCCAACATGCAAAATCGCCTTTCAACTTCTCTCGGCTTCAATTCTTATGGGACCAAATTTCCATGCTTTTGAATTAATCTAAATGCTTTTAAACATAGGGAAATGGCTTCTTGTTTGACTTCCAATGATAATTAAGTTTTTAGAGTTGATGCATGGTGACTGTAAGCTTCTACCAACAATCGATAACTTTCAGCTGCCGTTTTCTTCAATTGAAAGAAGATTATCAGACTTTTCCGCAAAACATCTTTTAGGCACAAAATTCGACATTATTATAGCGATTTAAAAAATGTGTGTTTACACTTTGGCATCTATCGAATACCGAATTATAATGCCAGATGTTTACCCTCCAAAATAACATATTTGTTATTATTGACACAAACCATATGTGTTAGTTATGCCATCTGTTGTCCAAATCGGCATTATTTACTTGTATACCCAATATTAGTACAATCACATTAGTATAAAGTATAAGTAAGCGCTATTAAATTTGAGTAAACTCAATGAATTGTAAAATATAACAAAATTTTAATTTAAAAAACAAAAACATTAAAATTCACATATTAACTCAATTATTTTAAATACACTTGTTACACTTTAAAGCTGCTTATTTCTTTTAAAATTGTCCTACAAATTCGAATATAAAAATTTATATCTTTTATCAAACAACATATTTTTACTTATTTTTTTTCCCAAAAAAAAATGTAAAAATAAATAAAAAAAAAATTCAAAGGCATAAAAAATAGTTAAAACAAACCAATTTATCAAAACAAACGAATTTTTAATTTGCTAATTTTTGTTTTGAAAAATATTTTTAATAAATTTTTTCCAAATTTGAATTGTTGTTTTAGAATTAAAAAAGTTTTTAGTGCAATTTTAAGAGGATGGCCTATTTTTGGAAATGAGTCTGTTGTGAAAAGTATCTTCCATCCTACGTATTAGCACCTTTAGACAATTTAGGTTTGTATGTATAAGTTTTAATTATTAGAAATAACATTTCCTTCAATATTCACTTTTTTTAAAATTGGTAAATTTGGTTGCTAATTTTAGCAAATATGTTTTGAGAAATATGAAAAATTATTTCTGATGTTAGCAATAAAAATTTTTTGTAAATTGTAAATTTGTACTAAAAATTAGTACCAAAATAGTAAAGTGGGATTGAAAACCATTTACTAATTTTTCTACTAATTCTCTTTTTCTGAGTGCTATATTTAATCGTAGAAACTGGATTTCAGTTGGGAATTGAGAAATTTTCACTCTTCATGTATATTTTATTTTATTTTGTTTTATTTTAAATTCCCTTCATCCCATGGATATTTCAAACAGTAGCTTATCATTGAATTAGCCCATACTATTCTGAAAAATTTTGAGGATCCAGCAGGCTTCATTTGGTAAAAACTTGATACAAATCGACCCTTCGAATTTGATAAATGAAAAAATCTAAAATCGACCATAACCTTAACAGTAAGATTTTAATTAAATTTGAATATATCAAAATAAAAATAAATCCCAATACTATATAAGCGCATCTCGAAGAATTTGTTATAATCAACTAAACTAAGTGAGAATTTGGCTACCTTAGCTGTATATTTCTCCACACATATAAAGAAACAAAAAGCGAAGGCTATCGGCTCTCTGTAACGTAAACAAACTAGAGCCTCTGGTGGGAATCGAACCCACGACCCCCGCACAGGTAAGCTAGCACGCTACCAACTAGCCTACCGGGGCGATATAAAAAAAAAATTATATAACAAAACATATTACACATATTAAAATTCAAGAAATTTGAAAAAAAAAAATGCAATTGTGCGAATCTGAATGAATTCATTTAAGTCAAATATGGGTGCCTTGTAATTTAGGGAAAACTTAAGTCAACTTTATTCACTTTTGAAACAAAGCTTTCTATCAAATTTCCAAAATTCAGCAAAATCTTAGTGTTTATGTTGAGCTACTTTTCTTGTAAGTTGAGTTGGCTTAAATTCTAACAAGATTCAGTTAAGAAGACATAAACAAATTACGCCTGAGGAAGCAGCAACCATCATAAAAACTACTGAATTTTTTAAGGGAAATTTGTTGTATAATTGTATTCAAAAGACGTTGATGGAAAACTAAATTTTTCACGGCATCAAAATATTCAGAAATTGCTTCAAAATGCATCGAATCCTGCCATAAGAATGAATTGAAACCTCTGATGATAGTGACATTGTATTAAAAAAATAAACATTTGAATACAAATTCTACAATTTATGACACAGTAAAACTCGGATAATATTGCCTCCGAGAAACTAGATTAATTAGTTCGTTATAACCGAGCTAAAATTAAATTAATTTTTTTTTTAATTACCCCTTTAATAATCGATTTTATATGGACATATATGGTTCATACATACACATATGCAACTCTATACGTGTTTGCATTAACGAAAAATAAAGGGTGAAGGAGAACAAACTGTTAGTTATTGAGTGTTCCCTCTAGAAATATTTGTATGGCTGTAAAAGTTTGTCTCCCAAAAAATTATGACTATTGGTCATGATACGGGGAAATATAAGTTTTTGTCAATTTTCCTAAAAATTTTGATATTTTAGATTGCATTAGATGTAAAAGAATTAAAAACTGTGATTTGAAGTAAACTATATTTCTAAAAAGGCAATGAAAAATTTAAGTATACACTTAACTAAAGTAAAATCGATCAAATTAATCAAAATGCTTTAAAATAATGGTAATTTATTTGATTTTGCTTCATAAAAAATGTTCGTTAACTTACGATTTACGATGTAGTTGGATTGAGTAGTCTCCAACACCGCGACCAAGTAGATCTATTGTGCACCCTCCAGTACTTTCCTCAGTTGTTCTCCAGTGCAGCCTTGAGTAGCAGCTTCTTGCAATGTTCCTCCATGATATGAGATCTGCCAAATGTGATAAATCGTATGCAAAGGCAGGACATTTAGTCATAGCATGATCCGTGGTCTCCTCATCTTCCACGCAATGTCTGCATGTTGTATCTCGATCATGTCCCATTTTGGTTAGGATGTAATTACGTGGATAGTGTCCTGTGAGTGCTCCGCATAGGAGTCTTAGATTTGGTCTATTCATCTGAAGGTCTTCTCTGCTCCTTTCTTCATTGTATGATAAGAATTTCTTTGAATGTTTTAGTGGTTTCTGTTTGTTCCAACATTCAATTTATTTCATCTTCATCAGATCTGATATCATATTTGTGATAGTCTCGCTTGTTCATCAGCTTTTTAATTGCCTTCATGTCCACTGTAACCGGGTTCCCAAATAAGTGTTACCTTATTATTGGTCGCCAGTTGGTTGAGGGCTTTATGGCACTCTAGCACTGATCTATGGTAAAAAATGGGGGCTTTCAGGGCTTTTATTATAGCCTGGCTGTCCGACATTAAGTTTATACTTGTTCTCACAAGATTTCTTTCCAGAAGTTCGGTCGTTGCTGTATAGATAGCAAATAGTTCTGCAGTAAATATAGTTGAATATTTTCCCAGAGGTATGTGAATGCTGCACCTAGATCCGTATACACCGGCTCCAACTCCGCTAGAAGTTTTGGATCCGTCAGTATACCACTTCAGTGCATCTTCCTTCAACCATGGAGGGTGAAGTTCCCATTCTTCTCTTGTTGGGATTTGAACTTTGTATTCTCTTCTTAGTTTAATCACCGGATTTATTTGATCACTACATAGTGTCATGTTCTTTATGGAACTGGCCTCGTTAAGAATCTTCAGATAACCTTTATGGTCACCTTCTTTGAACTTGAATATTTCGTGGAGTTCGATTGCTTGCTTCATAGCTTCTCCCTGTATTGCGAGGTGCAAAGGATCCAGGTTCAAAATCAACTCTAGTGATGCAGTTGGAGTCGAATTCATTGCACCTGTAATGTTCACACATGCTAGTCTTTGAATTTTCAATAGCTTCAGCTGAGCTGTTTTCTGTGTTGTCTTTTCCCACCATATGACCGATCCGTACAATATGCTGGGAAGAATTATTTGTTTATATATCCACATCGACATTTTTGGGCTTAAGCCCCACGATTTACCTAGAAGTCGTTTATTAGCCCAAATTAATTTTACAGCTTTTTTGCTTATTATCTCCAGATGAGGATTCCAGGTGAGCGATTTATCCAGGGATATTCCTAAATATTTCCTTCATTTTCACACCATTCCCATGTTAATTTAAGTGAATTCTGCATTTGGTCTCCAATTGTATCATTATGTATGTGTGCCACTTACTATAACTGTGATGTCATCCGTGTATCCTACCGTAGTAAAACCTCGTCGATTCAGTTTAACTAAACTAAAAAATGGCAGATCAAATTATATCCAGCAATATGTTTTAAATTTAGAAGGATCTAAATTGATCGCAAAAATGGCAGATCAAATTAGATCCAGCAATATATTCAGGAATAAGTAAGATTCAAATTTATCCCTCATACGGAATAATACGGAATTGTATCAGATTAGATCCAGATATACAAAATTTTAAAATTTAAATAAAAAAATATATAAAAGTTGTAAAAAAAACAATGGTCTACCGGAGTTGTAGTGAGTTAAGCACTCAGCAGTGTGTGGTTGACTTTGTTTTACTACATTTTTCGTATAATTATGTTAAATATATATATTTATATATTCGCGACTTGGGAATTTTGGAAAAAATTTTCTACGTATCATTGCTAAATAAATAGAACTAAATAGGTTCTGTACATATCTGATTTTGTATAATTATACATAATTATTTAATTATATAGAATATTTTATATAATCATATCATATCATATGGAGTACGAAAAAATGTGGAGAAATAATACCAGTATTTAAAAAGTATAAAATGTATAAATTTTCACCACTTATAAGACTATTAGAAGCAAATATTATATATAATGTACATGTATTATATATAATGTACATGTATATATACAATGTATAGATATGTACCCAGATTATAAAAACGTGTCATATCCTAACAAAAATGTCTAGGTCTTGCCCCGGAATGGGTTTAAATTTGAGAGTTATGTAAAAAAATTTAATATAAAACAAAAAATTAAAAACCTAAAAAATGTCTCCCTGTCTGGGATATAAAACCATTGACATGGAACCACATATAATTATATCTAATTATATGCTTCATCATATCAAAAATACTTTAGATATGGAATTATATACAACAATATCAGAATATTTTTACCTATAGGATTCTCAGTTGGTTTAATTTTGGGTTTCCGTATAACCAAACGGATTGTGGATTGTATTGATTATAGACACCAATAATGATTGGTATTGTTAAACAAATGTTATACCATATTTGTTTTCCCAACAAATTATTTAAACTCAAAATTTGCCATTAAAATATTTGCGGTGAAGTGTGTATGTAGAGAGTTAGCCAGTACTCCAAATTTTCGATTTCACATCCCGAAAAAGGCAAACACTTAATATAAAAAATATTTATTTTATCATTAAAAAATTAAATGGTTATATAGCAAATTTATCAACGAATCCTACAAGAAGCCGTGGTGCTATGAGTAAGTGATCGAACTGCCAATCTAAATGTTTCAATACCAGAAAAATTAAAAATTAAATTTTGTGGAACGTATGTGGAAAATAAATATTAATTAAAAAAGCTTACAATTGGCTTTCACAACTAAAAACATCATTTAATACGAAGAAAATTGTCGTAACTGTTAGAATCCGATTGGAAATAAATTCGATAGGCACAACTGATATTGTTTTCTGAATGTAACAGTTGTTCATAGAATTTATCTGTTTCACAAATTTAATGATACTTTTTCCCCTAAGTTAAGGGTTAATATGTTACATTATGTATGGATATTACTAACGGGCCTTATATATCCCATCTCTGACCCACAACTTTAATTTATATACCAACAATATGCTTTGTATTTGTATAGCCGCTTTTTTGTTTTTTTTTTTTTGGTTTTTAAGTGTTGACTTAAACAAAATGAAGTCATTTACTATTTTTGGTGTTGAATAAGTGTGAATTACATTCTCCATAAACTTTCGTATAAATATATTATAAGTATGTATGTAGTTGTCGTATATAAAAATTTGTAGTCTTTGTACACGATCGTGCCAAATTAGTTGTGACACACATTTTCTTCGCCTTTGTGTTGTCAACTTGTTTAACACTTTTCTTTGGGCTGGCATGACATAAAATAATGTGATAGTTGTGGTATTATAATAAAATGTATTAGAAAAATAGTTAAAAGATGAAAGAATTATTTTTATATGAAAATATCAAAGAGAAAATTAATTTAGGATATTTTTTAATAAATTCCTACTTTAAATGTCTAACGTTAGCTAAGTGTGAAATGGTGCCAAGTATACATTAAAAAAAAACGAAGATTTTAACAAGTAAAAGTACATAATTTACAGAAAAAGCTTTACAATGTATTCGTTCCTACTTGTTGTGTAAAGGAGCTCTGTTTATTTAGGTTAGGTTCAAAAAGAGGAGTTCATTAATATAACACACATATATAAAATGCTGAAAGTTGACTTGTTGTGTTCCCTCATGTAGGTTAGTCCATTTAGCCAAAAGATAAGGTACTAAGTAAAATTCAGAATTGTATATCTAGGTTATGTTGGTCAATTTTATTAAATGAAATTTTAAGTATCTAAATTAATTACAAGCCACCAAAGGTATAGGGCCATTGGACAGTACAAATGGCCCTATACATTTCGGACACGCTAATTTAAATGTCGATTCAGATTTTTTGCAAAATTCCATTAAAGTTTGGCTGGTTTTAACACTATAAAAATAAAATATTTCATCATTTTATGTTATGGTGACTAATTAACTTAATTAGTTTGTTCTTAGATTTCTTTTTTTTTACCACATATCCAAATTTCATTAAAACCGGAGTGTTCAGTTTGTGCTACTTTCCTTAAGAACCCTATGAAAAAGTTTCACTCAAAGCGTACACTCACCAAAAAAAGTCTGTAATGACAACTGAAAATTTTGCTGTTATTACGGGAAATTCTGCTAATTTGAGCCCAGCGGTATTTTTTGCTAATCTTAGCAACACATGTCTGCTGACGTTTAGTACAATGAAATTAGTAGAAAAATTATTAGCCGCCACTAAATTTTAGTAAACTTTTTGTAAAGTGTAATTTAAAATCTGTTTGCTAAAATCAGCAAAAAAAATTACTAAATATTATCAATATTAGTAAAAAGCTTTGAATTTATTTTTCTTATCGAGCATCAAAAATTTTGATCAAATTTTTTAAAAAACGAATTAATCATTTTGTTTTAATTTGGTAATTTCTGTTTTGAAAAATATTTTGGTCAATTTTTTTTTTTTACTTTTAAGGTTAAATTTTAATTGCTTAAAGGGCGGATTTTTAGAACTACAAAACCTTTTTAGTGCTATTTTAAGTGGATGTCCTCTTTTTAGACATGAGTCGGTATCTTCAATTCCGATCCCTTTTTTAATATATGTAACATTTTAAGGAAATTTAAGTTTGTAGGTGTAAGTTTTAATTAGAAATAACATTTTCTTCAATATCCACTTGTTTAAAATTAGTAATATTTTATGCTAATTTTATCAAATCGGTTTTCAAAAATTTGTAAAATGATTTCTGAAATTAGCAACAAAAATTTGTAAATATTCTGTAAAAATTCTGTAATTTGTAAAATGTAAATAGCAAAAAGATTTGCTAAATAATAATTTTTTACTAAAAATCAGTACAAAAATAGTAGAGTGCGATTGAAAACCGTTTACAAATTTTTCTACTAACTTTTTTTCTGAGTGTAATTTAAAAACGTCACTTTATAGTTGCCAACCTGAATTGATTTAACTTAAGAGATAACATATTCCAGTTGACCACATAGTCTTGGACGACGTTTGATTGTGTAAGACATTTTTAAATTTGTCCCCTGTCGCTGAAGTTAGCTTAAACGATGATTTATAAGAAATCTTTGTTACCGACAAAATTAGCGACAAAGACCTGAAAGTTTTTATCTTTTAAATATTATTAAAGACAAGGTAAGCCACAACATCTTAAATATTGTCTTCATTCTTTATTCATATTACTTGAACGACAGACGCACTGAGCGACATTTTCTCTCTTATAGTTGTCCACAATTTCCGCGACATTTGTTCGAGCACTTTACATTGTCATGTACCCATCATTGAGGATGTCTTGAAGACGTGGTCAACTGGGATAATTGGAAATGGATGAATCGAATTTCTGTAACAATATATAAAGTGTAACATATTTTTTACGTAAAATAGAAATAACTTACTATGTTTAACCCATTTCCAGTAATCTCACATTGCATCACGCGGATTTCGTGAAATTTTTAGTTTGGCTACGTGGTATGGACATATGAAAACATGTTCGGACCCGCTTGTAGGTCAATATTGTGGAGACAGGGCTTAAAACATGTTTTACCAACATCCTCCCCCCCCCCTTTAGTACCCTCGGGCGATAACAATGCCCGCCCTAACCAAAAAAAAAACTGAAAAAATCAATTTTCGCCGGATTTGGATTCAGGACTTTCCATCAACCTCCTCCACTAAAACTCAACATCAAATTCGAAATAATTTTCTAGCCGGTATTGGATTAAGCTATTAAAAATTTTAAACAAATCCGACCTCTTCTTAAATAAAAACTGCCATATTGGATCCGTCATTATTAATTTCATAAACCCGAAACTAGATTTGTATTTAGGGACCACCAAAATACGAGTATGTTGATAAATAATTTAAAATGAAAGCGATTGCCTTAAAATGTAATCCGCCATTTTTAAATATCAGAGTCATATGCATTAACTCCCAAAACTTTCCGATATAAAAGTTGATACGAATCCGATCACATTTCAAAAAATTATAGCTAATTAATCCGCCATTTTTTAACCTAATGTCAGATTCGTATTAAGTGAATTCAAAAATTTAAAATTTTTAATTTTAAAGTATAAATTATCAATTATAAATCATATTTTATCTACCATTTTAATTTTAAAAACCTTCTGCCAGATTCAAGTGAAGCAACACCGAGATGCTGTGAATAACAATTTGTTGGCATATTCCGCCTCCCAATAGGATGCACCATCATAACCTCCATATTCCACTACTAGACATTTTATATTACAGATACTAGCCCATGTACATCTCTGTACACTGAGACAATTTCCTAGAGTAAGGGTCTCCCGTTGATACGAATTCCCCCTCCCTCTCCTACCCTTCTTATAATGTATATTTTTAAAATACTAAGTAGGAAAGACTGTTTTATTATTTTGAGCATTGTTTGAATTCTAAACACTTTTGTGAAACGAAACATGTAATTAAATAAATTATCTTAATACATTCGAAACCAAAAATAAAAATTATGTAATAGTGTTATAAACCACATTACTAAAAATCCTAATTATAAACATTAACCACTAATGCTTTTGGTTGAGGTTTCAATGTTTATGGACTTTTAACAAAACATGTGTTGTTTACAAAAATGAAAGGATTGTATTGCTCCAAGTACATGCAAGCTCTCATACTGATAACTCTTTAAACGGCATTGGAAAATTCATTTAATTTTTTTTTTTTTACTTATAAATTCATCTTTATTCAATTATTTGTTATTTACATATTTACATTTTTCGAGATTTTATCTATAGATATTAGAGGGAATTATATTTTTAATCACAGATATTGAGTAATTTTTATTCTAACATTTTTTTAAGAAAAAATAGAAAAACCTTTATGTGACAAAAGAAAGATCCCAGGAAAACCACACATTACCAAATAATGGGTAAAGTAATGTATAGCCATAGGGGCCGATGGATTACTTTACACCTTACTTCATTGATGAATTTTACAGGCGATGAGCGTCAAAGTAATGTATATGCCCATTACTTTAGAGGTGATAATGTAAGGGGTTACTTATATGGTTACGAGAATGGAAAAAGTAATGCGTCTAAAAATTGAATTTAAAAAAAAAGGAATTTTTATTTAAAAAAAAATATTACAAATATTTTATTTAAAATATTTGTAATTAAAAATAATGTGGTCAAGATGGGAATCAAACCAGGAAAATCTGGTTACCAGCCAAGAACTTTATCCACTGAGCTATCGACGCAAATAGTATTTGATTGCTTTAAACTTAAATGAATTGTTGCGCTTCGTTTTTTCGCTAGTGTTGTCAAAACAAACATACATTACCCTTTTGCTTACAAAAAAACACAAAGTTATGTATCTAAAAATAGATTTTCAAAAATATTTCAATTTTTACTTTACATTTATAAATCATATATTACGTAATCAATAATGAGTAATTTTTTACTTTATGCTTGCAAATAATGAAAAAGGTAACGAGCTATCATTACAAAGTAACGCATGAGAATATCGCACCCATTACCAAAGTTTTACTGGGATATTCAAAAATATTTAGAAAATATAAATGTATACAATTGCATTATTGAAGGTAACAATGCATTACATACATATCATTTTCAGCTTGGTGATTTTTGTTTAAAGCTATCCTTAAGCCGACTCTCTACATTCTCTTATCAGCGGATAAGAGGAATTTTCTACTTTTTCGTAATATTTATTGTTGAGTCTCTTTATAAAGTTGTCATCTCATTCGTATCCAGTTTCGTTGTAAATAAGCTGCGTAGAGTGGTGTCTCCTTTTGTTTGTTGTGTATGATTTTAATGCATTTGTTTTAAATAATCTGTACACGCAGAGAAAAAACATGGTTGCAACATTTTCACTACTACTATATTGTGCTTGCTGCGATCGAGTATGGTTGTCACAATCAAGTTATTGGTTTTTTAACCATCAACATGATCGCTACCACTATTATTATAGTAAATATTTTACTATTTTATGATTGCCACCTTCTATTTTATAACATAATTGGTTGTAACCATACTGTGATAACAAAAACTCTGTTTATGAAAAAATATGATAATTATTCAACCATAAAATGCTGTCAACAATCAATGAATAATTATAAATCAAATAAAACATTACTTCAATATTTACAGTCATAATATTGACTTGTTTTCATAAAAACCAAAATTTTATCAATTCAGTCAAATTTTTACTAAAATTGGACAAATATCAGATGGGTAGAAAATAACTTTTATTACCAATTTAATAATTGACCCATTAAGATCCAGTAAATTTTTTTTAACTTTGGAAAAAAAATTTTTAATAATTTATATTATTTACACTAATCCATTTATAAGATTCTATATAAATATATTTTTTTTTAATTCTTTGCAATAAATAAATAGTTTTTTTTTTAAATAAAATATATTTATTTATTTAATTCTTGTAAAAAGTTCTCGGAATATTAATAAAATATTTTTTTATAAGAACCCAAATTTTTTTGTACGAAAACATTTTTAGATTCCATGAAATTTTCCTTAAACAAAAATTCTCAGTTTCCGCAAACTGTTTCTTAAATAAAAATTCATATATTCCTAAAAAACTTAGATTCTAATGTCTTTCTTTGAAAGAAAACTTAATAGATTCATAATGAAAAATACTTAGATTCTAAGGACTTTTTATAAGAGAAAACTTTCTAAGAACTTTTAAAAAAATCTTAAAAAATTCACAGAATCAAAGTTGTCTTTAAAAAAAGTTCTTAGAATCTATGATTTTTCCTTAACAATTTTTTAAACAGTACTTAATATCAAATGTTTTTTACGAAAAATAATTCTTGGAATTATAAGATAGTCATATTATGTATATTAATAATCATAATATAATAACAAGGATCATATATAATTTTAGGTATCATATAATGGTAATCCAGGAATCATAATAAAGTTATAGGGGACCATATTGAGCATATTATCATTACGTGCGATCATGATATGATAAATTCAAGATAACAACATTTTTACTTAGAACTATAATATGGTAATTTTTGAATCATAATATAACTGTAGGGACTATATTATGGTAAA
>OX456527.1:44850083-45072583 GCA_949748255.1 Eustalomyia histrio
AATTAATGTTCATTGTTGTCGAAAATAATAAGAACCCCGAAAAAAAGAACACAAATCTCCACCGAAGCGGCAGTTGTCTCATTTCATAAAACTAATTGTAGTAATTTGCTAATTTTTATTTCCCAAAGTCATTTGCCATAAGGCTTTTCTTTGTTTGTTTCCAAAAAAAAAAAAAAACAAATAGTAAAAAGGAAAAACAAACACAAATCCTAAGGGTCAATTAACATAAAAATACACTAAAATTATACTAAGAAATGTATACTAAATCATAATTTTACTAACTAAATAAAAATTCTAATTGCTTGAATTTCTCTTTCCTCTTTCTTTTTTTATTTCATTTTACCGACCAATTTAAATAACTGCAACACCATCATCCATCCCATATTTTGCTGTCTAACAATCAGGCTCTTATAATTGGTATACGAAAATGTGGTACACGTGCCCTTTTGGAAATGTTATATTTGCATCCTCGCATACAAAAAGCTGGTGGTGAAGTACATTTTTTTGATCGTGATGAAAATTATATGAAAGGTCTGGAATGGTATCGCAAAAAAATGCCACATTCATTTCGTGGACAAATAACGATAGAAAAAAGTCCCAGTTATTTTGTATCGCCTGAGGTAAGTAATTGCATTTAACTATACATATTTATAGTTTATAAATAAATATAGATGTATCCGTGTACGTGTTTGTATACACTTAAAATAGTTTGTTAGTTAAAATAACAGAAAATGCCATTTACAAGAAATGATATTTCATTTAAAACCGGTCTACTTCGTATTAATTTAAATTAAATGCCTTTTGTTATTAATTTTTAAATGTTGATTAATCCACTGACACATCCGTAAGAAACGGATGTCAAAAAAAATTTCAAAATTTTACCTACCAATTCCTTAAAAAATAAATGTTTTTATTATTTATTTAAAATTGTTTCCCTTTTTGTATTTTTAAAATACTCGTACAATACAAAATGTATGTATGCATAGCTATAGACACTTTTTGTGTGAATGTGTTTGTGTATGTATGTGCGTTTATGAAGTTCTTGTAATTTGTATTGAAACATTTTGTATATATACAACCAATTTAAATAAAAAGACAAATTGAAATTATTTGAATTTTTTTTTTTTTTTTGAAACAGACAGCAAACAAAATTTAAATTTGTAATAACTGTTACGGACACAAATGAAAAACAAATTTCTGTTTTGTGTATTTAATAAATTTCAAACAAATGAAAAAAATAAATGAAACTGAAAAAAAATAGTAAATGATAGTAAATTATTTCGAATAAATGTATAAAAACGTTAATATAGATATTTCTTTGAAAAATAAATGTATGTTCCTTTATTTTTAAATGGAACGGAAAACTTTTTTATTTAACTACAAACAGTTAACTACATACATAATATTCTGAGTGTACTAACAAGGCCATAAAAAAATTCACATAAACAGATAAATGAATGATTTACAATTATAGCGACTAGCAACAAACTACAAAGTACTTGTATAAGAAAATATATATTTAGTAGTTTTAAAATTGATTTTAAATGTTGATATAATACAAAGTAGAATAAAATAATTTGTATGCTGCAAAGACTTTGGATACTGCTTTGGTATCAATATCCCTTTTTATATGAAATGTATGATTTTTCTTTTAAAGTTTTAGCCTGTCGACTAAATTGTATTAAAAGTATTATCACTATTACTAGTTCAGTAAAAGCTATATTAATTTGTACATGTTTTGAAATGATAAAACTTTACAAAGTTTTCTTAATATATGTATGTATGGTATGTAACGTTTGTTTAAACATGAACCAGAATTTCAATTAGTTAATTAATTTGTTCTCTGTTTCCTCCAAAACAAAAACATCATATTGGTAGTTAATTATGGATTTTAAATACATCTACACAGGCATTTACAAGTAACTGGTTATTGAGAGAAAATACAAATAATTTTCGTTATTTTTTACACTTTTTTTTAAAGGCGTTACCTCCTAGCAAAAACTGACATTACCAAGATATTAAGGGAATAAGTAGCATACAAAGGGTTTCACTAGTTACTAGGCTATTTACTTTTGTTCGCTGGTTATTACCCTCTCGCTTACAAAAAAAAGTGAGACTAATGAATGAACAGTATGGTTACTCAAAGTGAAGAAATAAGTGGTCACCTATATAATAAAGTAAGTAGTTGTTCTTAATAAAACAATAGGATACGTTAATCAATTAAAGAAATCGACAAAAATAATTTGTATTTAAATTATAAAAAATCTTTAACATATCTACTGTTTGAACCCAAAAATTTAATTTCGTAATTTAATTATATTTCTCATAAAAGGCTTTAAAGTATTAAAGTTTAAAAAAAAAAATGTATTCTACAGCAGATACTTTTCTATTTTACTGTAGTTTTTCAAAACAAATTAATAAATATAATTGTAAAAAAAACACTAACAGTAAATCATTATTTAACGTTTACATATAAGTCATTATTTAACGTTTCCATATAAATCAAAATTTTGTTTTTGCAGGGCTATTTTAGGTATATAAATTATCACTATTGGAATTTTGATTTTTTGCAGAACCTCTTCATGCAGTACATATTTGCTAACAACCCTGCTGGGAAAAAAGGGGTCAGTTGGGAATTGGGACCTGTCCCACGAAAGGCGAAAACAGTACCAGTTCTGAAAACACATATCACGGGATAAAGCAATTTCAATATTTTAGTGGGTTTAGAAAGAGAGTTAGTTACACGCAGAGAAAAAAAAACATGGTTGGGGCAATCATATTCGAAGAGCATTATATATTTTTGGGATTATAATTGTGACAACCATAGTCGTATTATTTTAATATATTTATTATATTATGACTATAAAATAACCATTATTGTACAATAATATAATCCCTATAAGTATATTATGATTTGAAACCTTGAACAAGTTCTTTCCCAGGAAAATTTTCTGTTCCAAAGAACCAATTGTAGAATCGGTGCCCCTTCTAAGCAACCCATTCTATTGTCGGTTCTATCACCGATGAATTTTGTTTGAGATTGTCACGAAAGCAACCGGTTCTATTACGCTAAACTAGAACAAGTGCCGCTTCTTTGGAATCGGTTGAAGAATCAGTTGTTTTACTAGTTACTTTTATATAGTTTTTTTTTACGGAATTGATTCCAAAATGTATAAAAGGAAGACATGCTACTTCTTCGAAATCAATTTAGGAACGTATTGTGCAACATAGCTTTAGGAATGCATTCTGAAAAAGCTTTAAAGAACTAAATGAACCAGTTCTTCCAGGGAACCAACAAAAGAATAACATAAATAACATTGTAAAACAAGTATTTTAGGAGTCAAACTTCAGAAAGGTTAAGTTTTGTAGAGAGTTAAAAAATCGTCATTTATTTCATATAAGCAAACATTTTGTTTCTTTAAACATACCATGACTGATAAACTTGATATCATTTAAAATATTTTCAAAAATGTAAAAATATTTTTAATATATACAACTTCTGTTCCAAAGAAGATTCTAAAGAACTGATTCTACAACAAGTTCTAACTTTGTAAAATATAACCGGTTCTTTAAAAGCAATAAGACAACTGGGGGTTGTTACCTAGGAACCAGTTCTAGAATATATGGTGTTGGCAACCGGTTCTAAAAAATTTTCCTGGGTTTTATTTAAGAATATTTCTTCAAGAAATGTTTTTTCTAAAGAAAAATTTTGATATTTATGGCTTTTTCAAGAAAACTTCTTTGATTCTATGAAAAAGCAAAGATTATATGGACATTTTTTAATAGAAAAATTCTTAAATTCTAAAGACATTATTAAGATTTTTATGGGTAATCTAAAGAGTTTTCTTTTAGAAAAATTCTTTAGAATCCTAGAATATTTCTACTAGAAATAGTCCTTAGAATTTTTTTTTCATGACCAAAAGTCCTCAAAATCTATGAATTTTTTATTCAAAGAAAGGTCTTAGAATGTAAATTTTTTTTATAAACTTTTTCTAAGAAACAGTTTGCAGCATATGAGAATTTTACCTTAAGGAAAAGTTCATAGAATCTAAAAATGTTCTTATTCTTATTCTTATTTGTAGAAATCTATTATTTTGTATAAGAAACCTTTTCATACAAATCCACTCTTGGGTTCTACAGACATTTTCTTATATATTAATATATTATTAATATTTTGAGTACGTTTTCAACACGAAATTCGGTATTTTACGAGAAATAAATTAATGAACCATGTTTTTTTTTAAAAAATTATTACTTTTTTTAATGAAAAGTATTAAAAAAATATAAAAATTTATATAGAATCTTTTTGACCACGAATTTTTTCGACAATTAATTGATTAGGGTAAATTATAAGATTATATGTATAGGACATTTTCTAAAATAAACCCCCCGATTAAAATGATCACATATTATCATTTTTCATGGGTGGCTGAATTGATACAATTTTTTTTATTAAAAGATTTACAATTATCGGTGATAGAGTGATACAACTTTGAGTTGGCATCACTGCTTTATTTGACCACCCATTTAACAGCTGATAGTTGCTTTTTGTTTAGTTTGCTCTGACATTTCATTATGAATCGACTTACACCAGAGCAACGCGTGCAAATTGTGGAAATTTTTAATCAAAATAATTGTTCTATTCATCAAACTCATCGTGCACTTCTTCCATTTTGTGGCGTAAATAATCGTCCTTCAGAGCGGCTAATTCGAAGAACAATAATTCGTTTTCGGACCATTTGGAGTGAGGAGAATCCACAAGCTTTTGTCCACAGAAAATTACTGTTTGGTGCGCTTTATTGGCTGGTGGAGTCATTGGCCCATATGTCTTCAAAAACGATGATGGTCGGAATGTTACTGTCACTGGGGAACGGTATAGCAACATGATTCGAAGTTTTTTCGTACCTCAATTAGCTGGCATTAATCGTGCTGATATGTGGTTCCAACAGGACGGGGCCACATCCCACATAATAAATTGGCCCCCAAGATCG
This sequence comes from Eustalomyia histrio, assembly GCA_949748255.1. Taxonomy (NCBI): domain Eukaryota; kingdom Metazoa; phylum Arthropoda; class Insecta; order Diptera; family Anthomyiidae; genus Eustalomyia; species Eustalomyia histrio. The sequence continues at coordinate 44,855,075 of OX456527.1, forward strand.
TGTGATTTAACCCCATTGGATTATTTTCTTTGGGATTATGTAAAGTCACTTGTGTACGTCGATAAACCACAAACAATTGAACACCTGTAAATCAACATTCGATGAGTTATCGGCGAGATACGGCCGCAAATGCTGCGAAAAGTTTGTGAAAATTGGTGTTCCAGATTGCGCCTTGTACGCGCCAGCCGTGGCGGCCACATGGCCGAAATCATATTTAAACATTAATGTCATAAAATTTTCTATCCAATAAAGACCGTTTCATTGATATCAAAAATATATTACTATGTTTTATTATGATTTAAGCTTGTATCACTCTACAAAAAATACCCTATATTTATTGATTGTTGTCAGCATTCCATGGTCCCTTAATTATCATATTTTTTTCATAGTCAGAAGTTTTGTCATCGCAGTACGGTTGCAGCCAATCATGTTAGAAAATAGAAAGTTTCATTCATTATATAATAAAATATTATATTTACAATAATAATGATGGTAGCAACCATATTGGTGGTTAGATCCACCAAGTATAATATAGCAGCAGTGATTATGTTGAAACAATGTATATGTTAAAGATGAAGTCTTTAGTGCGCTTTTTGTAGTTTAATAAGGAAAGTTTTAAGTTCATTAAAAAATAATGGCATATATACATATTTATTTTTTAAAGAAAATTTTCTTTTAACTTTTTTATATATTTGTTCAAAACGATTAACTGTCATTTACTGATTTCTTCAGTTTTATTTATTTATTTTTTTTTCATTTTATTCACAAAACGAAAATTTGTGGTTCATTTATTACAAATTAAAAATTTGTTTGCTGCCTGTTTCAATAAAAAAAAATATACAAAAAATCGAATTTTGGTTTTATTTAATTTTTTGAAATAATTTTTGTATATATTTCAAATCATATTACAATAACTATATATACGCACACAAGTACTCACATAAGACCGTTCTTCAAAAATGTGTTAATAGACTGTGTGAGTATACACTTTTTTAAAAACGAACAAAAATACAAAACACGGATTAGGATTCAATGTCCTATTTCAAACAAATCAATAACTATTTATTTTTACTGAATTGGTTGGTAATAATTTAGCATTTATTTTAAACAGAATAATCATTTGTTTTTACTAATGTGTCGGTTAATAAAAAAAAATTTAAATTATATAACAAAAACCTTTCGATTTAATGGAAAGTAAGTAGACACCTATTCCGAATGTGCCATGCAAGCTCGGTGACTTAAAGAGCCTGTGGGTGGATAATGAGTATTTGTGGCTGTCTGGCCTATGCAAAGATTAGGATTCAATGTCCTAGTCAACGTTTTTTATTTATGGGAGACCTTTATGGAATGGTGTGGCGAATACTGAGGAATTTTGCTAACAGGACTGAGTTCCTGAAATAGATAGGGACGGGAACCATTGTGACAAAAGATCGTACAACAAAAAACTAAATTTTAAATTGGTAAGTGCTTAAAGTCATTAACGTTTTAACTGGGTTTCGAAGGCTTGAAAAAGCATATTTTACTGATTCTTTTTAAATATCTTATATCAAATAAAATATTTTATTCAAATAATGTTGCATACAAAAGACACATAAATTTTTATTAAAATAATTTGAATATTCAGCCATTGGGACTCCATTCCCTTTTACCTTCAAAAATAAGTTATCACGGTGTAGTTAGGATTACTTATGACTGATTTATCAGAAATTAAACAAAAAATTTTTTTGCTGTTAGTAGATAACCCTTAACATAGCCCCACAAAATAATCTAAGTTCGTTAAATCGCACGATCTAGACGGCCAATGCACTGACCCCAAACGTGAAATAATCTGTTCACCGGTTCTACCTCTCAATTGTTTCGCATACTGTGTGGCATGTGGCACCGTCTTGTTAAAACCACATATCAGTCAAGTCCAGCTCTCCCACGGTAGCACTCGCCATTCACAGTAACGTCGTCTTTAAAAGTACGGCCCTATGATGCTACCGGACCATAATTCACACCAAACAGTGCATTTTTCGACATGCATTGGCAGTTATTGCCATGCTTCTGGCTGCTCTTTACACCAAACTCGGCAATTCTGTTTGTTGACGTACCCATTGGACCAAACATAAGCTTCGTCGCTGAAAGCAATTTTTCAATGGAAACAAATTTCTTACACAGCAGGAATTTTTATAATAAAATTCAATAATCTGCAAGTCGATTCAAGATTAAATTATAGATCAAACTCAACATGTTTGACAGTAACATGTTACACGAAAACAGCTGTGCTACCAAAAACAATAATCCTTTATTTAGAGAAATACTGGCATTGAAAATATTCAAGGATTATTTCTCCATGTCATTGATATATTTTTTGACTGAAATATGAAATGTTTATCTATCATCGAAAAGGCCACGGACTGAGAATTACGGTCTATATAAAAATATATATTTTTTTGTAAAATACTTACATAAATGTCCTTTCAGATGCTCTATTTCTATATTTTAAATATTTGGGAAAATAAACAACAGTATTTCGTTAAACCTGGATTGCCATATATGTACACAGTGGCGGTTAAATAATACAAATAAGGTCCTTAAATTTTAAATTGCACTCAAAGGAATAAATATGGTATTTTTGTCCACTACGGACGCTGTATGCCATTAAGTTAAAAAAATTTAATCAATTTCTTATCTGTGAGTTTTGTGACATCTTCTTAAGAAATTGATTTTGTTTTTTGTAGAAATGCGTTTTCTATAACACTAAAGTGCACTGTTGCACTCTTCTACAAATTATAAAAAATTTAATATAAAAAAAAACAGAAATTGTAAAAAAAAAAATTTACAAACTTTAGTCTAGAATTAAGTCATAAATCTTCATTATTGACATTATTAATATTTATTATATGACGTTATAAACACACACCCACATCTATACAAACACTTGCTTTCAAACACTATCACCAACACAGACGCCGCCACTGAAAAGCAGACAAATTTGTTGTTTTTACACAACGTACAACGACAATGACGTGAATAGTTAAAATGCCCCAGGGAATATAGAACTATACAGATAGATAGAGAGTTGAATGGATGCACATACTCCAAAATGAAATGAAATCTTTAAAATATATGTGGGGTCATGCCTTTAGTTTTACGATAAAGAAAATATATACAAAAAAAAAATATTTATATATAAATTTATAGAATTTTCCACACAAGAATTATATAGAAGATTGACATATAAAATATTGCACGTATATAAGTATGTGTATGTGTTTATACTAAACGAATATAATGGAAAAATTGAAAATTATAAAAAGATGAATTTAATATTAAATGAAATTTTTTATAAAAACCATTTGTTTTCAATGCAATATAATAGAAGAAGAGCAATTTTAGTGATAAATATAATAGAAAACAATTTTTATAACTTGAACATTATTTTAGCAATAATGACGAAAAAGTAACAACAAATGACCTTTAAAAAATAGACACATACGTATTATAAAGAAAAATTACGGGGTTCCGACTATTGATTCTTGTTAAGAAGGCCAAAAAAAAATATACGTGTGTCGGCGTTTTGACAGATCACATCGTAATTTCATTTTAGAGGCGGTAAAATTTTCCAAGCTCTGGCCTGTTCTTGCAGCATATCGGTATATAAAACTATGTTTTCTTTACATCTAAGTTGTAGGGCATGTTCAGGAACTTTGTAGATAATGGTATGACAAATATTTTTGTAGAACATATTAACCCTTTAACTCCCCCTCATAACGGCATTTTTTGGCTTTATTCTAACAAATTGTAAAAAACACCCCGAAAAAGGGGAAGGGCGGGAATGAAATGTTCTACAAAAATGTTGGCCATAATATTTTACTATAAGTGTCAGAACACACCAAAACTCAAAACTTAACACAAACACCAAAAACCAATCAAATTCAAGATTGCTCATCAGATTTCTAGTCGGATTTTGGGTTGACCTACATATTATCTAGGTGATCCCAAAATCTGACTTATAATTGATAAATAAAGTTCGAATCGTTATAATTTCATTGTTTTTTTGTATGAAATATAAAGACTTTCATTCTTAGAAATTGTCTTATTACAGTCACAACTCGGTACAAGTAGGAATAGGCACGTTAAAAACAAATCAGATTTTGTTAAGCACATATTTTGAATTAAAAATAAAAATTCTTAAAATTTGTTGGAATTACTTCTTTTCGTTTGACTATGCCAGCGATTTTTTTTCATTTAATTTTTGAGAAAACAACAATTTTTATACACAGAAAAAATCAAAAAAATTTAAATTCAATTAATTTTTTTTTTTAATTGAAAATCATATCATTTACATTTTTATTTGATAGTGAACTTGGTGTAAAAAATATTCTAGTTTACAACAAACACTTTTGACAAGATATGAAAGTCATATTATTTTGATTTATTTATATTTTAACTTTTATTAAAGTTATTTAAATTGCATCTCAAATCAATAAACTAAAAACAAAAATGTTTATTAAAAATATTTGAAATAATACGCGTATTAAGCGTCATAACTTATTTTTTTTTTAAGAAACAGAACCGCACTGATTTTTAAAATTTACAAAAACAACACAGTCTATGTATTATTTGTATGCATCAGATTGTTTACAAATCAGCGTTGGCAGATAAGGGGATTAGGCTTCAGACTTGAAAATTTATTGATAAAAATTATTAACTAAAATTTGGATAGATTTTTCAAATCGATAATCGAAATCTATTTCTGCTAAATTAATGACGTATTGATTTTAATGCAGAGCTTGATAATTCATTTTATTTCATATTAATAATTTTATGAATCTATAAATAAATTATAATCACTTCATATCAATGATCCAATTTTGATTCAATAAAATAATTTGTTCTATGATTCTGTTCGGTAATGATCTTTGGTTATTTGATTTTTTTTTTTTAAATTTAATCATATTGATTGATTCTATGAAAAATCAACAAAAATCAAATTGATTCTCTGAATTTGATATTAGTGGAATAAAGTAGAAAATTATTCAAACAATGAACATAATTTTGCAAATTGATTCGTTTAAAATTAAATCAGATTTAAAAACTTATTCAAGTAATCAAGCAAACAAAATCTGCGAAAAATCATTTAAAAAAGAAAATTCGATTATTTAACAATTTTTTAAGGAATTTTGGGTATTTCAACTTTAAAATGGGAATATGAGAACAAACTTGTTTGGCGGGTACGCATGCCCCAGCTATAATAAAGTTGGTACCATAGTATTTCTTGTGGTTTTATTGGACCCTCAAAAGTACTGTAGTACTCCTATGAACTATTTGATACAAAGTATTTAGAAATTTCCACGCCTTCATGAATTACACACAATCATATGTATATTTTGTAAAAACATATACTGAAAATTTGATTAATATTTTAATTGATTTAAGTCTGGAATTTTAATCAAAACTATTATTAAAATTTTATTTGATTTGATGCTGGAAATTTTTTTAAAATTTTAATAGATTTTTGGTTAGAACTTTAATTAAAGATTTAATTGATATAATTAAAACTAAAATTGAAAATGTTGAAGTTTTTGATTAAACATTTAATTGATATCATTAAAAAATTAATTCAAAAATTAAAAAAAAAATAATAATAATTGATGAAGCAAATTCCTTTGCTTACATTACATAGTATTTACAAATATTTTAAAAGAAACTCGATGTTAGTTTTTTCTGTATACCTTCCACCATTTACGGTGATGGTGTACAACAGTAAGTCATTCCATTTGTAACATGTCGAAATAAAGGTCTAATACCTAGAATTTTAAGCATAGATATCTACTGATTTTTGTTACCGTAGGTATGTATCTAATCAATGATAGGTATCTATTGCTTGAAATTTACTACCATAATGGTACACTCAGAAAAAAAGTTACCCAGCAAAACTTTGGTAATGGGTGCGATATTCTCATGCGTTACCTTGTAATGATAGCTCGTTACCTTTTTCATTATTTTCAAGCATAAATTAATAAGTTACTCATTATTGATTACGTAATATATGATTTATAAATGTAAAGTAATAATTTAAATATTTTTGAAAATCTATTTATAGATACATTACTTTTTATTTTTTTGTAAGCAAAAGGGTAATGTATGTTTTTTTTAATAAAACTAGCGAAAAAACGAAGTGCAACAATTCATTTAATTTTAAAGTATTCAAAAACTATATGCGTGGATAGCTCAGTGGGTAGAGTTCTTAGCTGGCAACCAGATTTCCCAGGTTCGATTCCCACCTTGACCACATTATTTAAAATTACAAATATTTTAAATAATATATTTGTAATATTTTTTTTTTTTAATAAAAATTCCCCTTTTTTTAAATTCTATTTTTCCATTCTCGTAACCATATAAGTAACCCATTACATTATCACCTCTAAAGGAATGGTTATACACATTAATTAATTGAGGCTCATCGCCTGTAAAATTCATCAATGAAGTAAGGTGTAAAGTAATCCATCGGCCCCTATGGCTATACATTACCTTAGCCATTATTTGGTAATGTGTGGTTTTGCTGGGTAGTAGTAAAATTTGTAAACGGTTTTCAATACCACTTTACAATTTTTGTACTGATTTTTAGTAAAAAATTATTATTTAGCAAATCGTTTTGCTATTTACCACATTTTACAAATAACAGAATATTTACAAACTTTTGTTGCTAATTTCAGAAATCAATTTAAAAATTTTTGGAATTCGATTTGATAAAATTAGCAAAAAAAAATTACTATTTTTAAAAAAATAGAAATTGAAGTAAATGTTATTTCTTATTACAACTTACACCTACAAACTTAAGTTGCCTTAAAATGTTACATAGATTACAAACAGGGATCGGAAGTGAATATAAAGACTCATGTCTAAAAATAGGACATCCACTTAAAATAGAACTAAAAGGGTTTTTTAGTTTTAAAAATCAGCCCTAAAAACAATAAAAATTTAACCTTGAAATTAAAAGAAAATTTACTAAAATATTTTTCAAAACAGAAATTACCAAATTAAAACAAAATATTAATTCGTGAATGTTTTTACAATTTTAAAGCCTTTGATTTTTTTTTTTTTTTTTAATTTTGTCTAAAATATTTTTTGGAAAAAAAAAAAGTTTGATGCTCGATAAATAAAAATAAATTTGAAATTTTGTACTAATAGTAATAAATAATGTTTAGTAATCTTTTTTGCTGATTCTGGCAAACCGATTTTAAATTGCACTTTACAAAAAGTTTACTAGAATTTAGTAGCGGCAGCCAATTTTTTTTACTTATTTCATTGTACTACACGTCAGCTGGGCTCAAATTAGCAAAATTTCCCGTAATAACAGCAAAATTTTCAGTTGCCATTACAGACTTTTTTGGTGAGTGTAGGTAACTTATTGCCTACCTTTACACCCTGAAATTACTTAAAGTGTGTAATATGATAAAATCTCGAATTTATGTGCTCAACAAAACACAAATTCTTGTGAATATTTACTTTTAAATACTGATTTACGTTTTTGGTTAAAACTGCGCATTAAATACAAAAAACAAAACATCACAAAACTTATTTATATTATATAATTTATTTGAATTTGCTAACCAAAAATCACCGAATCAGCTATACATTTAAATATTTGCCCCATCGTATTGAAGATTAGTCAAATTGTTGAGGATAAGCATCTCAGGGAAATTGCTGAATGGTGCGGGATATTGTTGTATTGGCCGCCTTTGGTACACGATTAAAAGCGGGAAATCAATATTATAACCTTAATATTGATTCTTAAAACAACGCTAATTATGCTTACCACAAATTCTAAATTTATAGATTCACTTCTGATGTAAACAATACCGTTACATGCAATAATAATATTACCGAAATATCGATTGGTCAGACCTTTTATCGATATTTGTTCCTGTATGTATTTTTCCAACAACAAATATTTTTTTTTTCCACAAATTTTAGTTAAACACAAATTATTTTGAAATTAGCCACAAATATTTGAAAGTTATATATAATACTAATATACGTATACCAAACTATACGTGCTTAAAATAAAGCATCATTTGAGGTTTTAAACAAAAAATGACACACAATATCATCTATACTAATACAGAATAAGGTTTGCAGCAACTTATTCTTTGGCTTTAATATTTTTGCTGAGATGCTTTTGGCTGGAAAATTACAACTTAAGATCAAACACTTCAATTTTCTAAATTAGGACAAGTAAAATTTTAGGAGATTTAATTTTTTTTAAGTTTTGTTATCCTGGGCATAGATTATGAGAAAAATCGATTTAAACAATTTTAATAAAAATTCCATATAAAATACGATTTTTAGTAAGAAAATAAATATATGATTTCAAATTAAGGTCCCATTCGCTACCATCCCGGGAAAAACTCGATTTAAACATTGTTCGTCCAATAATCAGGGGATGCCCCAATAAATGCTTCTTTCGGCACTTTAAATTCGTGATTATTTTAAATTCCCAAATATATTGCTGGATCTAATTTGATCTGCCATTTTTCGGATCATATAAGATCAGCTAGATATAAGATATTAAATAATATCAAATCGGATATGATTAAATATTGCGCCAGATCAACATTTTTTAGTTTATTTTTTTTCTTGAGGATTTTTTTTTGTCAAACAAAATCCCAGCAATTTAAATGTTATTATACCCTCCACCATATATGGTGAGGGTATATATCAGTTTGTCATTCCGTTTGTAATATGTCGAAATATAGGTTTAAGACCCCATAAAGTATATATATTCGTGATCCTTATGCAATTTTAAGTCGATTTAGCGATGTCCGTCTGTCTGTCCGTCTGTCTGTCTGTTGAAATGGCGATCACGACGCGAAGACGCAAGCGGGGGTGCCTATTTTTACCCAGATTATTGAACATCCTCCCGAGCAGTTTGGTATTTAAAATAAGCGAAATCTGTTTAGCGGTTCAAAAGTTATGAGTGAAAATGTGAAGGTACCTCTAAATTTTCCATACAAATTTGTACAATTTTTCTGTATCTATTTTTATTTTCTGTTAAGTAAGTAAAAATGTTATTAAGTCTTCTTCTTGTTCGATTACATTTATTGTCTTACATACTATGAAAATAAATAACATTCTTAGAGTTATATGTGTGTTACTGTAATAACTAAGTTAACGTAAAAAGCAACATTGTTAAAGTCGCTAACAGAGCAGACCTCTGTAAATAACATTACTAAAACTAAATAAATGTTATTTAAAACTAAATAACAAAAGTTCTGTTACATAAATTGACCAAACATATTCATATTACAGTTCATGCAAAATTTAGTATATACGTATATCATCTTCAGCCCCTATGATTGCTGGAGGCTGGGCTCATATAGAATGAGGTAAGGTCCAGAGGAGCTGGATTGTCGTTAATACGTCCATTAATGGTGTTTTTCTCGTTTTCGTATATTTGGCTGACAAGCAAATTATCATGTAGCTCAAGTTTTTCAACAAATCTGGCTTGCAACGACATGGCGTACCTACAGAAGGGTAGAACATCGGCATTTTCATAGACGTAACTATTTAAAAATCGTTTTATGAAATTTTCATAATCTTTTCCGATGCATTTTCTTAGGATTTTTCCATTTAAAATATCGCCAATTCTTTGGCTACTATAGGAGATATAGTAAACCTGATTGGGTTTTTCTGTTAAGCTTTGTTGGTTTTTCATTTCATTCCATAAAATGTATTTTTTGTTTTTGTAACCAAAGACATTTATATCTAAAGAAAGAGCAAAATACATACTTGCTTTAGTGCCGCTACTTTTGAATAGGTGGAGCTGAATTAACCAAACCAATACCCTGCCCCATGGCTAGGTCCAAAGAAATTGACAAATAAAGAAAGAGCAAAATGCATAATTGCTTTAGTGCAGCTACTTTTGAATAGGTAGCGCTGAATTAACCAAAACAGTGAATAGGTGGCACAGTTGAATAAATGGCTCTCCACAAACAAGCGGTACCCCCATTTATTTTTTTCTTAAATGTCCAAAAATTTTAATTTTAAATAATGTTATGAGAAATTTCAAAAATAAATTTTCTTGTCAAATGCAAAACTCTAAACCTAGAGTGATTCTGGAGGAGATGAATACATCGTTGGAATCTACTACCTCATAGCTCTCCACAAACAAGCGGTACCTCCATTTATTTTTTTCTTAAATGTCCAAAAATTTTAATTTTAAATAATGTTATGTGGAATTTCAAAAATAAATTTTCTTTAAAATGCAAAACTCGAAACCTAGAGTGATTCTGAAGGAGATGAATACATCGTTGGAATCTACTACCTCATAGCTCTCCACAAACAAGCGGTATCCCCATTTATTTTTTCTTAAATGTCCAAAAATTTTAATCCAAAATAATATGTCATGTAAAATCTCAAATTTATATTTTTCCATATGTTTCAGCGCTTTTCTTGTCAAATTTGGCATTTTCTAGGCAAAAAAAAGTTGGCGACACTACTATTTGTTTTTTATTTATATCATTCACAATAGTTGTGAAACGTATTTAACCTACGTATTTATCTTCACACCCTTTTGTTTAATATGTATGTAGAATTTTGAGCATAACAACACATCCATGTGTTAAAATTCTTTTCTCTCTATTGACGATGATTTTGTGTAAGCTTCAATAGCTCAGTTGTCTAGACGCTGTGTCACAAATACTTTTTTTTTCTCTAAGGCCGTGGGGTTCGAAGTTCAAATCTCGGTGAGGTCAATTCACTTTTTTTTTGTACATTTTTTTTTTATTATTTTCTTAAGACTTTTTTTTTGCTTATTTTTGTTTTTTTTTTAACATTTAATAACTAATTTATATAAAATTTTATATTAATAATTAAAATTCTTTTCTTTCATCTCCACCTTTTATACACAAACAACAAACACATATAAAGATTTGTCGTTTAAATAAAAACTAAACAAATCTCTAATGAACGAAGACTTTTATATATGTACCTCTATTGACGATGATTTTGTGTGAGCTTCAATAGCTCAGTTGTCTAGACGCTGTGTCACAAATACTTTTTTATTCTCTAAAGCCGTGGGGTTCGAGGTTCAAATCTCGGTGAGGTCAATTCACTTTTTTTTTTACATTTTTTTTTTTATTATTTTCTTAAGACTTTTTTTTTTTGCTTATTTTTGGTTTTTTTTAACATTTAATAATTAATTTATATAAAATTTTATATTAATAATTAAATAATCCATAAATAGGCTAAAAACATCAACATTTTTATAAAAACCCTCTGATACAAACAAAATACAAACGTTTTTATACCTTTCACCACAGGTGGAAGGGTCGCGGGTTCGTTAAGATTTTTTTTTTTTTGTTTATTTTTTGTTTTTTTTTTTACATTTAATAATTAATTTAAATAAAATTTTATATTAATAATTAAATAATCCATAAATAGGCTAAAAACATCAAAATTTGTATAAAAACCCTCTGATACAAACAAAATACAAACGGTTTTATTTCTATTTTTTGCACCGATTTAAAAGAATTTATAAAAAGATTTTTAAACCATTTTATTTCTCACATATTAAGAAAATTTTATACATAATTTACCTTTGAGTGCAACTATTTTAGGTCATAACTTATAATAATTTATAAAAAAAATTATAAACTATTTTCCTTCAAATTTTTAAAATTAAGCTAAAGAAATTACAAATATTTCTAATAAAAAAGCGAAATAAAATCCTAAATGCAAATTTGCCAGCTAAATCAAACTATTTTGTAGAAATAAAACACATGCAGTTCTAGTGATTTCTTTTAAGGATTTGTTGAAATTCTTTTCTTTCACCTCTTAACCTTTTATACACAAACAACAAACACTATTCTAGAGCTGTATTATGACCTATGGATACGTCTTATATAGCAAAAGATCGAAAATCTTTAGTATAACATATTTGCTGAAAAACTCGGAAATATCGGTTCAGATACAAAAAAGTTATGCCCAAAACATACATTTTTTTAAAATACATATTTTCTGGAACCATAAATCTTCCCGAGTCCAAGTTTTATCTCCAAACTAAATGGTTAATTTCCTCTTAAAGGCGTCCGTATATAAATCTGTCCATTTCATATATGTCCATATATAAACTTCAGTTTTTTCCCAACCATGGTGAAGGGTATATAAGATTCGGCATAGCCGAATTTAGCCGCTCTTACTTGTTTTTTATTCCATTTGTATTTTTGAGAATTGAGGGATTGGCAAATGCATATTTATGTTAATGTTTTCTTTCATAAAAAAAAAAAAATACACATGAATAAAGTGCAATATTGTGCTCTTAAACATCTAAATGAATATTGATTTAAAAAATTAAGGTATAATATGCACATAAAACATATATTTTTCATAGTTTTTGGCAAATATTCATTTATGTTACGAAGAAAATAGAAAATTAATAATACTCTACTGCATATTGTAGTACAATATGGCTAATGGAGACTATCTCTGCAGCAAAATAGCCTAATGGAGAGAATGCACCTTTTGATGGGCCATCTATTGACTAATAGTTACAACTCATGTTCTTTCTTTAACAAATTAATTTCTTTGATGTATTCTCTCCATTAGACAAACACACTTAAATTTTTTAAAGAAAGAATATTCGTTGCAAATATTTGTCAATGCGTGGCGCATCAGAAAGTACATTCTCTCCATTAGGCATATTCAGCTGCAGAGCTAGTCCCCATTAGCTGGAACAAAATTGAGTATTTGACAAAAACTATGATTTAAAATGTTTTTTTTTTTTTTTTTTTTTTTTTTGTTGTGCAGTCCATGGTTAAAAAAACTAGTGAAAATGTAAATGTGCCTCCAAGTTGCCCATACAAATTTAGTACAATTTCATAGTAGCGACTGGTACATAATATATTTTCTCATATTTTTTTCACCAGTCGCTTAGCAGTAAATATTTTGTATTCACCTCAAACATTTTTTCACCTCTAAATTTTTTTTCTTCCCAAAAAGTTCTTTTCACATCTAAAAAAGTTTTTCACCTCAAAAATTTTTTCACCTACATAATTTTACTTTAAAAGTTTTTTTATATTATTTGTATCAAAAACAGTAGAGAACATCTTTTTAGGATATTGGTGGAGGGTATTCAAAGATTCGGCACAGCCGAATTTAGCCCTTTTTTACTTGTTTTTTTATTATAAATAATTATAGTTCATCAATCTAGATATGAAAACTCATGTATGCCAAACTACTTAAAAATTTTTGAAGACATCTATTTATTACTCCCCAACGAATGTGACAAATTGCTCGTAACAAAAATATATACAAATCTTATGTTTGTATAGTACTATGTATGTAGTTGTGTACTAATATTTAGAATATTAGATACAAATTATAAGATATTTATTCTCATATTGTGGAAAATATTTTAACACCGAACAAAATATTTAATTACCAAGTAAGTGGATATATAATTAAATTAAAATTGTTTATTGCTTGTAATTCAGCGTCAGTACTGAAAGGTCTAGTAATAAAACATATATGAGTAAGCCTTATTAATGACAAACCTGTAAGCATTAATTTTCTAACTGCTTATCAACATACGAATATCTAATTTTTTGTATTGCAGCGAGTAAGTAAGAACTTCATTACTGCCTAATTTGTCCCTCCCTGCACCTCGTTTCAAACCCTTGTGACTTCAATAATATACATTGTAGCAAAAAGAGACCTTCAGGGACTTCACTATTTGTAAAAAGCAGAGACTTTCACTCTCTCCAGAATATACACCCAGAGAAAATATTGGTTGCAATACGATCAAAAACATTAACATTTATTTGTGAGGACTTATTTTTATTTGGAATAACCTAAAATACATTAATAAAGCAAAAATGCTAAATTTGGAATTAAAAAAAGGGACAAGAAACAAAAAATCAATCCTATTATTCAATTGTTGGTATTTCCAATCATCTTTAAAAAAAAAATTATGAAGGATTTATGTGCTGTGTCATCCATTTATTTAGTGATTATATTAGAAATTTGGTACAATCTATCAAATGTATAAGTACAGTTATTCTAATCAAATATATCATTTAATTAGGTTTTTTAGTAGAAGCAACTGAATTGTGGATTGTGTTGATAATAGACGTCACTAATGATTGGTATTGATAAATAAATTTTATACAAATATTTCCTTTACTAACATATTGTTTAAATTCAACATTAGCCATCAAAATTTATTTATAGCTCAGCACTCAGAGTTTCCATGTTCAAATCCCGGAAAAGGCAACATATAAAAAATATTTTTTTTAATTAAAATATAATATTCAAATGTTTAAATGTCAAATATATCAAAAAAATAAAATTAGTTGTGGTGCAGTAAGCATGAGTGTGAACTATGCCCAGATTCGATACCGGAAAAATCTAAAAATAAAATTTTTTTTAAAATAAAATTTTGTGGAACGTAATAATATTAATGTAGAATATAAATAATAAATTATACAACCGCCAGAATTCGATTGTATAACCAAAAAATTCGTTTATGTTTCTGGGTGATACTGTTTTCTGGGTGTATAATTGTTGTCCCTTTAGGTCTGAGTAATTCTCCATAGTATGCCAATCGGGTTTCATACACTCCCAAAAACTCTAAGTTGTATTTTTAAAATTCTTTAAGCCAGCGTAATTCGTTAAAACATCATCCTTATTAGCGTATATTCCAACTAAAAATTCTAGTTCTTTGGTTTATGCTGAATACTGTCATGTTTGATCGTTTATTTATATCCGATTGTTTTATTCTGGCACACAAAACAAAAGCTGGGACGAATTAAAAACTTTAAAATCTGACAAATCACAATGGAACCAATTTATTATGGCCCCATGTTCCTTAAAGGAACCACGGGCATAAATATACGTATATATTGTGTTTTATTCTATTTGCGGTTTGTGTAAGCTATAATGGTAATGTGAGTTGCCACATTCGCCCAATACTGGCATCCAGTCTGCTAGACAGGCCTAAAAAAGGTTTAATAGAAAGCATTCCGATGTCTTCCTATATAGCAGTAACTTAGCCTCTACGCCAACTAGTGACCCATTGATCAGACACAGTGCTAATCATGTCCACGTTAAATGCCTTGTAGATACAAAATATGTTTTATAGATGAAGCAGCTCCCTTTCCTAAGGAGTTGTTTGAGCCGCCCCATGGGGTACAGCCGATCATAGGCAATTATTTGCTCATCGTTCCAATGGTTAACTAAGGACCTTATGGCATTTTGTAAAACATGAACATTAGACCGAATCACATTATATGGGCAAAAAATTAAATTTGACATTTTTTATGATAATTCTCAAAATATTTTGGCTCTAGCGATAATCTCCCGTAAGCTAAACCATGTCAAAAAATAGTATTTTTCATGAATAAAAATTCGGTATTTTTTTTTTTTTGTCCAATGAATGACAAAATACAATAGAGGTTTCGTAAATCTTCGATTCTGCGTTAAAACATTTTAAAAATCTACCCACAGACTAAAAATAGCGAGATGTTCATGTTAGTTTTTTAAAGGTTTTCAATTCGATTTTACTGAAAATTTTAATAACTTTGCCATTTTTACGATTTGCATTTAAAAAACATCGTTGGAAAATTGTTTACCACATTTTGGGATTTAGGCAAAAAAATACACTTTACTGCTTAAATTCTGGCAAAAGGGATAATTGTGCTTTTAAAACAAATCTCGCAACCTACAAAACGTTATCGGGACACGGCTAAAAATATTTTCTCATACAATAAGGGGAAATAGAACACAATTTTTGGGGGTTTCCTCTTGCACTTGGCCTCTCAATCGACTGAACTAAATTTGCAAAAAGATTTTTATGTCAGATATTTTTTGATAATTTATTTTAATTTTTATTATTTTTTTACTTGCATTTTGTTATTTGTTAAATTTTAATACTCTTATATTTTTTTTTAATTTTAAGTATACTTTTTAATTGTTTTTACCAAAAACTAAATCTGTATAATTTTGAAACATTTTTGTTGTTCTGGGGAAGAAATTAATAATTTTGTCATTTCTTGGTAAATAATATCTCAGCTAGCAGCAAAGAGGAGTAATGATTCAATGCCTAAAAAAAATAACATATCCTCAAAAAATTTTGGCCATAAAAGGGTTAAATTGTGTCACTATTTGATATTAAATGAACGTGAGATACACTTTCTGAATTTAAACAACTAATTTTTAATGATGTCAAAGTGAATTTTTAAAAAAAAAAAAGTAAAACAGTAAAGTTAAGGGTTAAATTTTGACTAAAATTCCAAGCGGTGGTCAACCAACATCTTTTTAACGACGTATTAAAAATGAAAAATGGTTAAGTTATTCAGTTTAATTTCTTCGACCTTTTAATATTTGTTCTTGGTAATTGATTTTTCAATTTTATAAAAGAAAATATTTATTATACCCTTCACCACAGGTGGAAGGGTATATATAAGTTTGTCATTCCGTTTGTAATTTCTACAATATTGATCTTAGACCCTATAAAGTATATATATTCTGGGTCCTTATGAAGAGCAAAGTTGATTTAACGATGTCCGTCTGTTCGTCTGTGTGTTGAAATGGGTTTTCCGAAGAACCCAGACATGATGAGGACTTCATTGTTTTTTATTTCTGTTGCATGTGATCCACTTCTGTTTGCTATTAAAAATCAGACAGATCGGTTAATAAATGGCTGAGATATTAGCAAAAAACCAGGACTACCTCTAATTTTTCCAGTAAAATCCCTTTGTCATCATCCATGTGTTATAATTCTTTTCTTTCATCTCCACCTTTTATACACAAACAACACACATACAAAGATTTGTCATTTAAATAAAAACTAAACAAATCTCTAATGAGCGAAGACTTTTATATATGTACCTCTATTGACGATGATTTTGTGTGAGCTTCAATAGCTTAGTTGTCTAGACGCTATGTCACAAATACTTTTTTTCTCTAAGGCCGCGGGTTCGAGGTTCGAATCCCGGTCACGGTTCACTTTTTTATTGTACATTTTTTTTATTATTTTCTTAAGACTTTTTTTGTTTATTTTTGGTTTTTTTTTAACATTTAATAATTAATTTATTTAAAATTTTATATTAATAATTAAATAATCCATAAATAGGCTAAAAACATCAAAATTTGTAAAAAAAAAATCCTCTGATACAAACAAAATACAAACGGTTTTATTTCTATTTTTTGCTCCGATTTAAAAGAATTTATAAAAAGATTTTTAAACCATTTTATTTCTCATATATTAAGAAAATTTTATACATAATTTCCCTTTGAGTGCAACTATTTTAGGTCATAAACTATTTTCCTTCAAATTTTTAAAATTAAGCTAAAGAAATTAAAAATATTGTTTAATAAAAAAGCGAAATAAAATCCCAAATGCAAATTTGCCAGCTAAATCAAACGTTTTTGTAGAAATAAAACACATGCAGTTCTAGTGATTTCTTTTAACGATTTGTTGAAATTCTTTTCTTTCACCTCTTCACCTTTTATACACAAACAACAAACACTATTCTAGAGCTGTAATATGACCTATGGATACGTCTTATATAGCAAAAGATCGAAAATCTTTAGTATAACATATTTGCTGAAAAACTCGGAAATATCGGTTCAGATACAAAAAACTTATGCCCAAAATATACATTTTTTTTAAATACCTATTTTCTGAAACCATAAATCTTCCCGAGTCCAAGTTTTATCACCAAAATAAATGGTTAATTTCCTCTTAAAGGCGTCCGTATATAAATATGTCCATTCCATATATGTCCATATATAAACTTTAGTTTTTTTCCAACTATGGTGAAGGGTATATAAGATTCGGCATAGCCGAATTTAGCAGCTCTTACTTGTTTTTAATCCAATATTTTGCTATCTCAATGTTTCATAATTGACAATTTTGTTGTTTAATTAATTTTTTTTTTAATTTGTTAAAAATTAAAATAAGGAAAAAAAATCCTGAAGAAGCTATCCATTGAGATAACGAAATATTGGAATAAAAATAAATATTTTCTTTTACAAAATTGACCTTGGGCTTGAAAAAGTAATTACCAAGAACTAATGGTTAAGTTATTTAAATTTTCATTAAAATCGAATTGAAAAGCATCAAAAAATTTACCTAAACATCTCGTTTATTTTCAAAAATGTCGTCAGATTTTCAAAATGTTTTAATGCAGAATCAAAGAATTTCTAAAAACCTATTATATTTGGTCATTCATTGGAAAAAAACATTTACCGGATTTTTTATTCATGAAAAATACCATTTTTGGACCCTTTTTTGACGAGGTTTAGCTTATCGCTAGAGGCAAAATATTTTGGGAATCTTCTTAAAACATGTCAAAGTTAGTTTTGATATAGTATATATATTTGATAGTATATCAATGTGGACATATTTAATCAAGCTATCCCTCGTGCTTATGCCGTATCACTTATCGGCAATCTTTGACGTGTCCGGTAGCTCGCTACTCATGTGAGACTCCCAGCTTAACTGAGCGGACAACTTTAATATGCTGATTCAATATATAAATGGTCGATATCCAATTTTCATAACCTTTTACTAAATTTTGAAGTATTCTCTAGATATGCAAGGATGTTAAAAATTGTCTCGTTTTTTTTTTTTTTTTTTTTTTGAATTTAACCTTTTTAATTTCAGATTATAAATTAATATTTAAATAATCAAAATCCTTTACCAAACTTAAAATTCCAGGAATAGATCGACAGATAAAAAAATTTCACAAATAAAAGTTTTGATCCAACATCGCACATCCTTGAAATAAACAACTTTACCTATTTTCTACAAGACCAACACATCTCCCCTCTGAATATCACACTTATAGGACCACAATTTGACCATTTCAATAAGTTCAATATGTAAAATTTGAATTCACTCGAACTTTAAATGCTTCAAATCAATCATACAATAATTTAAATTGCAAAATTGAACAATTTTTTTATTTTATAAGAAAAGCGTTGAGCGCCCCGCTAGGCTAGTTGGAAGTGTGCTAGCTTATCAGTGCGGGGGTCGTGGGTTCAATTCCCACCAGAGGCTCTGGTCTGTTTTCGCTACAACGAGCCGAAGGCCTTTGTTGCTAGTGCTCGGTTAGGGTATTAACATATAATTTGTAATTATATGATTATTAAATAAAATAAATAAATATAAGAAAAGCATTATCACAATAATTTTTTTTTTTTTCGCTGGAAAAATAATAGTCGTGTGTATTGAATTTGTATAAAATTTTCACGTGAAACTCGTTAATGTGAAAAAATCATTTTTTGTTTAATAGGGGTTTAACAGTTTTTCACATGAAATCGAGATGATTTTACTTTGAAAAAAATTCACCATTAATTTTAATGGCCTCAAATTGTAATTTAAATTTTAAAATTTTATAATTTTTTTATTTTATAGAAAAGATACAATCATAATAAACCCAAACATTTTCAATAGAAAAATTATCTAATATATCAAATTTATCTGAAAAGAAATTGCATTAAATTTCCATGCTTTATTGTTAAAAATTTTCAAAAAAAAAAAAATTGCGAATCTGGTTATTGTGATTTTTATATATTTTTTTAAATGTTTGTGTATCTGCTCAACAGAGTTGAATGACAAAGGTCGACAATTGTTCATTAAGGTGTTCAGATGTTGCAGATTATATTAAATTTGCAACATCTTTGCAGTGCCAAATATTCTTGATGCTTACTTTAAATGTAAATTTTTCCGAATCTACCCCAAAAGACATTATCCTAATATCAGGATTTGAGGTTAAGTCTGAGAAAGTTGCGGATATTACCGTTTTTATAGGGATTATGGATGAATTGTTATTTGTTATAATGTAAAGAAAAGATTTAAGCGAAGCCGGTGATCAACATATACAAATGAAGAAAATTCATAAGCCCTATCTTTTATTGACAGGGGTGAATCCAACTCCGACCAAAGACTCCCCAACCACAAAAATGGTCTATGGCAAAATAGGCAGAGAAGTAGTGTTTTAAATTATTCGAACCTGTCGGTTAATCGGTTAGGTCATTATTTGAAAATTGAAGAAAACATATTAATGGCTTATTCGGGTCGATTAATCGAAAAAATTGGCGATTAATCGATTAATCTTTTAAAACAAAATAAATGTATTTCTCTCATCAATAAGAACACAAGTAGCTGCCTTTTGCTGAAATATCAAGTTAAATCTATTGCATTGGCTTCTAAAGTGTTTTTTACGACAATTCAAAGCATCCTGATATTTTTTAAAGAATCATAACTTATAATCTTAGGTTTTTTCAGATTAATCTGAAAGAAAAGAATATATCAAACGTGTTCAGTGAAAATGCAGTGTAGATAGTGTTTTACCGAAGTGGGGTAATTTGTCTATTAAGTTATATCACACTGTCCAGAATACAAAAAAAAAATGATTATGCCTAAATAAACAAGAGCTGCCTTTAGAAAAACTGAATAGAAATTCTTAGAAATAGGGTATGAATAATTTTTGCGAAATTCTCAAACAAAGTTTGATAGAACTGCCATTGTTACCTGACTCTTTCACTACCTGGTTTAAGCTTTAGAGTTAAAGAGGTTATCTATTAGAAAAGATATAAATAAAAATCACGCATATTCCTTACAAGTCCTCACCGATTTTTCTGTATTTGTGCAAGTAAGTATTTTTGACTAATTCCACTGAAGTTTTTACTTCATCAAAATTTGTTGATAAATCAAGTTAGAAACGAAATTCCATGTAATTTTTAGTTTTTAATAATTCTTTTTTATAGAATTCTAAATGATACTGTTTTTTAGAAAATACAGTTTTCAAATTTAGAGCAATTTGATATAATTATTTATTATTTTATAACATAAGTAACGTCATAGTGCTTGTTAGGAATATACCTAGTCACGTGTTTCATTGCTAATAGGTTTTTTATTATAGCTCTGCTTAGAGTCTCTAGCTTTTCTAAAACTTCCCATTCTGATAAGATCTTTTGTCAGCTTGAAATACATGTATGTGGAGGTTGAAAGCTCTATTTCAATTTTTTGGACATGAAAATATATTTTTAAATTATTTAAAATTTATTTTTTACAGCAGTTGAAACAAAAATAAAAATTTTCTATCTTATTTCCTAAAGCCTATATAACATTTGCTTTGATTCAGTCGATTTGAAGAGAATTTGATGGTATTTTAGTTAATATTTGCCAAAGTTAAGAAATTAAAAAAAAAATAACAGAAAAATTCATATTAAAAATTTAACCGGTTAATCGACCTATTTAAATCGATTATTCGGGTCAAATAATTATTTGAGTTTTAACTTAATTGTTTCGACATTAAGCGAAATAGAGGCGATTAATCAAGGGATAGGTTAATCGATTAACCGAATTGAAAACACTACGGTGAACATAACGCAAAATTCGATGAGGAATATGACTCTAATCCTAGGGTAATGTGGATTGGTGGGATAAATTGTCCGTTAAAAATTTTGCTCAAGACTCGGAATCAACGTAAAATATCATTATTAAATAAGGTTTTGCAAAAATCAAAAATTTGCATATATTAAATAATATAGCAAATAGTTGTAGAAACCCTGAAAATGTAACAACGTTTTAATTCTTATTTGTTAAATTTCGGTCAGCTCTAATGTTCATGCATTCACATATTGTCTCTGTTAATGTTGTGTGGTTAAAGATAAATTCAACCACAATTTATTGGATATATCTTGATAAATTAACAATTTAAAGTCCACTAATAAAATTTCAAGCAAATTTTAAATGAATTTGTTTACAGAAATACTAATTAATTAGAGAAAGTGTTAAAAAATTAATTAAATAATGAATTGTTTAATTAATTAATATTTTCTCACCAATACCTTATACAAATGAAACTACATATATGTAAAAGGTGTTGTGTGTATGCTGATTTGCTTATTCTTCTCTGTGTGAGTGGGTGTATAAAATACAACCGGATATCCTTTGTTGGCACTCTTACTATGTAGGTATAAAAACAAAATTGAAATGAATGGATATTTAAGTTTATTGAAATTTTTTTTGTTTTTTGTTTTTTTTATACCCAAACTGGCCAACATCAACACAACAATGCTGTTATTATACATTTTTTTATTATTGTTATCGCACAAAACAAAAAAAAAAACAACTAACAACAAATAAGTTTATTATTTTAGTTGAAGTTAATAAAAATAAATAGTGAACATATTTCTATAAAAAAAATATATAGCAAATAATGG
Organism: Eustalomyia histrio; assembly: GCA_949748255.1. Classification (NCBI taxonomy): domain Eukaryota; kingdom Metazoa; phylum Arthropoda; class Insecta; order Diptera; family Anthomyiidae; genus Eustalomyia; species Eustalomyia histrio. The sequence goes on from OX456527.1 coordinate 44,877,302, forward strand.
AAAAAAAAACAAAAAAAAATGGTTGAAAACGACCATTCAGTACAACTAGGCCAAACAAAAGTGAATTAATTTTTTTTTCCATTGAAAATTTTATTTCCACTATAACAGGCAAAATGCTAACATCTCTGAAATTCGATTTTTATATCTGTAATTTTCTATTTCAAATAAAACATATGTATGATCATAAGCTGGATCCTTTTAACTGTTAAATTTTTGACAAATAGTTGCAAGGATATCAAATTTTTAATAGAATTGTTGTTGAGCATGATTTCCTTAAATTACTAAAGATCAATAGCTCAGTGATGTCTGCTCCTAACCATAGATAAGAATTCTTTAGTTTTGATATACCGATTTTTTAAGTTGCCCATATTCTTCCTTTTTCTTTGGCCTATTACAAACATCACCAACAACTTATGATAACATTTAACAAACTGTAAAGTAGCGTTTTAAATTGAATATAAAAAATTAATTTGGCATGCTTTTGGGCAATTATAGATTATAGTTACTTGTTGAATTATGTTTTTTTATGTTTAAATAGTTATTGGTATTTTTTATTTAATATTTCTGTTCTGTTTGGCAATACAATGGAATTTTAAATTGATTTTTATTAGACTGCTATCAGTTGAATATGAATTTTTCTAATTGTTTATAAAGGGTTAACCAACACTATATTTTTGAATAAAAAAGTAAACAGGGAAATATAATAATAGACTGCCTTCCTTATTTAAAACACGATATGCACAGTGTTCACAAAGCATCACTGATGGATAGTTATGTGTTGGCAGAACTTTAGATTAAAAATTGTAACAATCTTTTATGTCTGATTGATAAATAAATCACCGGATATAATTCGTGCTACATATTAAGAGAAAAATTTAAAAAAAAATTATAGTATAAATAGATAATATAAATTATTTTAAAAATCAGTATGACGGGAATATCCATCACCATGCAAAAGTATTAAATAAATAAATAAATAAATAAATAAATAAATAAATAAACAAATAAACAAGTAAATAAATAAATAAATAAATAAATAAATAAATAAATAAAAAAATAAATAAATAAATAAATAAAATCATATATTCAGTATTAAATTAAATCTCTTTCCACTGATTATCACTTTTACGAGGGCAGATCAATAAGTCTGTGACTTTTCGAACTTCCCTCGTAGATATATGAAATGCAACACTGCTCCCATTAAGTACCACCTTTTAATAGACTACTGTCAAATTTTGAACAAGTTCCGTCATTTACTTTACGCTTAAAAGCTGTTCAAAACATACAACCTCGTGCATTTTTTTTAAATGGAAAAAGTGAATTTCGAGTACTCATTAAACATTATTTTTTGCGAAAAAAAAACCATCACTCAAACCAAGAAAAAGCTTGATAAATACTGTGAGGACTCTGCACCACCGAATTCAATGGTAAAAAAGTGGTTTACTGACTTTTGTTGTGGCCTTACAATCACGGAAGATGCCGAAAGTTCTGGACGCCCAGTTGAGGTCTCTACACCCAAAACATTTGAAAAAGTTCACGATATCGGAGATTGAATGTGCGATAGATTGTGGAAGACACAGGCATCTCACATGGCTCAGTGGTTTCAATATTGAACGATCATTTTTTCTTTCTAAGTAACTTAGTTTCTACTCCAGGGACAAATATTTTAATATTATACCCGAAGGAGTTTTCATCACATGTTGTTGGATGCCTCGCCAGAATATGAACTCTAATATCAAACATCAAGTTCCTAACTCTTGTGTTTTAAGTGGATAATTAAGGGGGCACTATTACCTTTTTTAATACCACTTTTATATCGGAATAAAGAATTGGCAAGACAAATTAATTGGTTATTTCATTACTATTAAGTTCATTAAAATAGCAATTAAATTATTTCCATTAAAGTTTTTTTTAGAAAATTCGTTTTGAATTGCATTACCATTGATAATGCATCAGGTACCAGAAGAAAACTATCGACCATTGGTCGATATATCTTCGATATATATTTACTCTTAAATACACTTAAAAAGTTTGTAAGTTAAAATAACTGAAAAAATCATTTACAAGAAATTATATTTCAATTAAAAACCGGTCTACTTAACTTTCATTTAAATTAAAAGTCATTTGCTATTTATTTTTAAATGTTGATTTATCAACTGACACATCCGTAAGAAACAAATGATATAATCAGTTAAAATAAATGTCAAAATTTTACATACCAATTCCTTAAAAAATAAATGTTTTTTCATTTATTTGAAATTTTTTCCGTTTTTGTATTTTTTGTTCTTTTTTTTTTTGTTGTTAACACATAGCTATAGACACTTTTTGTGTGAATGTGTTTGTGTATGTATGTGTGTTTATGAAGTTCTTGTAATTTGTATTGAAAAATTTTGTATATATATATATATAACCAATTTAAATAAAAAACAAATTGAAATTTTTTGAATATTTTTTTTCTGAAGCAGACAGCAAACAAAATTCAAATGTGTAATAACTGTTACGGACACAAATAAACCACAAATTTCTGTTTTCTGGGTAAATTTTTATTAAATTTCAAACAAATGAAAAAAATAAATGAAACTGAAAAAAAATGGTAAATGATAGTAAATTATTTCGAATAAATGTATAAAAAAGTTAATATAGATGTTTCTTTGAAAAATAAATGTATGTTCCTTTATTTTTAAATGGAACCGAAAACTTTTTTATTAAACTACAAACAGTTAACTACATTATATTCTGGGTGTAGAAATAATACTTTTAAAACGTTAAATATCAATTAAATCCAGGCTTCCTCCATTCCATTTCATTACGTATGTTAAGTGTTTCAATTCCACTTATTCCTCGTTACATTTAACTTTATTCCCATTGTCAAATGTTTTACTCCCACTCGTTAGCCGTTCCGTTATATTTTGTTCCCTATATTTAGTGTTTTAATTCCAATAGTTTCCCGTTCCATTTATATTTATCTACTGTGTCAATTCCACTAGTTCTCCGTTCTATTCTATTCCTTTTCGTTTCCCAATTTTAATGTTCCAATTTTTCTCAAATTTCATATTTCTTTTGTGAATTATTCCATATTCAAAAAAAAACACATGATTTAAATATCAGGTTTTTAGACCTCAGTTTTTCCAAAATTCCAAAAAGTGAGTGCGAGTGTGCGTAAACTAGCCAATATTTCATTAAATTTAAATTTCATATTTCTCACCCCAGCGGTTTGGCACTTCTGCATCATTCCTGGGAAAAAAAATCCAAAAAGTACTTTATAAAAGATTTAGCTCATGCTCCAAGGAACATATTTTTAATTTTGGTTTCTAGCCAAAGCGATATGGGCAAGCCGTTAGGGGGAGATTTTTCTCTTTTATAACCACCATTTACCACTATCCTAGCAATAATTCAAAAAGTTAAGAAATTTTCTGAATATATTTTATCAATTAATTAACGCATATTTCAAGGAAAGTACATTTTAAATTTCAGGTTTTAGCCAGAGGAGTTGTACACTCTAATAAATTTCTGTTGAAATTTACCGAATTTATAGCAGGAAACTGTACTCCTACTATAAGTTGGGTAAATTTACTCTGTGAGCGTAAATGAAAAAAATACACACATTATGCGTAAGTTGATGAACACAAAATAGGTAAAATTAAATTAAAAGTGCGGAAAATTCAATGAAATTTTAAAATTTAAGAGTAAATTCACCAAATTTGTGGGTAAAGAAACACGATTTTCCTGTAAATGTACATAAAAATGCGCATATTTTCCACCATGATATTGAAAATTATGAAGCAAAAAAAATTTTGTTTTGTAATAAAAAACAATAAATTAATTATTTAGTAATTCACAATAAAAACCATATTTTTATTGTTTGCAAATTCACAGCAAGAAAAAAAACAATAAATTTATTGTTTAGAAATTCCAAATAATTGTACAGGCCAACAAGATGGGGATTTTCCATTCCATTTCCTAAGAATTTCCAAGAATTTTATCTTATCGGATGTCTACGGTGGGGATAGAACTTACACTCCAATTAATTTTTGTTGAAATTTACCCAACTTATAGTAGGAAACTGTACTCCTACTATAAGATGGGTAAATTTACTCTGTGTGCGTAAATAAAAAAATACACACATTATGCGTAAATTGATGAATACAAAATAGGCAAAATTACATTGAAAGTGCCAAAAATTTAAATCTAATTTTAAAATTGATGAGTAAATTCCTGTAAATGTACACATATAATTCGTAAAAATCCTAAAAAAATGTTTGTTTTGTAATAAAAACAATAAATTCATTGTTTAGTAATTCACAATAACAATAAAAACAATAATTTTTTGATTAGTAATTCCAAATAATTGATAAATTTAAAAAACTAATAAAGTTTTCTTTTAAAATTTTGAAAATGTTTAGGATTTTTTTTTCAATTTCAATATGTCATAATTTTTTTACTATTATAAGTTAGTATGTTTACAAATTTTGAGCGTAAAGTTTTTATTCAACAAAATAATACTAATTTTAGTCATAATGTGTTTAATTGTAAACACATAGTGTCTAAAAATACTTCGTGTGTGTATTTTTGTATATGAAAGTGTGCGTAAAAAAGTTTTACGCATTTGGTGTTTATTACCGAATTATCGTAATATTACATAAAACTTTACCCATTTTATAGTAGTAAATTTACAAGCATTTTTTAGAGTGTACTTAACAAAGTTAAAATTACTAACAGTTTGGGCAGCCCGTCAGTGGTCACTTTTTCTGGGTCTTAGTGAGGCTCAGGATCACCAGTGTTTTTTTTTTATTTTTTTGTAATTCCTTTTCGGAATTTCGAAAACTCAAAATTAAAGAAAAACTTTTCAAATGTGTTCACCTTTAAAGTATTAACACACAGCTTAACTAGATATGGTCACGGTCCAGTTAAAGGTCTTGGGACACATAAATTTTACTACTAAATGTAATAGTTCTGCAACAGAACAAGTTATTCTGCAGTTTTCTTAAATTTAGATATGTTACATGTAACTTAAACTGTGTAAAAATTACTAATTTTATAAATTAATTTAGATAACTATTTATAAATTTACTTATGAAATAAAATCCTAAAAAAGAAAAATTTTAAATACAACTGAATAAATTTATTAATCACATTTAATTAAATATGATTGTGACAACCGATTGGTTGTAGCAACCAAAATACATTTTTCAATTTAGTAAGATTTTTGCGAGGTTGGTTTTTCTTATACCAATTTAACTTCTAATACTCCTATTTTTAACAAATCTCACTCTTAAATATTTATTAAAAATAGTTTAATTATAAGTATAATTATAACTAATGTAAATATAAAACTTTTCATAGAAATTTACTTTTCCAAGTCATACATTATTTAAACTACGACATTTAATTAAATTCCTATTCAACCTTCAAGCTCGTTTGCAGCAAATGTTTAATTGCATTACTTTCGCTTCAATTTGTAACAGGCCATAAAAACTAACTGTATTTACACTTAAAAAAATACAAACACACACACGTAAATACATTTCTAAAGAAATAAGCTGGAAATTAGATAAATTAGTTTGAGAGTATTTTTAACATTAATGTAAACCCATTCATATATTTTAATAATAATCTAAAAGGGAGAATAAAAAAAAAATTTTAAAAATATAAGGGAGACTAGATACTATAATGGAAATTGTTCTAGTCTATTATTACTTAACTAACAACGAAACTGACCACTATTATGCATTTACTATTTACTTCCACTATACATTAACTCGACCCGACTCTACTACTAGTACTAATGCAACATTACTAACAAAAGGCAACAACAATAAAAGGTTTTTGTTAAAATCAGGGATTCTCAATTGTTTTTGTGTAGACATTTTATATAAATCAAAAAACAGGGCAAGGAAATTCATGCAGAAAAAATAGTGTTTTATGTACAAATAATTTGTAGTAAAAATCGGAAAGTAACATACATTACGAAATAATTATTTTGCACCTTACATCACTGATAAATATTGCTGGCAATGAACTCTAAAATATGTAAACATTACATTTGAGGTAATAAATTAAGTGCTTACTTAAGTAATGTGTAAAAATAGACATTCATAAAAAAAATGTATTGTGAATTTTTTTTATAAAATATAATGTGATGACACTGGGAACCGAACCTTGCATCTCTGGTTGTCAGCCAAAACTCTACCCACCGAGCAACGCATATAACACTAGGTCACAAATAACAAACTTTTGTCTGTTATTTGTTTCTAGCATACTTTTTCTCATGGATTTGGACCTACTGAACACGAAAATGAATTTTAAAAATTTTTCTGTCGATTGGTTTGCGAGATACAAATTTTTTAATTTTTTTTTTTTAATTTTTGGAGGTACACTTACTATTTTGAGCATATCTTTAGTCTTCTTTGACCTATTTTATCCTACTACTACTCAAATTAAAGACAATTGAGCCGTCTACAACTTATTCTCAGAAAATTTTCAAATCGGGTTAGTAGTTTTGATGTTGGCGGCTTAAAAAGGTTAAAAAACTGCGTTTTTTTAGTAAAAATGTGGCTGAAAAATTCATATAAAAATTCATATAAAATGTAAAACGCGATGTTAACAGCGATTTTAATTTTTTTACGTATAGCTGACACTTTTCCAAAGAAAATAAGCCCTTACTTAACAAAATCTGATGACAAATGGCCGACTTATTATTTTTTTGGTAAACGACCGAAATTCCGCTATTTCACGATTTTTTGATTTTCATTATTTGCACAGCTTACCTACCCAACGCAAACGAATAAATACATTTGAACTTAATTTAAAATAAACAAATTAGTCTTCGTATATTATTTTTTAATTTATTTACAGCACTACATGCTCATACATATTTAAACATAAGGAGACACGGTTATCAATTGCATTTCAAAACTGTCTGTGAAAGTGTAAAGAAGTTAATATTTAGAAAACGCAAGGAAGACAATGAGTAAAAGACTACGTGTGTTCGAGTGTTTGAACGATCCAGACAATTTCTGCAATGTTTGTGGCCAGTTTATAAAAAAAAATCACGCACACAAGTTTACTCCAGCAGTACAATTGCACTATTTGAATTATTTTGGTATTTCACCAAATATCACAGAACCATGGACACCTAAGTCGCTGTGTGATCTTTGCTATATAATCTTAACCAACTGGGCAGCTGGCGGAAGGTAAGAATTTTTATTTAAACACATTATACATAGCGAATATAGTAATTTATTTTAATTTTAGCCGCCATATGAAATTCGATACACCAATGATGTGGAAAAAGCCGCTATGCCATTCCACAGACTGTTATTTTTGCCTCACCACAAACAGTGGGGTAGGAAGATTTTTTAAATGGAACTACGCTCAAGTGGGATCGTTTGCGCTTCCAGTACCACATTCGCATGATGTGCCATATCCAGTGTGCCCTGGTGCATCTCTTCAAAAAGCAGAATCGTCAGAAGAAGAGTCTGAGTCAAATGCAAGCGAATTTGAGCCGGGTGCAAAGCGAAAATTACTGTCACAGGCCGAACTAAACGATTGGGTGCGCGATTTTGGTCTCACTAAGGAGAAATCCGAACTTTTTGCGTCTCGGATGATACAGTGTGGATTTGCGGCTTCAGAAGTGAAAGTATCAGCGTACAGAAACCGTCACAAGGAGTATGCAAAATTTTATACAAAGAAAGACCAAATATGTTTTTGCAGCGACATTTCAGGCTTGTTCCAAGAGCTTCACCAAATTCACAACCCCAACGAATGGAGGTTGTTTATTGACAGCAACAAAGAGAGCTTGAAGGCAGTTCTCTTACATAATGGGAATGAAAAGCCATCTGTTCCTATTGCTCATGCGGTTCATTCAAAGGAGAACTATGAAACTATGGACATTTTGCTGAAATGCATAGAGTATAGGAAATACAATTGGAAAATATGCGCCGACCTTAAAGTTGTGGCCATTCTGTGTGGACTCCAAGGAGGCTATACGCGACATTGCTGTTTTCTGTGCCTTTGGAATAGCCGCGCTGATGATCAGCATTATATAAAAAAAAAATGGCCGGTACGAACGAAACCTGTAGTTGGAGAAGCGAATGTTCAGCGCAAACCACTAATAGAGAACCGTGAAAATATAATACTTCCGCCGCTGCACATAAAATTGGGTTTGATTAAAAATTTTGCCAAAAAATTAGACAAAGAAGGTGAAGCTTTTGCCTATTTACGGTCAATTTTCCCTTACCTTTCGCTGGCAAAAATTAAAGAAGGAGTCTTCGCAGGACCCGAGATAAAAAAAATGTTGAAAGATGAAAAATTCCCAAAGCTGTTATCACCCATCGAAGCCGCAGCATGGAATTCCTTCAGGCTTGTTGTGGAAAACTTTTTAGGAAACAACAAAAGCCCGAATTATAAGGACATAGTTGAGGATCTGGTAAAGAACTATGAAGCCATGGGAGTGCACATGTCACTTAAAATACACTTTCTGGATTCTCATTTGGATTTTTTCCCTGAGAATTTAGGAGACGTGAGCGACGAACACGGCGAGCGCTTTCATCAGGAATTGAAGGCTATGGAACGACGCTATCAGGGCAACTATGACACGGCTATGATGGGTGACTATATTTGGACCCTAATACGTGAGACCGATTGCAGCGAATACAAAAAACAAAGAAGAAGTCAGCAGTTTTTCCACATGGCATAAAATGTACACTTATATCTTTGTTTTTACTCATTTTTTTGTGCGTTGATTTGCTTAATTTAATTAGTTAGTTTAATTTCGTTAGTTTAGCTAATTGTGCGATACATTGAGCATGTAGTGCTGTAAATAAATTAAAAAATAATATACGAAGACTAATTTGTTTATTTTAAATTAAGTTCAAATGTATTTATTCGTTTGCGTTGGGTAGGTAAGCTGTGCAAATAATGAAAATCAAAAAATCGTGAAATAGCGGAATTTCGGTCGTTTACCAAAAAAATAATAAGTCGGCCATTTGTCATCAGATTTTGTTAAGTAAGGGCTTATTTTCTTTGGAAAAGTGTCAGCTATACGTAAAAAAATTAAAATCGCTGTTAACATCGCGTTTTACATTTTATATGAATTTTTATATGAATTTTTCAGCCACATTTTTACTAAAAAAACGCAGTTTTTTAACCTTTTTAAGCCGCCAACATCAAAACTACTAACCCGATTTGAAAATTTTCTGAGAATAAGTTGTAGACGGCTCAATTGTCTTTAATTTGAGTAGTAGTAGGATAAAATAGGTCAAAGAAGACTAAAGATATGCTCAAAATAGTAAGTGTACCTCCAAAAATTAAAAAAAAAAATTAAAAAATTTGTATCTCGCAAACCAATCGACAGAAAAATTTTTAAAATTCATTTTCGTGTTCAGTAGGTCCGAATCCATGAGAAAAAGTATGCTAGAACCAAATAACAAAATGGCTGTTGCCTAGTGTAATTAATGACTGTTTAAAATATAAAATAAATCTTGGTCTTTCTGTTTTCGTTCGTGAAGTCAAGAATCATATGTCTTACCTACTTACTAACAAAAAAAATAAAAAATAATGCAATTTGTAATAAATTATCGGAAATCTATTACTTTATGTATGCAAATAATGTAGAAGATAACGAATTATCATTACAAGCCAATGCGTGAATATATCGCACCAATAACCATAGTTTTGCCGACATGAATATATATAATAACGGATTTATTTTTGAATTTATTTTCTTTAATTAAAAATTCAATATTTGTTCTTTCACTTGTAATAAATTATACTTTTATCTAAAACTAACACTTACTCGCTAATGTAATGTGAAAGAAAAAATATAAATTTTGGAAAATGCAATTGCCGGCATAAAATTAAACCAAAACCAAAACGGGTTTATCTATTTTATAATTTAAAACCCGTGTGTGTATTTTCAAAAAAAATATTATTTTTTTCCTAGAATTAGATAAAAAAGCAAATATATTCAAATTAAACAAAAATATATAAAAATATAGAGTGTGTGATATAAAAGTCTGTTCAAAACCATGAGTTTTTTGTGGGTTGGGTGGTTCATAATGAGGCTCCCGATTGCCTGGTCGCTCGTGTAGAAAGAGTGCACTCCCTCTACTGCTGATCTTCAAAATTTTATCCACTTATAAAAAAATTAGTGTTTACTATTCGTTAGTAACATTTAATTGAAATCTTGAGACTGATACAATTTAAAAATATACACTCAAAAAAAAGTTAACCAGAATTTAGAAAAATTAATTTATTTAGAGGAAAAATTTAAATGAAAATGTCGCCAAAGACACTTTTTACCAATATTTAATAAAATTTGGTCAAAATTTCTAAATTATAGAAAAATTGTACTACTGAGAAGTAAATTTTTATTAGAAAACAGTACAATTTCCTCCTTATTAGTTGATACATCATCTAAAATTGTACTGTTAGTTAGGAAATATTTCCTTGGTTTGAAGAAAAATTTTATTTTATTTAAGTTCATTAGATAATATTTTTTTTACTAAAAACTAGGACTTAAGTTAAATAGCACTTCTTTAAAGTGAAAATTATCCTTATCCTGCTTCTATGGTAAAGGTTATATATTTTACCATATATTTTAAAGTACTTTACACCCATTGAGTAGGTATTTTCACCACTTTCGGAGGACTTCCGCTTTGTGAGGACACTGCTCTTAACGAGCTTTTTGCTATACAATTTTGTCTTAAAACTAAATTAAATTATACTAAATTCATGTATTTAAAATATAAATTAACTTAGCAAAAATGTAAACAAATTAAAAAATGTACTACAGGATATCCTGAAACGTAATAAATTGTGACAAAGTCAGATCCTTTTCGTGGTTAATTAATGGTTCTGCTTAAGAGAACTACAAAAAGGGACGCTCAACGTGACATACGGCATATATGGCAAAGGAACACTGGGGTCCTTTGTCTTCTTAAATTAAGTAATTTAAGGAAATTGTTGCAAAAATACAATTTCTCGTTATTATTGGAAAATGGAAAAGTCATAAGTTTATTTAATGGGATTTTTAGCTTAAACTTTATTTGACATATACAAATTTAAACTTTTTTATTATGAAGTGAAAAAAAAAATAGTTCGAAAAATCTAAATTTTAATAAGCGCTATGTCAATTATAGGAAAGCCGTAATATATAAAATGTGCCTGCGATATTTTGTATTGTAGTCAACAAACAAATTTATTACATAAAAGCGCTAATTCGAAATTTTTTAGCCTTTGCTAACAAAATTTTGAAATATATTTTAAGCTACTTTAAGTTCAATATTTAAGACTGTTAAGATTAAAGATGCACGTGAGAGATTTTTGACTCACGCACGATCACGAACCAAAAATTACAATCATGCATGATAGTTTTTTATATGGTTACTTTAGTTTCTTTTATTTAATAATATTTTTTCTTGAAAATAAGAAAAACTAACTGGTTTGTTTTTAATGATTGTTTTTTGGAATAGAATATTAAAAATAATTTAAACGTTTTCCAAGAAAAAAAAAATCCTATACCAAATTTTATTATTTTTTAAAAATTATAAAACTTTTACTTGAAGAAAAGAATATTTTATTAAAATTTTTAAAATTTATCTGAACTAAGTTGCATGCAAATTTTTCTTAGAAATAGTTCATCAGTTTCTAAAATCAAGTAAATTTTTATTATTACATAGAAAAATATTTATTACTTTTTGTTTTTAATTGTCTGAACTAATTTTTAGAAAACAATTCTTCAAAATTAGAAAGTAGTATACTTAAAAACTGAATTTGGAAATGGCTTTCTAAAATTTAGTTCATTTTACTACTCGCGAACAAAATATGAACACACATTGAGTTCAAGTACTTTCTCGATTTAAGTTGGACACATTTTTTGAACTAAATGGTAGTAAATTATGTCCTTAAATTTTTTTGTTTTTTTTTAACTAAACTTAATTTTATTACATTTGAGTGTGCAGTTTTCTTAAAACTAAGATGTTTTTTCTTAAAATTAAGAAATTTTTATTTAATTGACTTGTTTTTTTCCTAAAATCAAGAAATATTACTTAGAAAAAATATGAACTATTTCTGAGTATATAAACTATTTCTTTTTTTCTCAAACTTAGGAATTTTAATTCTTTTTAAGAAAATTTTTCTAAGTTTTAATTAAATTTTACTTAAATTAAGGACAATTTATGAACTATTTTGAAGGAAATTTTTGATTACATTTTAGTTCATGACTTTTCTTTGAGTGTATAATTAAAATATAGAAACTTTATCGAAATAAAAAACAGGCCTAATATTTGATAGCCTTTTGTGGAAATATATTTAAAATACAATTCCAAAAATTTTTCAATTATTTTCTGTTTATAAAACATGCATTAAATAATAACTCATTACCTTATATCTTAAATTAATGCGTAAAGTAAGGAGTTATATTTACAAGGTAATGCATGAGTACTTATCTCGTATCCATTACATAAATTCCCTTTCCCATGTTTTCAATGATTATAAACAATAATTACAACGAATTATTTAAAATCGATAAACCCTTTAAATGTGTAAAATTAGCCGCCAGTATCGACTCCAAACTACCGGTATCACTCTTCAGTTTGATTGTCTATATTATCGGCTGATAAAAGGCATGTACCATATATTATACGGTATACATTTAAGGGTTAAATATATATACAAATTTTAATGATTTCGAACTCTGAAAAAATTGGTTAAGCTCCGGGTTCAGATTAATCGAAAAAAAAAGTTCAGGTTGGGTTCGATTCGGCTCGGTTCAGGGTTCGGGCTCAACATTAAAAAAAAAAAAATGTTTTATTAATAGGAAATTTTTTCATTTTCAAAGAAAATTTCGTTTAATTTTATAATTAATATATATTTTTTTAAGTTTTATTCTTTTAAATCTGTTCTTTGTGGCGACAAAACGAATTTCAAGGCTGAAAATGCCTTCTCATTTAAAGAACTTAATTTAGAAAATCGTTCCTTCTTTTTAGAACTTGTTTGAGCATATCTTCTGAAGAACAATATATTGATTCTCTCAGAAAATTCCCTTCTTCGCTTTCCAATTGTAAATTTTTGTTTCTAACATATGTTTTTTAAGCATTTTCAAAATCTTCGGCACTTATGAAAACATTTTTGTTTTGTTATCTTTTGTTGCACTAATTTAAAACTAAGCCAGATGCTATAAAAATCAGCGTTAATTTTTTAACAGGTGCGAAATCTACGAATTCTTCACAAATATTCCAAATACAGTGCAACCTCGCTTAACGCGACTAATCGAAATTTTGGCAGTTGCGAAAACTGAGGTTGTTGCGATAACCGAGTCTCAAAAAAGTTAGAAATTTTTTACTATGTTTTATTGCATGAAATATTTTTCTGCATTGCAATTTTACGAAGTTTTTGGAGAAAGATAATGTCTTTTAAGGCTATTATATTTTCCTCGGCCCATTAAAGGCAAATGTTTAAAGAATCAATAGCATTCTGACATTTAATTTTAGGAAACGCTGGAGTAATATCAACATTTTCGATCTCATCAATGCAGCTTCATTTTTTGAATTCTTGTTATTGTTGATTTGTACACTTTCAGCGGTATTCATAAAAATTTTAAACAGTGTTTCAAATCAATTTTAAGCAAAATTTGCTAAAATTGTATTCATAAACGAATTTTAGCTTAAAATACCTTTTTTAAACCTTGTTTAAATAAACGAATTTTAAAATTGGTTCGACCCTATTTTAAACCTATTTTAAGATAACATTCTTGCTTTGTGTTTATTTTTATTTTAAAAATTTTTGCAAAAAATTAGCATTTAAACAAAAGAAGTTGTTTGTTTTTGTTTAATAAATAATGAACCCTCTATATTTGATGAAAAGAATTAGTAAGAAGCATTTTTATAAGGAAAATGTGATATTTTTAGTTGTATTTTGTTTATAATAGAAACTATTGCCCAAATTTCAAACAATCGTCAGACGAAAATTTACAAAAAGAGGAGGAGCGACCCGTTTTCAATTCCGGATAAAAAATTTTAGCAAAAATAATAATATTTTTGGATATTATTCATTGTGTTTTATTGTGGTGTGTCGTTTAATCAAAACAAAGAAAATAAAACCGGTTATTTGCATACTTTTTTTTCTACAATAAAATCATTATCTATGTAACACTTTTATTGGGCATTTTGTTTTGACTCTTTTTCTTTTTTTTAGTTAATAAACAAGTTTTCATAAATTCCATTCTTAAAATATAATCATAATAATATTGTGGGTGATATTACTACATATAAATTGACAAATAGGGATCCAACTTCCGGATTACAGAAAACAAATAATAATTTAAGTGAAGATCTTTTCAAATTAAATATTATTACATCTTTAGAAAAGAACAAACTTAAAACAAATGTAGCTACAGCTCCTAGATTATATGGAGTACCTAAAATTCATAAGGAACAATTTCCTTTGAGACCAATATGCTCATTTGTTAACTCCCCATCTTATGAACTCTGTAAATATGTTACTAGTATTCTAAAGAAAGTAACACAAAACTCTAAATATAATGTAAAAGATTCTTTACATTTTAGAGAAAGGATAAAAAATTTAAGGATACAAAGTGATGAGAGATTAATTTCACTTGATGTTGTATCTTTATTTTCAAGTATACCAATAGATATAGCTTTAGATATTATTGAAGAAAAATGGAATGTTATCGAAGAACATACTAAAATTGAGAAGAATCTTTTTCTACGTATTTTGAAATCTTGTATAATGGACAATAGATATTTCAAATACAATAATAGAATATATATACAACAAAAAGGACTTCCAATGGGATCTCCAGCTTCTCCAATTATAGCTGATTTTGTAATGGAGAAATTATTAGATTCTTGCATTGAAAAATTGGATATAAAACCAAAAATCATAACAAAATATTTTGATGACTTATTTTGTATTATTTCAGAGAGTTCGGTTGATAATATTTTATCAACATTTAATTCGTTTCATGATAATATAAAATTTACGATTGAAAAGGAATATGATTCTAAAATTCCTTATTTAGACACATTGGTAAAGAGAAGAGGTGAAAGATTATTAATAGATTGGTATCAAAAACCCACAGCTTCTGAAAGAATTATAAACTATTATTCGAAACACCCAAGAAGAATCATAATTAATACAGCAAAGAATCAAATTGAGAGGGTATTGAATATTAGCGACTTAGAATTTCACGGAAAAAAAATATAGAAAAGATTAAAAATATTTTAAACAATAATAATTACCCAATTCAACTAACATGTAATTTAATAAGGCAATATAAGAACAGAAATAATTTTAACACAAGAAACGTTATTGAAGCTAAAATTTATAAATCTCTAACTTATGTTCCTCTTATATCTGAAAGGTTAGAAAGATCAAAAATTTATGATAATAGGAAATATATAGTAGCACATAAAACATATAACACATTAAGTAGACTATTTAGCAACACAAAAGACAGAATAGATAAATCCGAAATGTCAAATTTAGTTTATAAAATACCGTGTAATGGTAATAATAGTGAAAACTGTAATAAGGTATACATAGGTACAACAAAAAATAAACTTAAAACCAGAATTGCAGGACATAAATCAGATCAAAAATACAAGAACACCATTCCTACACAAAAAACAGCATTATCATTACACTGCAATAACTCTAATCATTATCCTGATTTTGATAATACGACAATTTTGAACATAGAAAATAATTACAGACGTAGATATATGTTAGAAATGTTACAGATAATGAAAATACCATCTACACAACGCATTAACTATAAAACAGATATAGCGAATATAGCCCAAAATTATAGACATTTAGTGAATAAGAACTGAGCTAATTATTTTAATTTTAAATAATATATGAAATTCAAAATAGTTTTTTGTTCTGTGTTATATTTTCATTTTAAATATTTGTAAAAACATTTTTGTTTCCTTATATTTTTTAAACTTAAAATATTTTTGTTTCATATGATATTTATATTTTTCATATTGTCAAAAAGTATTTTTATGATTCCCCGCCTTTTTTAAAATTTTATATACATAAGTTTTTATTGTTGGGGAAAAAAAAAAATTATATAATTTCCCTGAAGAAGTCACCCAATGTGGTGACGAAATATTGGAGGAAAAGAAATAATAAATAATCATTATTATTATTTTTTATAAAAGGATCTTGAACTCGATTTTAAGTAATAATATATTATTTTTTGTTTTATAAAAAAAATATTTTTCTGAATAACGACAAAAAAAAATACATAGAAACGAGTACCGTATGGTTAGTAGTCATTGATTTGCATCATTACAATTAATATGACAAATAAAAAAATACAGTGTTGCCATCTTCAAGTTAAAAAATCATTAAATCGTTTATTAGTTAAAATACTGATTATGAATACGAACTTTTAATAAACCTTTTTTAGGCTTAAAATGTTTTTTAACTAAAATGCATTTGAAACTTGAATTAAGATTTTTTTATGAATACCGCTGGTTGTATTTATCGCAAATCACTTTTGCAGATATGCCTCTATCAATTTTATCACTTTTTTGTTGTATTAAATTTTATATAAATAAAAAACACAAACTGTTTTTTTTTTTGGGAGGAAAGTTGCGATCACTGAGGTTTTTTTTTGAAAAGTTGCGTTAACTGAGTCAACAATGCAAACAATTTACGAGTTGCAATAATCGAGAAGTTGTGTTTATCGAGATTTGCGTTAAGCGAGGTGGCACTGTATTATCATTCATAGTTAATGCAGCATACAGAATTTCCGAAGAAAAACTTCTGTATTTCAATAATTCTTGAACCATGTCATAACTGGAATTGTATGTAGTTTGCCAGTCTAGTGCAGTTTTTTCCAGTTTAGCTTTTTAGCTAAATAAGAAATTTTTGGTGTTCGTAATTTTTGCAAATAGCTCTGCATTGATTGTCGAGCACTGTAAACTGGAATGCAAGAAATGTAATGTTTTTTATGATTTTTCAGTCAAACATTTCTCAAGCCATGAACAGCAAAAATATTTTTTTATATATTTTTGAACTCGAACCTGGTTAAATTTTTGGGTTCAGCGGGTTCAAAGTTTTTATAAACAGCAAACCTGAACCCGTTTGGGTTCCGGCACAGGTTTGGTTTCAGTCCCTAAATTTCGAGTATAAAAATTCATACATATCTGAGGCGTATGAGTGTTATTTATTTTTAAAATTAATAACTCTCATACGTTGTGGTTGTATGTAGTTTTTTAAGCAAAATACATAAATTTTGTATTTTGCAAATGTTGTCAACCTCTGTTTTTTTTTTGTTTTCTCTTAAACTGAAGGCTTTCAGGTTTTTAAGTGTAAAAGATTTGTTTAATGTTATTTGGTTTGAAAAGGAGTAACCAACCAACCAACAAAGGGCACAGTAGGATATTTAATAGAGTAAAGTTGTATGCATAAATATATAAAATATTTTTTTATATTACACTTGAGTGTAGATTTAATTTATTTATTTATTATGTAGTAAACTTTGAAATATTCATTTATATTGGTGCATAAATACATAGCGTTTGCCTAACAATGGTGGTCTCCTGAGGCGGAGCCGCACGTTTAAATGAACTTTAAATATATATATAAAAGAGAAAACTTTGTTTAAATAAAAAATTTATTAAAATTTTTAGCTGCCTAAAATCACACCAAAATCTTAAATAATTTGATTCAGAAGTGGTAACATTTTCAATTATTCGTTTGTTTTGTGCCATTGCAAGGAAAATAAAAATTGGGAGTATATAATCGGGAATAAGTCTTTCCAAAAAAGTCAGAAAAGCACATTTTTAGTTGATTATTTATTTAGTTTTCTAAATTGTCTCCTTTTAGCTTGATATACTTCATATAGCGGATACTCAATTTTTTTAAGCTTCCACAAATTAAGATGTTGGAAGATCCTCAAAATAAAAATAAATTACGTGTGATAGAAAAATCGTTAGAATTTCGACTAATTGACAATTCTTCCCGCTAAAGGCAAGTTAATAAAACCGCAACGTCAACTATAAAATCTAAAAAATTTTTAATACAAATGTGATATAAAAAAATACGAGAACTCGTCCAATAAAATAAAAAAGGGGAAAACAAACAATCGTAGTAAAAGAGTTAAAGGTTAATGACTTTATTGGGTTGGGTGTTGTTTTTATAAATTCAAAGAATATCAAATAAATCTTAAACATTTTCCAGAAAAAGTTTATTATTAAGTTATAACCTCAACTCTATTCATTAGCAACGAATTTATACAAACGTCCACTGCTTAGTGGCCGGCAGCTATTCAGCGATATATGTATAAAAAAAAATTAAACTGTATTTTTAAAGTTCCTAGTGGGCTTATATTTTCGTCTTCATATAAAACTGAGTAATATGAAATTCGGTGGGGATTGGATTGAAAATAGTCGTACCGGAATTAGAAATTTTTTTAATCGATTTTTTTTTTTCAAAAAAGTATACAAAATAAAAATCAGTTGGAAAAAATTTAATTTTTGTATAAAGATTTCTAATGATAAATTATTTTTTAATTCTTTAGACTTAAAAATACTTAGATATCCCCAGCAAAATAAAGTAGCAAAAGAAGAGAAAAAAGCTGTGATTTTGATTCCATTGTTGTGAAAATTTTGGATCGGAACTAATAATTTTTACATAGGGGTGTCATAGGTTGGAAGTTTTTTTTATTATTATTATTATTTATCTATGGAATTTTAATCCTTACAGACATTTTAAAAATATTATTATTAAAATAACTTAACTAAGAGTTTAAAAGAATTATAATTGCGTTTTTTATTACTCTAGGATTAAGTGAAAAATCTATAAATCTATATAATTGATTAAATGTATTACACATTCTCCTGAGAGGGTCAGCATCAGCATAATTAGCTCTAAAAAAATTTACCGACAATGGTAAAAAATTACGGGATGCACGTTGGGGAATGTTAAATGAAATTTCAAAAATCCAGAGCAGATATCACCATTAATTATATTCAAAATAAATGACACATTCAGCATAGTTCTACGGCTTTTAAAAGTAGGAAGCTTAATAAGAGCAAGTCGAGCGGTGTATGAAGGCAAATTATATGGGCTAAACTGTAATCCTCGAAGACAAAACAACAGGAACTGCTTTGCACGGATTCAATTGCATCAGAATGCGTTTGGTAAATTGGATCCCATATTACCGAACCATATTCCAGAATCGGGCGTACAATAGACATGTACAATGTTTTCGCAATGTACGGATCATTAAACTCTTTTGACCAGCGTTTTATATAACCAAGTGTACCCCTAGCCTTGTTTATTGCACTTGTAGTGTGTGCAATAAAATTTAGCTTAGGGTCAAGCAAAATACCTAGATCTAGGAAACTGTCGACCAAATCAAGTTGATGATCTCCCAGAAAATAGTTTATGGTAATTTGATTAATTCTTACAAATCGCATAAGTTTGCATTTTTTCAAATTAAGCTCCATTAAATGCACGTTGCACCATTTCTAAAATGAATCCAAATCCTCTTGAAGGCGATAGTGATCCAAAAATTGGTTATAACTTAAAAAAATCTTGACGTCATCAGCGTACATTAAAACATTTGAAAACTTTATTACGTTTGGCAAGTCATTAATAAACAATGAAAATAGTAGCGGCCCAAGGTGACTTCCCTGTGGTACACCAGACAGTACATTTATTCTTTTCGAAAACAATTTGTTAAATGATCCTTTTTCATTGCATCTGAAGTCTTTCTTATGGTTTAGTGAAAAATCAAATCTTTTAATGTTTCCAAATAAATTTTGAATTTTTTTTAAATTTTAACACATATAGAAACAGTTTTGTAGGATCAATATAAAATTTTCTATATCAGTGGCCATAAGTTAACCATTCGTTACAGACAACAAACTAACAAATTTAGTAAAGCATACTAAACAATTCTTTCATCTTATAAAAGTCATTTGGCATCTTTTTCTTAAGTAAGATACATAGTAGTTGGCCACTTATTATTAAAATAAGTTACCAGTCATAGATTTGAAAAGAGCTAAATTTCATTAAAAATCACATTTTTGGAGGTTGTGAAAAAGAACTGCTTTAGAATTTGAAAATAAGAACTAAATGATACTTTAAAATCAGTGAAAAAATGATTTCTTAAGAATCACTTCCATTTATTTTTGCTGGGTGACTCTTAGCCTTTGATCATAATCCTAACTCATTCTAGGTATGGCCAAAATTTTTAAAATATTTTAAATACTCAAATTTGGGCTTTTTTTAATTTTAATGACAAATATTTATTGCACATACAACTATTTTTTATTTTACAATAGCAGCTATTTAATTTCAGCAAATTTGATGAAATATTTGATTTTTTATTAAAATTTGTTTGTAAGGGTAAAATATGTTTACAGTTACTGAGAATAAATGAACAAAAATAAAAAGATTATTATATTCTGAAAATGTTACTGAAATCTGACGAAATTTATATTAATTATTATCCGAAGTCTGAAATTTATATTTTTAAAGTAATTCAATCTAAATTAATCCTTTTATTGGAAATCAAATGAGTCAACATTTTTAAAACATTAAAATTTGACAACTAGCAAGATAAAAATGGAGCAAAATATACGTTTTGTAAGGTTTTTTTTTTTTTTTGTTAAAGCTCTTTATCTTCTTAATTTCTGCTGTCAAACAGATATATTGTCAAACAGTGTACATTATCATCAATCTTTGAGTTATTTTAATCCCAAGTGCATATAAAAGATAATTTTGATGTTTTCTTCTTAAAATTTCATAATAAAACGATTTTTATGTTTTTATGCAAATATTTTCAACTTAAAGTTTGTTGGAGATAAGATAAAATTATAAGGGTTGTGTACCAAGTACACTACCATTCGGAGACCCATTGTATCCATTGTGATACCCTTTAGAAAAAAAAGCATGAAGAAAAGGTGTAAAAAAATGATGTAAAGAGACGTGTATTTTAACGTTTTGGTTAATTTAACTTAAGTGCAATTTAACTTAAGGATTAATTTATGCACAAAATTTCGGGTGTAATGGCCATAAATCCTTAACGAATGTTGGTTTTTGTTGGGGAGTTGTCCTTGGCGTGTTTATACATACATTATTTGTTTTATATATCCCCAAAGAAAATATTCAAATCCAAAATCGCTTGTGCGCGAAGTAATTCGTTCGTTTAAAAAAAATTCAATTATTTTGATACTTTTTTAGATAGTGAAGTGTTCCATATTAAATTTTATAAGTCTTCCTTACAAAATGCTGACGAAAACAAAAAATAAATAAAAAGTTCTAAAGAATTCAAAACATAGCCCATTCTGCCCCACCCCGTAATAGAGATCGCAAAATTAAAAGGGTGATATGTGTAACATTTTTAATTTTTTTTAAAAACGCTGGTAAAATCACAAAAATAGGTTTTCTGACACTTATTAATTTCCTCGGGAGCCCAGCAGTTTGCCTGTACTTTATATTTTGTATTACTAGCAGTTACTGACAGGATAATTATACATAGATTACGATAATGTAAGCATGTGGGCTAAAAATGTACAGGTTGGTTGAAAAGTTCCTGCGCTCACCAAGAGATGGCACTGCTAGCTCCAAAGTTTTTTTTTCTCAAGTTTGTATAACTGTCCTGAGAACACATGCAAAGTTCCAAGTCATTTTGTCAAATCTTTCTCTGTTTACAAGCCATTTGAAGTTGACGTGTCATTGATTTTTTTAATATGGAAAAAAATTAATAACGTGCAGTTATTAGATTAGCAAAGGAAATTTATGAATAATTGTAAGAAGTGTATAAGGAGTCCTCACCTTCAAAACGCACCGTTGAATTTTGGGCTGGTGAATTTAAACGTGCTCGTACCAGCCTTAAAGACGATCCACGCGAAGGACGACCAAAAACTGCAACCACAGCAGAAATCATTGAGCAGGTACATAATATGGTTAGTGAAGATCCAAGTTTGACTAAGAGTGAAATTGCTAATGCCATAGGCATCTCAGACGAATGAGTACTCCATATTTTACATGAAGAATTACGTATGAAAAAACTGTTTGGAAAGTTAGTGCCGCACACATTAACAATTCAACAAAAACTGGATCGAAAACAAATTTCTCACTGTAATTTGGAGCGTTTTAAGCCGAATAAAACCGACTTCTTGCGTCGTTTTATAACTATGGAAGAGACTTGGATCTACCACCATGATCCTAAATTGAAACAAGAACGTTTGCAGTGGACTGAAGCTGGTTGTTCAGCTCCAAAGCAGGTGATTGTGACTTCACCTGCTTTGGAGCTGAACAACCAGTTTCAGCGATCAGCAAAGAAGGTTATGGCATCAGTTTTTTGGGATGTAAAAGGAATTTTGTTGATTGAATATCTTCAGAAAGGTAAAACAATCAACTCTGAATATTATTGCGGCCTTTTGGATCAGCTGGATGAAAAAATTCGTGAGAAAAGACCTGGTTTAAAGAAGAAAAAAATAATTTTTCATCAAGACAATGCACCTGCTCACAAAAGTGTTTTGACGATGGCTAAATTCAAAGAACTTAAGTACGAATTGCTTGAATACGGTGGAAATTCACCAGATTTGGCTCCCAGTGACTACTATCTCTTCAGAAATCTCAAACAATTCCTTCGTGGAAAGCATTTTTCGTCGAATGAAGAGGACATAGCAGCCGTAGACGGTTATTTTGCAGAGCTTCCGGAAAACCATTATAAGGATGGGATAAAATTATTGGAAGATCATTGGAACAAGTGAAGATTATATTGAATAAAAAAATATATTTCGTAACAAAAACAGTATTCTTTCATTTCGAGCGCAGGAACTTTTCAACCAACCTGTATATTTAATAACAAAATTTTTGAAAAACAAACTATTGCGACTCATAAATGCTAATCAAATTATCAATCGATTTTAAGCTCGATTTTTCTTTTTCAAGAAAGCGTTAATAATGGGCGCAATAAATTCATGAATAATACATTATCATTAAACATGAAATAATGACTCTTAAGCTGAAAAAATTATTAACAGCATACTTAGCGTCAAAAAGAGGTTTTTGATAAATAATTCATAACATTTTCCTGATTTTCATAACAGTCTTATAAAAAAAACGGTGTTGTTGTTGTTTTAAATCTGATTTATAAGTTTGTTATAAAAATCAACAAATTGTCTATGCATAATATAGCTGTTAATTTATTTAAGTTGTGACGACTCTTACCACTTTAGGCCCTACCTCTCCAAAGACCATGCTACCTTTTGTTCCGGCCGTGCTCAGGGAAATTGGGATGGAGATCTTGTCTCTTTTGAGGTAGATTAGGAGTCGAAATAAAAATTTTAGGTACACTTAAAAAAGTTTGTAAGTTAAAATAACTGAATTTTTAAATCTGGCAACATTCCAAGTGTCATTGTTTGACATTTGAACAATTGTTATTGTTTGCTAGTAGAAGGTACGAGGTTAGTAAAAATGGAGCGCTACACGAATGAACAACGCATTCTCATTGTGAAATTGTTTTACCAAAATGGTGAAAGTTTTGCGGCTACAGTTCGCAAATTGCGATCAATTTGGGGTCACAATAATGCTCCAAAAGAGTCAACTGTAAAGAGATTAATGGATAAATTTTCCGAAACTGGGTCTGTTAGTGATGTAAAGACAACAACGCGCCATCGACCAGGTCGATCGACCGAAAATGTCGCAGCTGTACGTGATGATGTCGCTCAAACTCCATCCACCACAATTCGACACCGAGCTCAGCAAATTGGTGTCTCCAAATCCACTTTGCAGCGAATTTTGACGAAAGATTTGCATCTTCATGCATACAAAGTTCAATTGACTCAGGAACTGAAGCCAGCTGACCATGGACAGCGAAGGGAGTTCGTTAATTGGGTATTGGAGAGACAACATGAAAATGCTGATTTTGCCGATAAAATCATCTTCAGTGACGAGGCCCATTTTCATCTTGATGGCTTCGTCAATAGGCAGAATTGTCGCATTTGGGGTGAATCCTCGAGTGATTCACGAGAAGCAAATGCATCCTCAGCGTGTCACTGTGTGGTGTGGTTTTTGGGCTGGAGGAATCATTGGACCTTTTTTTTAATGAAAATGAGGCAGGTCAAGCGCAAACAGTCAATGGAGTTCGGTATCGTGAAATGATAACCTAGCCTAGAATGAAATAAATGTGGAGGGCATGTGGTTCCAACAAGACGGCGCCACATGTCATACAGCCAGAGAAACGATTCAATTGCTGCATCAGTCATTTCCCGGTCGTGTTATTTCGCGTTTTGGAGATCAGAATTGGCCGCCTAGATCGTGCGATTTAACACCATTAGATTTTTTTCTTTGGGGTTTTTTGAAGTCGATGGTTTACGCGAATAAGCCGACGACGACTCAAACCTTAAAAGAGGAAATTGGACGCTGCATTAATGAAATACCGCAGCATTCATGCAAAACGGTCATTGAAAATTTCATTAAAAGGTCGCGTGCATGCCAGCAAAGCCGCGGCGGCCATCTGCACGATATATTGTTCCATACATAACCTCATTCTGTCTACTTTACGATATAATAAAGTTTCACGATTTTTTTTTAAATATCTGTGTTTTATTTAAAATTTAAAAATTGCGTTCTTCTTGGGGCACCCTTTATATGTATATGTGTAATTTGAATAAATTAGTTATATTTTACTGTGGAGATGTTATGAGTGTAGCTCTAAACAATTACATGGTTTTGTGAAGAACAATTTTTCTCGTAATTATGAGTGTTGACAAAAAAAAATAAATAAATTTAACACGAATCAAAATTAACCAATATTACAAGTTAAAAACAAAAATTGATATTAATATAATAAATTTACCGATTAAACAAATTTTCGCCCGTTTAAGAATGATTAATCATTTATATTCTAATAAAATTAAATTTTTCGAATATTTAATTATCAACAAAAACTTAAAATTCTCGATTTAACGCACTTATATTTACATATATTTTTGCAATTGTGTACTTAAAATCTTTTATTTTTTGCTGCCAAAAAAAATGTTCCATATACTGTTTGTTTTATAGCATACGACGGTTGAATCTCCAATACTATCAAAGTTTTACGAATTCTTCAAATAAAATATATTTCAATGGAATGTTTCCATCCAATAGATCCGCTTTTACGTATATAAAACAATCGATTCCTAAACAACCTGTCTACACGCAGAGAAAAAGCATGGTTGCAATATGATCACTGCTACTACATTGTGCTTGCTGCGATCGGGTATGGTTGTCACAACCAAGTTAGTGGTTTTCTAACCATCAACACGGTCGCTACTATCATAATTTAGTAAATATTTTACTATTTTATTATTACCACCTTATATTTTATAATACAATTGGCTGTAACCATACTGTGGTAACAAAAATTCTGACTGAAAAAATATGATAATTATGCAACCATAAAATGCTAAGAAAAAGTCTGAAGAACCCATGATTTTTTTTTTGTACGAAAAGGTTTCTTATACAAAATAATAGATATTTATAAATTTATGTGATATAAACATTTTTAGATTCTTTGGATTTTTCCTTAAACTAAAATTCTCAGATTCTCCAAACTGTTTCTTAGAAAAAAATTTATTAAAAAAGTCATTAAAATTTAAAAAAAGTTTTAAGTATTTTTCTTAAAAAAAAAGTCCACAGAATCAATGTTTTCTTGAAAGAAAAGTTCTTAAAGTCTATAGTTTTTTCCTTTACAAGTTTTCTTCAAAAAGCCTAAAGAAAATATTCTTAAATTTAAAGAGCTTTTTCATAGTTTCTAAAAACTTTTCTTTAAGGAATTTTATTAAATTATGGATGATAATCCAGGAATCATAATATTGTTATGAGGAAAAATAATATGATAACATTTTGAAAATACTATGATTACGTGTGATCATATTATGATCAATTCATTATAACATGTTTATTTAGGACAATAATATGGTAATTTTTGAATCATAATATAACTGTAGGGACTATACTATGGTAAAAATATGGTTATTTTATTATCATACTATGATAACCATTATATAAAACGACTATGGTTGGCACAACCATAAACCCAAAAAAATATGATTGACCCAACCATGTTTTTTCTTTGCGTGTATCAACCAAACTTTTTGTCCAAAACACCCAGTGAACTATTTCCTTTTATTTATCTTGTGGTGATCATGTTAAATTAAAATTTCTACGTACCGAACCCAAAAATTACTTCCTTTGGCAAATATTTTCTTTTTCCTTTTATAATATCTATGTATTGTTTACGATATGAAGTAAAAAAAAAATAGGGAAACAAAAAAAATTAAATAATGGTCGACCTCACAAAGTACATGTATAAGCAATTATTGTTAACCTCATTGTAATCATATGGGTAAAGGTAACCCATTACTCTTCATATTGTTTTGTAAACATATTAACAAGCATGCGTGCATTACTTTGAGGCTCATCGCATTGAAAATTCTTAAATGAAGTGAGTCGTAAGGCAAAGCATCGGTCCCTATAGTTATAAATTAATTTACCCATTTAAGGGTTATATGTGGTATTGCTGAATTATCCAATCCTCACCAAATTTCATTTCTTTATTAGCAAATGAAAAAATTATTATCGCATTCGGAACTCTTAAAATTGGCTTTATTATTTGCTTTCCTTTCTCGTGAAACGGGTCATGATATATTTTATTACAAACAGAAAAATTTAAATTTCGTTTAAATATTTGTAAAAATTTGCTAACAAATATAAAGCTAAAATGTATAACATGACTCATTTCGCCAAAACAGCGTTGGTCGATATGTCTGAAAACATAAGCTGCATAAAAAAATTAGCATCGCCCTATTTGTTGTAAATATGTATGTACATTTATGTGGGATAGTGGATAAATTATGTTTAACTTTTCATTAACTTTCATTGTCTTTTGTCTGTGTTATTTTTTTGTAGGTGCCAGAACGTGTGCGAGCCATGAATGCCAGCATAAAGCTATTGTTGATTGTAAGGGAACCAGTGACAAGAGCCATTTCAGATTATACTCAATTACGAAGTCATGCAGCAACAGCCACATTACCACTTGCCGGTGAACAACAACAGCAGCAACCAACAATATCGTCATCATCAACATCAACATCGTCGAATGCGGTTAAAATGTCCTCCCATTCATTGTTATATAACAAATTAAATGCTGGTTACTCTTCATCACAAGTTTATGACAATTCTTTTGGCGGTGGTGGTGGTGGTGGTGGTGGCGGCGGTGGAGCGCGTGCTGGCAGTGGTTATGGTTCTGGGGCAGGTGGCATACAAACAAAGTTTAGAAATCCCTTTAATAATCATCATCAATATGAGACGACAACACCCAGTCCACAAACAAATTTGGCCAGTTCAACAGCACAAATTCTATCAAAGTGAGTTTTTACCTGTTTTACTATTTTATTTTAATTTTTTTTTCTTTTTTCTTTTTTTTTTTTAATTAAACCATATAAGCTGTCATAAAAACTTGCATTTGCATGATAAAAATTTGTTCAATGTCAGTTAGAGAAATTATGGTCAGCTTTGTTTTTATTTTGCATATTTATGGGTTTTATTTATTGAGAAATTTTTTTGGTTTTTCTGTTTTCTTTTTTTTCATAGATCCTTTGAAGAGTTGGCTATATTTCCAAATGGTACTGTTAATGAATCCTATCGTCCTTTAAGCATATCTATGTATCATTTACATTTACATCGTTGGTTGGAAGTCTTTCCACGTGAACAGATTTTAGTGGTTAACGGAGATCGTTTAATAGATGATCCCGTTTCGCAGCTTAAAAAAATTGAAACTTTTTTGGGTAAGTTAATAAGGGTTTATATTTACAACGGGTAGCATAAGCGAGATATGGGAATTACATTGCAAAATTGCAGTGCGCTATGGAGGATAGTGAGCTTATTCAGTTTCCACCTGAAGATTGAACAGCTCCCGACACTTTTTACTAAAATTTAAACATAGCAAAATTTCATCATAAATTTTCTCTTCTTGTTGGGGAATGTTTCCTAGATTTAAAAAAATGTTATTAAGTGAAATTATCCTTAAATTTGATAACAATTTTCTAATAAATATAAAACTGTTACTACGGCAAGGTAAAAAAATCGTCATAGTAAGAACATTTGTTAATCCCTTTGTGGCTTAAAAAAAGTTACTTTAACTAAGATTTCAAGTTTCTAAAAAATGGTTAAGTAAACAAACAATAAGTTAAATAATTTTTTATAAAATAGAAATACAGGTTGGTTGAAAAGTTCCTGCGCTCTGCTAGCTCCAATTTTTTTTTTCTCAAGTTGGAATAACTGTCCTGAGAACACATGCAAAGTTGCAAGTCATTCTGTCAATTCTTTCTTTGTTTACAAGCCATTTGAAGTTGACGTGTCATTGATTTTTTTTAATATGGAAAAAACTGAATAACGTGCAGTCATTAGATTCTTTGTTTTGAAGGGTTTAAAATCAAAGGAAATTTTTGAACAATTTTTAGAAGTGTATAAGAGTCCTCACCTTCAAAACGCACCGTTGAATTTTGGGCTGGTGAATTTAAACGTGGTCGTACCAGCCTTGAAGACGATCCACACATTAGCAATTCAACAAAAACTGGATCGAAAACAAATTTCTCAGCGTAATTTGGAGCGTTTTAAGCCGAATAAAACCGACTTCTTGCGTCGTTTTATAACTATGGATGAGACTTGGATCTACCACCATGATCCAATCCATAAAACAATCAACTCTAAATATTATTGCAGCCTTTTGGATCAGCTGGATGAAAAAATTCGTGAGAAAAGACCTGGTTTAAAGAAGAAAAAAATCATTTTTCATCAAGACAATGCACCTGCTCACAAAAGCGTTTTGACGATGGCTAAATTCAAAGAATTAAAGCACGAATTGCTTGAACATCCACCGTATTCAACAGATTTTGCTCCCAGTGACTACTATCTCTTCAGAAATCTCAAACAATTCCTTCGTGGAAAGCATTTTTCGTCGAATGACGGTTATTTTGCAGAGCTTCTGGAAAACCATTATAAGGATGGGATAAAATTATTGGAAGATCATTGGAACAAGTGTATTGAGCTTCTAGGAGATTATATTGAACAAAATAATATATTTCGTAACAAAAACAGTATTCTTTCATTTCGAGCGCAGGAACTTTTCAACCAACCTGTATTTACTACCATTAAGCAGGCATTGTTTTCTCTTTGAGAAAAACTAACCACTTTCTAGTTTATTTTCTTCTGAAAACTAGGAAAAATTTACAACATATAAGTAAAAATTTTCAAAACTTTTAAAAAGTTAAGTACTGGTGAGTTCATCATTACATTTAAATTATTAAAAAAGTACTAATATCAAGTAAATGCCTAATCTTATACGAGTAGTATTAAAATTAACTTCCACTTAGTAACTTATTCCATTGAACTAATATGCCAATTTCTACTGACAAGGAATAAGTGTACTAAATATTAAAAAAATATCAATTAAATTGCATTAGCAAAAAGGTAAACAAATTAAAAAAATGTATTACAGGATTCTAAAAGGATCCTGTCAGATCATTTTCGTTGTTAATTAATGCTTCTGTTCGAGAGAACTACAAAAATGGATGCCCTAGTTACACACAGCATCTTTGACTAAGGAACATTGGGGGTCCTTTGTCTTCTTAAACTAACTAATTTAAGGAAATTCTTGCAAAAATACAAAATATTACAGTTGCATTTCTTGTTATTATTTCAAAGAGGAAAAAGATGATAGGTTTATTTTATGGCATTTTTAGCTAAACTTTAATTGACATATACAAATGATGAGGTTTTTTATTGATAACTAAAAAGAAATAGTTTTATTGCCTTAGATAAATATAAAGTTTAATAAAAGAAAAATCTATTATAGGGAAGCCATTATGCCGTAATGTATAAAATATGCTTGCGATATTTTGTATTGTAGCCAGCAAAAAAAAATTATTACATAAATGCACAAATTCAAAATTTGTTACCTTTTGCTAACAAAAAATTTGTTTTTGTTAATATTAGAGATGGGATCGTGAGCGATTTTTAACTCCCAAACTAAAAATTACAATCATGCACAATTTTCACATAATCATAAAATAATATCACTTGAACCACAAAGTGTAACTATACTTTCTACATATTTATACAAAATTATACCTATGTTTATTATTTACCAAAATTAGAAAACTTTTACTTGAAAAAAATTAAATTTTATAAAAATTTAAATGAACTAATTTGCATGAAAATTTTTCCTAGAAATGGTTCATCAGTTTCTAAAACTAAATAAATTTGTATTATTACATTGGGAAAAATTTTTTAACTTGTTTTAATTGTCTGAACTAATTTTTAAAAAACAATTCTTAAAAACTATAAAGTAGTAGACTTAAAAACTGATTTTAGAAATGGCATTCATAAATTTTATGTGATAAATTTTACTACTCGCGAAAAAATAAAGACACATAAGGTTCAGGTACTTTCTCATTTTAAGTTACACATTTTTTTTAACTAAAATTAGTTTTATAATATTTAAGTATGAAAATTTCTTAAAACTAAGATTTTTTCAAAAACTGATAACTTGTTTTTTTTTACTTAAAATCAACAAGTATTACTTAGAAAATAAATGTACTATTTCTAAGAATATAAAATATATTTTTTTACTCAAACTTAGGAATTTTTATTCTTTTTAAGTTTTAATAAAATTTGACTTAAATTGAGGAAAATTTTTAATATTTATTTATTTTTGCAATATATAGTTTGTTACAAAACTAAAAGATACAAACATCTCTAAACAAAAAATCAGAGATTAAATCAATTTTTGTACTTTTTTAAATATTTGATATTTCTCTATCAGCCATAGGTTTTATTTGCAATACCCTCTATCAACCATATAAAAGTCGACTTATTAAAAACTCATTTTTGCATATATTAACCAAATTGCTTTTTCCTACAACTTGTTTTTTTATATGTACTGTAAAATAGGATTTAAAAAAAAATCTTTTTAATTCAGTATTCACTCTAAAATAGAACTTAAAGTAAAATATTTATCATTCGTGCATAAGGATATCATCAGGGGACGACATTTTAGAATTTGTAGAAATATTTATTATGTTAAAGTACAACCTCAATGAGAATTTCTTTGTTAGGAGCCTTATTCGAATTTTTAAGTATCAAAGAAATTTTCAAATATTATGAAATAATTTTGTACATCTAATAGTGCTTCCAATTATTCAAACCTGCCGGTTAATCGGTTAGGTCATTATTCGAAAAATTAAGAAAATTTATTAATCGGTTACTCGAGGCGATTAATCGGAAAAATTGGCGATTAATCGTTTAACGTAAAATAAATGTATTTCCTTCATTAATAAGAACTCAAGGAGCTGCTTTTTGCTGAAATATCAAGTTAAATCTATTGCATTGGTTTAAAAAATGTTCCCTGACTTTTTGACTTCCAGGTTTAAGCTTTAGCGTTAAAGAGGTTATATATTAGAAAGGATAAAAAAATCACGCATATTCCTGACAAGTCCTCACCGATAAGAATAAATATTTTTGAATTAACAACTTTATTCTACTGAAGTTCATACTTCATCAACATATGTTTATAAATCAATTAGAAACATGTTATTTTTTAGTTTTTATAATTTTTTTCATACACTAAAAAAAAAGACATGAACTAAAATGTTATCAAAAATTTCCTTCAAAATAGTTTATAAATTGTCCTCAATTTAAGTAAAATTTTATTAAAACTTTGAAAAATTTTCTTAAAAAGAATAAAAATTCCTAAGTTTGGAGAAAAACGAAATAGTTTATATACTTAGAAATAGTTGATATTTTTCCTAAGTAATATTTCTTGATTTTAGGAAAAAAAAAATTAAATAAAAACTTATTAATTTTAAGAAAAAACATCTTACTTTTAAGAAAATTGCATACTCAAATGTAATAAAATTAAGTTTAGTTTAAAAAAAATCAAGGACATAATTTACTCCCATTTAATTCAAAAAATGTGTCTAACTTAAATCGAGAGAGTACTTGAACTTAATGTGTGTAAATTTTCGCGAGTAGTAAAAGAAACTAAATTTTAGAAAGTTATTTCCAAATTCAGTTTTTAAGTATACCACTTTCTAATTTTGAAGAATTGATTTCTAAAAATAAGTTCAGACAATTAAAAACAAAAAGTAATAAATTTTTTCCTATGTAATAATAAAAATTTACTTGATTTTAGAAACTGATAAACTATTTCTAAGAAAAATGTTCATGCAACTTAGTTTAGATAAATTTTAAAAATTGTGTGATGGGTTATATTTCGGCTTAAGACCATAAAATTTAAAAAATAAAAACTAAATTTCAGTTTTTAAATGTGTTTATTTTTATATCGATATTTCGAATCAGCTTCGCTGTTCATCTTCAGGAAATAAATTTAATTATCTGTCCATAAAGCGTTGAGTTGAAAAAATGTCTGTATAGCTTAACGTTAATTTATCAACTCTTGTATAGCTTAACGTTAATTTATCAACTCTTGTTGATAAATTAACGTTAAGCTATACAGACATTTTTTCAACTCAACGCTTTATGGACAGATAATTAAATTTATTTCCTGAAGATGAACAGCGAAGCTGATTCGAAATATCGATATAAAAATAAACACATTTAAAAACTGAAATTTAGTTTTTATTTTTTAAATTTTATGGTCTTAAGCCGAAATATAACCCATCACACAACAACAATAAAGATCAACTATAAAACTGTTTAACAATTTTAAAAATTTTAATAAAATATTATTTTTTTCAAGTAAAAGTTTACTAATTTTTAAAAAATAATAAAATTTGGTATAGGATTTTTTTTTCTGAGAAAACGTTTAAATTATTTTTAATATTCTATTCCAAAAAGCAATCAATAAAAACAAACCAGTTAGTTTTCCTGATTTTCAAGAAAAATATTATTAAATAAATGAAATTAAAGTAACCATTTAAAGAATCTTTCGTGCATAATTGTAATTTTTGGTTCGTGATCACGTGTCTATGCCTTATCTTAACAGTCTTAAATATAAAACTTAAAGTTGCTTCAAATATATTTTGAAATTTTGTTAGCAAAAGGCTAAAAATTTCGAATTTGCGCTTTTATGTAATAAATTTGTTTGTTGACTACAATACAAAATATCGCAGGCACATTTTATACATTACGGCATAATGGCCTATAATTGATGTAGCGCTTATTCAACTTTATATTTATCGAACTATTTTTTTCACTTAATAATAAAAAAAATTAAATTTTTATATGTCAAATAAAGTTAAAGCTAAAAATCCCATAAAATAAACTTATGATTTTTCCATTTTCCTATAATAACAAGAAATTTAACTCTGATATTTTGTATTTTTTCAACAATTTCCTGAAATTATTTGATTTAAGAAGACGAAGGACCCCCAGTGTTCCTTAGCCATAGATGCCGTGTGTTACGTAGGGCATCCCTTTTTGCAGTTCTCTCCAGCAGAACCGTTAATTAACTACGAAAAGGATCTGACTTTGTCACAATTTATTACGTTTCAGGATATCCTGCTAATAAAATTTAATTTATATTTTAAATACATGAAATTAATATAATTCAATTTAGTTTTAAGACAAAATTGAATAGCAAAAAGCTTGTCACAAAGCGGAAGTCCCCCGAAAGGTGGAAAATACCTACTCAATGAGTGTAAAGTACTTTAAAATATATGGTAAAATATATTACCTTTACCATAGAAGCAGGATAAGGATAATTTTCACCTTAAAGAAGTGCTATTTAACTTGATGTTAGAAAATATTGATTTATTTTTAGGGAGTTAATTCCTAGTATTTACTAAAAAAAATTATCTAATGAACTTAAATAAAATAACATTTTTTTTAAAACCAAGAAAACATTTTCTAACTAACAGTACAATTTTAGATGATGTATGAACTAATAAGGAGGAAATTGTACTGTTTTCTAATAAAAATTTACTTCTCAGTAGTAAAATTTTTCTATAATTTAGAAATTTTGACCAAATTTTAAGTAAAATTTGTTTCTTAATTCCAAGAAAAATTTTATTAAATATTGATAAAAAGTGTCTTTGGCGCCTTTTTATTTCAATTTTTCTCTAAATAAAATAATTTTTCGTAATTCTAATTCATTTTTTTTTCTTTTTTTTTTGAGTGTAGAATTTTAAATGACTGGTTTTTAGAAATTATAGATTTCAAACTTAAAGCAATTCTATATACTATTTTTTTATCATAAGTAACGTCTTAGTGCTTGTTAGGAATATACCTAGTCACGTGATTCATTACTAAGGGGAAAAATATAAATACCCAGCAAAAAAAAATGGTAGTGATTCTGCGACTATAAGTTCTTTCATTGCTTCCTAAACTTCAGTTGACATTCTTTTATGGTTTTTTGGTGTTATTCTAAGGCACTTCCAAAAGAATTCATGTGCTCATATTTCAAATGCAGTGATCTGGATATAAACCCGATGCATATCTTAAAAAATCACACTTCATTACTTCTAAAGCATAAGTTATAGTATATCGTATATTTTTTTTTTTTTGAATCTTAAGCAATTATTCAAATTGAAAAAATTTTCTTATGAACTTTTTTAATTTTTTTATATTTTAGTTTAAAATTTCATGAGGGTTAGAATTTATGCAGTTTTGCAATTTTTAAAAATGTTTTGAAATATCAAGAAAAACAGATTTTTTTTAACCTTTAATTGAAACTAGCTGGCCTGTCATTTGCATTTTTTCATCCTTAAATGTTTATGGCAACAGTTGTGCATTTTTGCACTATGTTTATTATTTAACACTACACCATTTCCAATTTGAACTCAGAATTTATCAAAATAATTTTAAAATTGTGTAAAACTTATTTCAAATTACTTAAAAAGGTTTAAAAATTATGCGAAAATTATTTAAAATTGTTCAAAAATATTTTAAAATTGTCTTAAAATGTTTCCAAATTGTACAACCATTTTTTTAAATTATCCAAAAATATTTTAAAAATTGTTTAAAAATTCATTAAAATTTTTGAAAAATGTTTCAAAAATGCTTTCACTAATGCAGAATTATTTATTTGTTTTAGTAAAGAGAATTTGTATATCAATGCATCAATTTCACTTTTTTAAACTTATTTTTCTGAATTCTTATGAATTTAATTTTCATCGAAGCTTAAATATTACAAAGTATATAAACATTTTCCACTCATGCATCAGAATACCTCATCATTGTATTATCATTGCTTCCTTAGAGTAAAGTATGAGTAATGCTAGTAGATACATTTGAATACTTCCATCCTATGACACGCTTATGTTAAATTCATCGATGAAACCATTAGAAAAGAAGTGATGTCTTTGCCATTGTAGTGATGCTTTTATTGCTTCTTTGGCAGCTTAATTTTTGATGGGTATATTAATACTTTTTTTTGTTAAATCTCTGCTTAGAGGCTCTAGCTTTTTTAAAACTTCGTATTCTGATGAGATCTTGTCAGCTCGAAATACATGTATGCGGAAAGAAATTGAACCTAAAATAAAAATTGTCTATCATTTTTCCTAAATCCTATATAACATTTGCTTTGATTCAGTCGATTTGAAAAGAATTTGATTGTATATTAGTTGATGTTTTTCTACGATTTTCTTGCCAAAGTTAAGAAAATTAGGAAGTTTTAAGAAAAAAAAAACAGAAAAATTCATATTAAAAATGTAACCGGTTAATTGATCTATTTCAATCTATTACACGGCAATATGACAAGCCAATTTCTTTTTCAATATATTTTGATTCTGCCCCACTGAGAAACTTTGATTTTCAGGTCAACCACATAGAGCAATCTCAATAGCAAAAACCAAACCAATTAATATATTATTTAAAGTAAAAATATCTTCTCATTGCGGACACCTTCCTATAACAGACATTGTAGCTAGCTGTTTACTTTGGAAATCATTCATTGTGTATATAAATAATAAATCTTTTAATTAAATTTCCTACAAACACAAACACCACACAGAGGGACACACAAATTATATTAATATTTTCTTTATATTTTAATTTTGAATATTGCAGGCATAGAACATCGCATCACCAGCAATCATTTCTACTTTAATGAAACGAAAGGTTTCTACTGTCTACGCTATGATAGTGGTGACCGTTGTTTGCGTGAAACAAAAGGACGCAAGCATCCGCATGTTGATCCTGTAGTCATATCAAAATTGCGTAAATTTTTTGCCGAACACAATCAACGCTTTTACGAGTTGGTTGGGGAAGATTTAGGTTGGCCAGAGGAATAAACTATAATAGTGTGCGGCAATAGTCCCAACAGCATAAACCCGGAAACGGAAACTGCAGCAGCTGTAATATAATGTACAATGAAAGTGTATGTAAAGTATGTATGTAAAAAAGTTATTAAAATACAGTAGTTAGCAATTGTATGTAAATGTATATGTAAACAATGATAATGAAGGTATAAAAATTGATCAAAAAAAACAAAATATATTAAAACTTATAGTATTTTACATTGCAAGTTTGAAATGTACTCGTTTGTATGTAATAATTAAATTAAAAACAAACCATTTCATGAGAACAAACAAAAAAATAAGCGCAGCAATTAAGAAAACAAGGACTGAAATGCAAATATTTATCCAAGAACTCACTCTCTCCATCTGGTTTATTTTATTATACCAGTACATACATGTATCGTATGCATTCATACGTACATATCTACTTTTGTTTTATCAACATGTTTTGTTTTTTTCTGTTAACAATTTTTTCATTATACGTACATATGTATTATTTGCTGAAGTTTATGTACGTGTTAATTTTTATAATTTTTGTTAAAAGTTTTCTTTTTTTAAGTTTTTATTTTTATTAGTTAAATGTCAATGTGAACGAGTGTGTTGAAATTGTTTGTGTATACACTTAATCCTATATTTACATAATGATAACACCATGCTACAATTTTAACTTTCTCTTTAGCCGCCAGCAAGGGTTGTGGCGCAAGTACAATGATTGTTATGTGAATGTATACATGTTTGAATTGGTACAACCCTTGCTAAAGGCTTAGTTTTTTTGTAAATCAGCTAAGAATTTCGTGGTCTTGACAAAGAATTTTTTTTTTTTAGTCGCACCATTTGGCATCATGGGTGGCTAAAAATTTGGTAGTTTGTTCATCCTGGTTTAACATGCATATTTTCAAATACAATATGCATATAAATAAAACGTACACC
Organism: Eustalomyia histrio; assembly: GCA_949748255.1. Taxonomy (NCBI): domain Eukaryota; kingdom Metazoa; phylum Arthropoda; class Insecta; order Diptera; family Anthomyiidae; genus Eustalomyia; species Eustalomyia histrio. The sequence goes on from OX456527.1 coordinate 44,914,537, forward strand.
AATATTGATACAAGTCTGCAGGGTTTTCTTACCGAAAATCATGAGTATTTTAAGGAATTGTTTACCTTAAAAAATTGAAGATTTTATAGAGAAAAAAGTCCATAGTATCTAAAGAAAAGAGTCCTCCCAGTCTATACCGTTTTCCATTAAAAAGTCTTCAGGTTCTAAGGATATTTATAAAAGAAAAAAGTTTTAAGAATCTTAGAGTTTCCTTGAAAAAAGGCTGCACAATGTGAGTGATATTTCAAACGAAAATTTTTAACAAAAACTAAGCATTATTATATAGCAAAAAGTCATTGGTATCTGTAAATTTTTCGATAGGAAAAGTCATCTGAATCTGAGGGATTTAAAAAAAAAACGATCATAATCTGATGATTTTTCTAAAAGAAAAAGTCTACATAGTCTGACGATGTTTCTCAGTCTGCCGGTTTTGTACCAAAATGCTCCAAAAATTAAACAGGTTTTTTTAGAATTTTTTTTTTTGCCTAAGATAATATAACAAATTCAAATATGTAAATCGGCTTAGAATTTCAGGGTGTCATCTAAGAATTTTATTGTGACGGCTAAGTGGCAACGAAGCAGCAAGGCAGCGAGGCTAAGGTTGAAGCTAAAAATTAGGCATTTTGTGTAAGGGCGGTATCCTTGCTAGGACAAGGCCATGTTAAAGTGACCAGTAATTTTTACACTAGAAAACCGACACCCTTACCGGTTCATATCGCAATGAACCGGCCATGTGACGTGTCCTGGGAGAGGTTCTTTTTCTGCAGGGTATCGATATTTCGGTTATTCTTGAAGTTCCGTGCATGAGAACTTAGTGTGATGCCCGTTGGAATAAAAACTTATTTGAAGTGGAGTAAACAGTTATTGAAAATTGTTTTCAGAAGCAGTGTAATACCTCATTCAAATTGAATCACAAAATGCGTATTAAAAAAATTAAAAATTTGGGGTACATAATGAATGCCTAGCAAAACTTTGGTAATGGGTGCGATATTCTCATGCGTTACCTTGTAATGATAGCTCGTTACTTTTTTCATTATTTGCCAGCATAAAGTAATAAGTTACTCATTATTTTTAGATACATTACTTTGTGTTTTTTTGTAAGCAAAAGGGTAATGTATGATTGCTTTGATAACACTAGCAAAAAACGAAGTGCAAAAATTCATTTAAGTTTAAAGCAATCAAATAATATATGCATCGATAGCTCAGTGGGTAGAGTTATTGGCTGGAAACCACATTTCCCTGGTTCGATTCCCATCTTGACCACATTATTTTTAATAACGTTTAAAATATTTGTAATAATTTTTTTAAATAAAAATTCCTCTTTTTTAAAAATCTATTTTTGGACACATTACTTTTTCCATTCTCGTAACCATATAAGTAACCCCTTACATTATCACCTCTAAAGTAATGGGTATATACATTACTTTGAGGCTCATCACCTATAAAATTCATCAATGAAGTAAGGTGTAAAGCAATCCATCGGCCGCTATAGCTATACATTACTTTACCCATTATTTTGTAATGTGTGGTTTTGCTCATCTGATCATTTTACTCTATAGAGCACCTAAATCTGACCGAAGAGGGAATACAATTCATACATTTAAGCAGGAGCTTCAAACTATATTTTTGGAATTTTTGGACTATAGACAATGGAGGTCACATTAATGACAGTTGGGTAATGACTCATTGGCGGATGGTCGGAATGTGGGTTGTGTATCACTGTTCTATTGATATCACCATGAAAAAGCCGAGATAATTATACGCGCGTATCAAGTAGGGCACCCCCGTTTGTAGCCGCCTGTACAATGGCCTGCACAACATATTACAGGGAAAATTTGTATATCAGTCGTTTAAATCATACCAATATCAAAGTCAAATGACAACAAACACTGCTCCTTTCTCCTGCATTAGCAGGGCATCCATTGAATGTTGGTGTATCGTAAAAAAGCGGAGAATGAAATTGTTGAACATGATTGTGGTGTGGAAATTATCATAATTTAATCCTACTGATCATAAGTACGAGTCTTACCGATTATATTTTTTTTACTGAGTACGATTTTGTAATCACTTAGGATTACATTATGATCCTAATATAATCCATTCATTCACAACAGGATACGACATAATACCATATAATATCATGTTTAAATATTAATAGTATCCTACCATTATCTTTTGTTATTATACTCTGACAGATATATTATTTTGTACTATCACAGTTGCCACAAATATAAACCCGAATATGATTAACCAGCTATGAGTGATCAGCCATCAGCTAATATTGAGACATTTTCCATAAACTCTGTAAAAACAGGATTGAGTGTATAATTTTGCGTGTGTGTGTGTGTGTATGGATTAACTGTGTGAAAGTTTAAATGTGTGTGTGTGTGTGTGTGTGTGTGTGTGTGTGTGTGTAAATATGAACATAATATATGTCACGAATGGATTTTCTTATTAAAAGTGATATCATATAATATTTAATGAAATACACACATACAACATATATTTGTTTTTCATTTATCTTTGTCAAAAATTAATTGAAAGTTTTCATTTTTAATTTAATTTAACCAAAGATTTTCTTTTTTCCTAAAAATTTATAATGAAAAATTGACAATGAATTGATGGTCAAAAATGGAACAATTACACAGTACAACATCTTAGGAAAAATCTTATTCATCGGAGGGTTGGACCTATTATTTCTAATAGACTTTGAGACAAAGATCACGAATGTTATCTCTTGTCTTTGAATTTTAAAGTTAGCTATATTTGAAAAAAGAAATTACAAAAGTATATTTGGTAATATTTAAATACTATGAACTCCTCCCTTTAATTTGAGATATAAAACGTTTCGACAGGTGAGCTAATATTTGCTATACCTGTATTTAAAGTTAAAATTTCACATTTTTATCGATTTTGTTAATATATAATTTACAACGAAAATGTGGTCTAAAATATTAATTTGTACCTTTAGTAAATCCCACAGGTAATTAAATTTATGATTTAATTTAAAGCAAAAATTGTCTAAAAAATAGTATTGATAAAATTTAGATAAAAATCATTCAGATATGTGAAATGCATGTTTTCCAATAAATGCCACTAAAGATTTTGTTAATAAATCCTTTCGGGACTACTGGAATAATACCACAACGGTACATTTTAGCGTGCATTCGGTAATAGCACTGTGAAACAATTTCTAACTATGGATTCTGGTAAAGTAGACAAAAAAAAATATACATATGTCGGCGTTTTTAAAGACAACATCGGAATTTTATTTTAGCATTTGATTGGCGGGGGCAGTGTGGGGTGGGGAGGGAGTTAAAGTTCCCCTGTTGGCCTGTTCGTCCAGCATATCTTATTATAAAACTATTTGTTCTTTACACCTGAGTTGTGGGGTATGTTCAGCAATTTTGTATAAAATATTAGCGCATATAGTTTTGTGGAACATATTAACTCTCTAATATAACCTAAATTTTTTGCTCTATTCTGAAAAATCGTAAAAAACGTCCCTAAAAAGGCGAAAGACGAAAATAAAATATACTACAAAAACGTTGGCTATTACATTTTACTACACGCAGAGAAAAAACATGGTTGGGGTAATCATATTCGAAGAGCATCATATATTTTTGGGTTTATGGTTGTGCCATCCATAGTCGTACTATACTATATGGCGCAAAAATAACCTTCCGATGTTTTTTGGCTTGGATTATTTTTATTTGGTCTTTTAATTTTTTTTACATCAAGTCGAGAATATGATGTCATGTAAACGGCCGCCGCCACAGTTGATTGTCATTTGAGCCCTTTTTATGGCATTTTCCATCACTTTGGCCAAAACTTCCGGCGATAGGTCCTCACATTCTTGACGGATATTGTCTTTAAGAGCTGCAAGAGTCTGAGGCTTGTTGACATAAACCCGCGACTTCAAAAAGCCCCACAAAAAGAAGTCTGGAGCGGTCAAATCAGGCGATCTTGCTGGCCAGTGCAAATCACCAAAACGGGAGATTAGGCTTCGGGAAATGCATCCTTCAGCATATCGGTTGTGGCACGTGCAGTGTGTGGCGTTACACCGTCCTGTTGGAACCACATGTTTTCCAATCCCAATTCATCAAGTTGCGGCAAAAAGAACTCGCTGATCATTGCTCTGTAGCGCTCACCATTCACAGTAACCGTTTGGCCCGCGACGTCTTCGAAGAAAAAAGGTCCGATGACTCCTCCAGCGAAAACAGCACACCATACAGTGACTTTGAGCGGGTGTAATGGCTCTTCGTGGGTTACACGCGGATTTTCAGTGCCCCAGAAGCGTAAATTTTGCTTATTTACGTACCCGCTAAGATGGAAATGAGCCTCATCACTCATGATTATTTTTGATGAAAAATCATCTTCATTATTGCTCAAATAAATAGTCACCAATATTCCGCGTTCTGAAGCAGTGTAGCGTAACATTGTTTATTAACGTGTATTTCGCATGTGTTTACTACACAAATGTCAAAACAGAACTGACATTAGGGGCCAATCGCAAAATTTATAGCATTTTCTGATAGGAGGATTACTTTTGCGCCACCTTGTAATATGTTTATCATATTATGATAATAAAATAGCCATATTCTTACCATAATATAGTCCCTACAGTTATATTATGATTGAAAATTTACCATATTATATTTCTAAATAAAAATGTAATGATATTGAATTTATCATAATATGATATTATGCTCAATATGTTATCAAATTTTATGGTCCCCCATAATTACATTATGATTCCTGGATTAGAATTATATGATCCCTACAATAATATATACACAAAATAAAATTACAAAATTCTGTTTGTAATATTGCACATCGTTCATAGAATATTTTTCTCAATACAAAAAAAATATTTTTTAAAAAGGCACCAACAAAGGAATTTGTAAATACAAAAAACTTTTTGTTATTTTTTTGTTACTTAAATTTTTATTTCAAAGAAAAATAAATAAAAAATAACACAAAGTTTTTTGTATTTACAAATTCCATTGTTGGTGCCTTTTTAAAAAGTATTTTTTTTTGTATTTACAAAAATGTTCTATGGACGATGTTCAATATTACAAACAGAATTTTGTAATTTTATTCTGTGTACACAGAAAAAAGTATCACAAAATTCAATGTAATAAAAAATATTTGCTAAATTTAAGTTCGATTTCTAACAATTTTTTGTTTGAAATATTTGTAAATTGTTACTTTTCATATAAAAATTCTTTGAAACTAAAAATTAAAGTTACAAAAAAATAACAAAAAGTTTTTTGTATTTACAAATTCCATTGTTGGTGCCTTTTTAAAAAATATTTTTTTTTTGTATTTACAAAAATGTTCTATGAACGATGTTCAATATTACAAACAGAATTTTGTAATTTTATTCTGTGTACGATCATTGTTATTATTTTATTATTATTAATATACATAATATGACTATATAATATTTCCAAGAAATGTTTTCCTTAAAAAAAAAATTATATGAAGGACTTTTTGAAGAAAAATTGTTAAGGAATAATCATAGATTCTAAGAACTTTGATTCTGTGGAATTTTTTAAGAAAAATACTTAATTTTTATTTTTAAATTCTAAGGACTTTTTATAATAAAAAAATCTTAGATTCCAGCGATATTTTTAAGATCTTTTAAAAAGTTTTTAGAAAGTTTTCTTTTAGAAGAAGTCCTTAGAATCGAAGTATTTTTCATGATGAAAATTCCTCAGAATCTATTAATTTTTCTTTCAAAGAAAGGCTTTAGAATCTAAGTTTTTAGGAATATATAAATTTTCATCTAAGAAACAGTTTGCAGAATCTGAGAATTTTAGTTTAAGAAAAATTCCATAGATTCTAAAAATATTTTTATCAGTTGAATTTCTTATTTTGTATAAGAAACCTTTTCGTCCAAAAAAAAATCTTGGGTTCTACACACTTTTTTATTTTCTACCCATCTGATATTTGTGCAATTTTAGTAAAATTTTTTTTAATTTTGTAGTAAAAACAAACTGACTGAACTGATAAGATTTTGATTTTTATGAAAACAAAACAATATTATGATTTTAAATGTCGAAGTTATGTTTTATTTGATGTACAATTATTTAATGATTGTTGCCAGCATTTTATAATTGCATAATAATCATATTTTTTCATAATCAAAATTTTTGTTACCACAGTATGTTAAGAGCCAATCATATTATAAAGTAAAAAGTGGCAATCATAAAATAGTAAAATATTTACTATAATAATGATGGTAGCGATTATCTTTATGGTTAGAAAACCAATAACTTGTTTGTGACAACCATACCCGATTGCAGCAAGCACATTATAGTAGCAGTGATCATGTTGCAATCATGTTTTTCCTCTGCGTGTACTCAGCAAAAAAAAAATGGAAGTGATTCTTAAGGAATTAATTTTTCATTGTTTCCAAAGTATTGTTCAGTTGTGATTTTCCTCTTCTAAGGCAGTTTTTTTTCACAACTTGCAAAAAAGTGATTTTTAATGAAATGTAACACTTTTTAAATCTATGACGGGTAACTTGCTTTAAAAGCAACCAAAGTTAAACATTAATAATAAATATTTCTATATCAATTTGACACGTATAACTTTTAAATTTAAGTGATTTGTTGCAATTTTTAACTTACAATATACCAGATTTTAAATTCTTTAAATCGTTGTTATTATTGCTACAAAGAGTACAAAATTAATTGTAATAAAAATTGCAAGAATTTCGAACAGAATAATTTAATAAATAGGGTCCGATTACTGAATGTCCCGTTATAATTTAACCAACAGTAAAACTCAAACTTTATATGGGAACAACAACAAATGTGTCAGTATAATTCTTAGGTAGAAGCTAATGGGAGATTGTGAAAATAATTACTGATGTCCTATTAAACTCTAAATTAGAAATTCAAAATTTATTTGGGAACATCAAAAGATCTCATTTTTTACTAATGCATAAGAAGGACTTTAGATGCAATGAAAAAGGATCATAAAATAAAACTTCCACCCTATGACACCCCTATGTAAAAATCATTGGTTCCGATCAAAATTTTCACAACACCGGAATCAAAATCACTGCTTCTCTTCCTCTTCTCTTGCTACTTTTTTCGCTGGGTAAATATGTTAGAACATACCAAAGCCAAAAACTTAACACAAACACCCCAAAACCTATTCAAATTCAAAATTTCTCATTCAGGTTTTATTAGCATATTATTTAAAAAATACATTTTTTGATGAAATAAATTAAGTGGAATATAAATAACATTACCCAGCAAAAAAAATTGTAGTCATTCTGTGACTATAACTTCTTTCATTGCTTCCTAAACTTCAGTTGACATTCTTTTATGATTTTTTGATGTTATTCTAAGGCACTTCCAAAAGAATTCATGTGTTCATATTTCAAATGCAGAGATCTGGATCGGGTATATGTTAAAAAATCAGTCTTCATTACTTCCAAAGCATAAGTTATAGTATATCGTATATTTTTTGAATCTAAAACATTTATTCAACTTGAAAAAATAGTTGTGATGAAATTTTTTAATTTTTTTATTAAATCATTTTTTATATTTTAGTTTAAAATTTCATGAGTGTTAGAATTTATGCAGTTTTGCAATTTTTATAAAAGTTTTAAAATATCACGAAAAACAGATTTTTTAACCTTTTATTGAAACTAGCTGGCCTGTCATTTCCATTTTTTCAGCCTTAAATATTTATTGACAAAAATGTTTTAAAATTGTGCAAATATTATTTAAAATTGTTCAAAAATATTTTAAATTGTCTAAAAATGTTTCCAAATTGTACAACCAGTATTTAAATTATCCAAAAATATTTTAAAATTTGTCTAAAAATTCCGAAATTTTTGAAAAATGTTTCAAAAATGCTTTTTCACTAATGCAGAATTATTTATATGTTTTAATAAAGAGTATTTATTTGTATATCAATGCAAAAATTTTGCTTCTTTAAACTTATTTTTCTGCATTATTATGAATTAAATTTTCATCAAAGCTTAAGTACTACAAAGTATATAAACATTTTCCACTCATGTATCAGAATATCTAATCATTGCATCGTCATTGCTTCCTTAGAGTAAAGTATGAGTAATGCTAGTAGCTACATTTGAATACTTCCATCCTATGACACGCTAATGTTAAATTCATCGATGAAACCATTAGAAAAGAAGTGATGCCTTTGCCATAGTAGTGATGCTTTTATTGCTTCATTGGCAGCTTCATTTTTGCTGGGTATGTATTAAAATTTTGCAAGTCCGATTAGGGAATTTTATAAAATTAAAATAGGTGAAGTTTTCACTTTAATTGAAAGAATATCCTAAATCCTTCATTTAATTGAAATAAATTGGCATAGTTCATATGCATCATCTTAAAACCATATGAAAAATTATCTGTAATTTCCTCAGGAATACAAATGAACAGAAAAATGAAACAAAACACTGGGTTTTTGATAAAAGTTAATTTTTCGAATATTTCAAAAAGTAGACCCTTCACATTCGTGATTTACATCCTATCAGAGTTTATGGGTCGCATGTCCTGTGCATTTTTGGTGTTGTACTGTGTTATTGAAAGAAACAAGTATTTAAACGTTGTTATAATATAGTAAAAATAATGTGTTTTTGTAATTTAAGAATATATAATTTTAAGTTTTTGGTTTAAAATAAAATAACTTAAAAAAATTAACACAACTTTGAACAAAAATCTTTCAAAATTTTTTGGTTTATTTATTTTTTATATAAGAAAATTTTAAATTTTTTATTAAATTTTATTTAAAGACATAAATATGAAACATTTTCTATTACATAACAGATGTATGAGGTATGAGTGAATTGTTTGACATTACCAAAAATAGCAGACAATTTTAAATTAAAACTGCAAAAAACATTTTGAAAAATATATATTTTTTTTAAATTTATTTTTTTAAAACAATTTTTATTTTATTAGATAAAATACGAAAAGAAAATTAAAGCAATATTTTTAATCTTTTTTTTTTAAATCTAAATAAATAAAAACCAAAAAAAAAACAAAATCAACAACAGTAACAAAAACATATCAACTAAAGACACAAAAAGTTTTAATTAAATATAAAATCATAAAAAATTCAATTAAATAAAAAAGAAAATATAATAAAGCAGAAATAAAAAAAAATTAAGCAACTCAATGTGATTTTTTTAGTTAATAAGTTTAAATTAATTTAATGATATTAAAAAAAAAAAAAAACATTTTTGAAATGTTTTAATTATCCGAAGAAAATATTGCTAAAATTTTGCATATTAACGGCTGAATAAATGAGTGCAGAAATCTTATAATTAATAAACTAAATTATTTTAAATATTAGTTATAAAATATATTAAATAAAGTTACTAATTAGTATAGCTGTAGATTTAAACAACAACAAAAGAAAAACTACAAATTTAAACCAAAAATTTCGCCATACATATCAATTAACAGTGAATATTTAAATTTAAACAAACAAAAAAAAACAAACAACCAAAGAAATCGATACATATCAGTTGGTTATTCCAACAAAAGTTTAGATTTTAGGCATACCAAAAAAATTTAACTACTTTATAAACTATTATATACAAATAAATAAAATAAAATTTTATTGAAATTTAGTAAAACTAAGCTTTATATTAAAAACAAAAATAAACACTTAGTGAAATTCTATATTACCACTTTATTAAAATTGTTTTAAATGTTAAATCAATTCAAATGTTATGGTTGCAAATTAAAAAAGTCAGAGAAATAAAAAAATTAATTTAAGTACACATACTTAGATTATAAACACCATTAGTTTTTACGTTCCGATTACTTGCAGTTCCGGATATTGCTTTTATATACAATCACCAAAAAAAAAAGTCTGTAATGGCAACTGAAAATTTTGCTGTTATTACGGAAAAATTTGTGCCCAGCAACACATGTCTGCTGACTTGTAGTACAATGAAATTAGTAGAAAAATTAGTAGCCGCTACTAAATTTTAGAAGATTTTTTGTAAAGTAGAATTTAACATCTGTTTGCTAAAATTAGCAAAAAAAAAAGTACTAAATATCCTTTATATTAGATCAAAGTTTTAAATTTATTTTTTTTTGATCGAGCATCAAAAATTTTTATTATATTTTTTAAAAAATATTTTATACAAAATGAAAAAAAATCAAAGGCTTAAAAATCTTGAAAATTGTTAAAACATAAACGAATTTAAAATTTTGTTTTAATTTGCTAATTTCTGTTTTGAAAAATATTTTAGTCAATTTTTTTTTTACTTTAACGGTTAAGTTTTAATTGTTTAAGTGGATGTCCTCTTTTTTAAACCTATGTAACATTTTAGGGCAATTTAGTTTGTATGTATTTGTTTTAATTATTAGAAATAAAATTTCCTTCAATATGCACTTTTTTAAAATTAGTAATTTTTTTTTTGTTAATTTTAGCAAATCGGTTTTCAAAAATTTGTAAAATGATTTCTGAAACTAGCAACAAAAATTTGTAAATATTCTGTAAAAATTCTGTTATTTGTAAAATGTAAATACCAAAAAGATTTGCTAAATAATAATTTTTTTACTAAAAATCAGTACAAAAATAGTAAAGTGGGATTGAAAACCGTTTACAAATTTTTCTACTAACTTTTTTTTTTTTAATGTAGTAAGTTTATTCCTAATTATAGTTGAATTCCTCTTCTGTTAAAGACAAACAATATTATAAAATAGTCTAGCCAACGATTAAAGAGAGAGCGCTCAGCTATATGAACTAGTCTGGTGTAAATGAAGTCAGCTGTTGTTAGTACTGAAAATTCTGTTTTTAAATGGTTCGTCTGGAACTTAGCACTACATTAGAATTTTAAAAAAACCGGTACATTAGAATTTTAAAAAAACCGGTTTCGGTTTCGGTTTTTACAGAAAAAACCGGTCAACCGGTTTTTTCGATTTTTTTTTAATTTGAATAAAAAGCTTATATAATTTGTTAATTATGTAAAAAAAACAGAAATTTAATATAAAAAATAATAAAAATGAAAAAAATACATTCTTTGAAAAAAAAAAAATAATTTTTTTAATGTATTTCATTTCAACATTTCATTAATTGGTTTTAATATTTTTTAATATAATATCTTAAAAATTAATATTATAAAACTATATTCATATCAAATGAATAGATATCATTAAGTTTGTTATTTAAATGTTTCGTTTTAAGACGATTTTTTTGTTTGCTTTTGATAAAGCTAGAAGTGGAAAATACTCTTTCACTAATGGTAGATGTTGGACAAATAGTCAAAAGACAATTATATAAATTTTCCAACTTTTCAGTTCTTTTGTCGCATTTATCAAAATATATGAAATCATCATATAATGATTAATGATTTTGTACAGTCTCTTTTTTAGGATTTTGAATACTGTTTGTTGTGTTATTTAGATCAGAAATTAAACTATTTGAATTTGGAATATCCAAAGTTAAGTCTTCATCGGAATCTATCAGACTTACATCTAAATCTTCATAACCAAACAAACAATTATAAGTCTTCGGAAAAAAATAAAAGAGACCAAGTAACCCAGTTGGTGATGTAATTAAATAAACCGGTTAACCGAACAGAAAAGACCGGTTTTCGGTTTTCTTCGAATTTACAAAATATTCGAAACCGATCGGTTTTTAAAAATAAAGAAACCGGTTTACCGGTTTTCGGTTTCGGTTTTTGAATACTCTACACTACATATAAGACAAATCACAAAACGTTGAGTTCAAACTTATTCTTTGAAAAAGTTCCATCTCTATTATTTTTCTGAAATTGAAGCGGCATTAAGATCTGAGCGTATTTGTTGGGCTTTATTTTAAATAAACCTGTTTTTAAGTTAGAGGGAAGTTCGTAAAATGTGTGCTGACGGTGCACTGTGAGTCCTGTAGTAAAAACATTAACATATTTTCTTTATTTATCATTTATTATCAATAGCGATTTTTTAAATATTTTTTCCTGTTTAAAAAGTCAATTTTTTTAAATTTACGAAATTTTGAATATACATCCTTCTCGCTTGAAGATCGTTGGTTGAACAATAAAATTTCAAAGGCAGAAAAAGTAGTAAATTATGATTTATATTGATAACACAAGTAATTGCTTTAATAAAAAAAATATTATTAAGCCAACACTACCCAATATCTGACAATCGCTTTTTGGCGATCTTGGCCATTGGAGGTGTTTATACTGTAGGTACAACATAATTAAAAAAAAAATATTTCAACGGCTGTCAAAAATTCAAATAAAAATGGTTTTAGAATATTATGCAATTGTTTGGCTTTAGATCATAAATTAAAAAAAAAATAAAAAAACAAATATTTTATTTCTCCGATATTTTGATTTGCATCGCAAATCATCTTCAAGGGATCTGACAAAGATACATACATAACATAAATATATAATTTTAATAATTTAGCTGGCAAAAAAAAACAATAAATTTATAATAAACACAACAGTTTATCAACAATAATAATTACATTTAAAAATATATTTTACTGTGACTGTGAGTTGAAAAGCTCTTGCTTCTTTGTAAGCTTGTCAACAAACAATATTTTTCTCGATCGTCTGCATTAATCAATTGTATGTCTGTATATCAGTGCACATTTCTCCGTGTCACTCTTACAGCCTCTTATGCAATGGAACGTTAATTATATGGAGCTTTTCTAGCATGTATCTCTGAGTGTAATTATTCTCTTCCTGTAAAACTCTTACTTTTTTAAAGTTGGTGCCCAGTTATAGTACAGTGGGCCGCTAAGGCCATTTTTTGCTCTATTCGTTTATCAAGTTATTTGTGGTTTGATTTATGAGAAGATATTCTAGTTGCATACGTTAGACCCGTCACCATTGCATCTAATTATAAACCAAATTTGATTTTTTCCCATTATCAACTTTTGTCTTGGTTTTACTGAATAATTTATTCTAGGTAATACGTAATAAAATTATAAATTTTTGGTGACTGTCTTTAGCCGCTACATAAGGATTTGTTGTAATATATTTTATTAGGTCGTAAATAGTTTTCTTTGGGAATTAATTTTTAATCAAGATATCTGTAATTCTCATTTTGTTATTTTAATGAAACTCCTTATCACTATTATCAACACTCTTCTTATAAAATGTGTCGCAGTGTTAACTATGATTCATTTAGAATTTTAGATTTTTATTTTAAAAACATGTGTTGTAATTCTAGTGTCTTAAAAACTATTAGTTTTAAATTTTTTGCTCCTCCATTATAACCCTATTTAAAAAAATTAAAAAAGTAAGTCCATTCCTAATGCGTATGAATTGTTCAGTCTTACAGTGAACCAGTTGTTAATTTTTTTATTTCTTTTTTAAAAAGTGGCCACAAAAACTTACAAATTGAAAAAAATTATAATATATCAAATAATTATACAAATAAATCAAAATTTCTTTTACAAAAATACAAAAATGGATCACGCTAAGGACTACAGTTTTTAGTTGGCTGCAAAATGAAAAGAAAAACCGGATCACAATTGGTTAAACCGCTGTGTCTGTCTTTCGATTTTGAACTAGTTGTTGTAGTAAAAACGCTTTTTTATTTTTTTTCTACGCTGTTTGGGACAGATTTTTATTTCGATAGGGTATAAACTGCTTTTAAGCGAAATATTGCAACGAAAAACACTATAAAATACAACTCCATAAAATACAACTCTATAAAATACAACTAAATACAACACTATAAAATACAACTTTTGCATGAATGTAAAAAGTAATGTAGTATCAAGCATGGTTGGCTACCACAGCCACTTTAAAACCGATATAAAAATTGGCGATTCCATTAAAGGCATTTGTCTTATTGTATAATTTGTCTTTTTGTATAATTTAATTTTTGTATAATTTTATCGGTTTAATTTTGAAATATCTTAAACTACCTTTAACATAACGCTAAACTACCGAAACCCCGTGATATTAGAACATACATGTCACTATTGGAATCACCGATAAAAAAGGCACTGATCGGAGCATGGTAGACAACTACCGTTATAATGAAAAGTAATTGCTTACCAACCATGGTATCGGGTCAAGTATTGAGTAGTATCCACGGTTCAAAAGTACTGACATTTTATATTTATCGGGGGCAAGCCCCGCCCCAACCGAAAAAAATAAAATAACAAATAATTTTTGTCGAATTTAGATTTAAGACTTCCCATTAACCTACTCCACATTAATTTCGAAAAATAATATTCTAACTTATGTTTTAGAGTTTAGTTCCAGTTATTGATTATATTTTCATTGGTCAATTGTTCATTTCACAATTCTGCATATAAGACTGTACAACAAAATCAAACTTTTTCCTTAGTAACAAGGTTCCGACAACGCATTCTGGTACAGCAGACCAAAAAGAATATACGTGTATCGGCGCTTTGATAGTTTACGTCTAATATTCTAGGGGAGGTTGCACCACTTTTGTACATTATTATGGCAAATCGGCATAAGAAACCATGTGACCCTTGCCTTTTAGTTATATAATGTGCTGCTCAGATTTATGTTAAAAAATTGTGGAACTTTTTAACCCTCCAACTCCTCAATGTGTGGGTCTTTTTTGTCCCTTTTAATGAAAAACTAGGCAAATGCCTTTAGAACGCACAAAAATATTTGTCATAAAATTATTTTATAAGTCAAAACTCAACTTGAATGCTAGAAATACACAAGTCAAAACTTAATTTGCGTTTAAGGTTTAATTTCCTACTTATTTAGAGTTAGCGCTAAAATATCCCACAAATTCGTTTTTTAATTAGAAAAAAATCTGTTACGTAAAATTTCACTATAGTCACCATACAAAATATAACTCTAGATACAATATCTGTTAATGAAAAGGTGAGAACAAGTTGGGGTATTTAAGGAAGCATTTATTTATTACATTTTTCGTCAAGCTCTAGGCAATAGTATGTATACCGTTGCCATACAATACCCAACATAGTTTAGCTATACGAGAATGAAAACAAAAAAGTGGTAATGACGTAATTATTTATACCGCCCTACATTTGCTATACGAATAATCTGTCAAAAGGAAGTCATTTTTTGCGACGGTATTTTTTTTTTTTTGTTTAAGATTATCTGAAGAAAACTGTTCCTTCCGAATGCGCTAAAAAAATATGTATCAGAATAATTTTTTAATACAAAATGCCAAATAACAGGCTATCAAATAAAAATTTAAAATAAATAATTTCGTAAGTCTTTATGAGTTTTTTTTTAAAAAACAAGTTCTCAACGTCTAAAAAAACACCCTTTGAATATATTATGAAAACTTTTGTCTTATTTTAGCAATTTTTTAATTTTTAAAAATAATTTTTTTTTAGAGCTGCTATAGCTGAGGTATAAAAAGACCTCTAAAAAAGACGTCTTGCGGTGAGCACAATACCTCTTATATATTATCTTGTAATTGATCGAAGGAATAAGCAAAATAATAATTTTTGACAAAATAGCGGCGAGAAATCGTTCACACCGGCATTAAAAACACTGTTTTGTGCTTGAAACTTCGAGAGTATTCACCGGATTGACATGAAATTTTCCGTGTGTGTACTTGAATATATTTTAATATAAAAATAAAAAAAATAAATAATAAAAAAATCGCGTTTTTGAAAATCTTTTAACTATTTCCCTTTAGAGTTGAAGGTTATTATATCATAATAAAACATATTTTTTGAGATTTTAAATATTTTACTGAAATGAGAGCTTTTACATAATAAAGTGTCTCTTGTCGAATTTCGCTAAGTGTATATGCATTTTTTTCGTTTTCTAGCAAATCTATTATAAAAAAAGGTCATCTACATATCATGTTTTATTGACAAAAAAAAAACTAAAAATAAAATATATTTAGAATAAATTAATTTTAATTTTAAAAAACAACCTTTTAATTTGTAAATTAAATTTTTAGTAAAATGCACTGCCTTAAATATACAACAAAATTATTGTTAATGCACATTTTTTATATAATTTTGTATAAACAAAATATTAAAAATATATTTTACAAACAAAATTTGTAACTATTGGTATTAGAAATATAGAAATGATTAGATTTGAAATATTTAAAATAAATTAAATAAATTGTTAAATTTGTAAAAAAAAAAAACACGATAAATTCGTATATAAATACATGAAATTCATGTTAAATCATAAACATATCATAAACTATAAACTAAACGGTAAAATTTGCAAAAAATTAAAAAAAAAACTAAATTTTAATATCTAAAGAAATTTTAAAAATATGTTTACAATTCCAAAATTAGAAATTATAATATTTCGCTAAAAAATATTGCCGTTTATTAAATAAACTCAACTAACCATAATTTCTTTCTACTCACCCCATTCAAATAATGTATACTTAAACATTTTTCTAAGTTCCATTAAAAATCATTCATAAAATTTATTATAAAAAAATTATATAAACATAACAATCACTACAAAAAGATTTAATTGAAAACCAACCCAACCAAATTATTTAAAACAACGAAAATATATTGTTTCCATTTTTTATTTAATAACAAAAAAAAAATTTTTTTTTTGTATTTTGGAATAAAATAACCAAAACAAAAAATAAATTAAATTAATATACATTATTAACAATGCACATTTAATACAAAATTTTATAATATATTAATGTGTTTCAAAAAATCAAATTTTTATTGATTCCTCTTCATATCTTTAAAAAGAACTAAAACTTATTAACTAATTGTCTAACATATCGAAAAAGGTTTTTTTCATATTCTAATGCAATTTTATTTTGCTTCAAATTTTCATTAATGTAATTATATAAAATTCTCGATAACATATCATCATCTAAATCTAATATACATACTTGTAACTTTGATGTACCTTAAACTATATTTTTTCTCTATAAACCTTAAGGCATACTCGTAAAATAAAAACTTTATCAATACATATCAGTAAGTATTAAATACAAAAACAAAAATACTAATTAAAAAAATCATTAAACTAAACAAATATGTAATGTATTTTTTTCTCTATACATATGTTCTATTCCAAAAAAATATAAAACTTATGAAAAAACACTATCAAAAATAAATTATATGCCTAATTTTAGTTTAATTCTAACGCATGAATTCAATAAATGTAATAAAAATTCTAAATAAAAATAAAAAATAATTTGTTTTATTTGATTCTCCAATTGTGTGCTCATTTCATTTAATGCAGCTCCACTGTGTTATGCTTTCCACAGCAATTTAATTTGCAACGTTCTTGTCTTTACTAAAAGCTTTTGTTGTAAATAGCTTACACAGGGTGTCGCAATATACAATCTTTACAGTTATATAAAGAGAGGCCCGCTAAGTATATTTCCCATTAAAATTGTTAGTAAAATAACTTAAATTCCACACGTGAAAACCAAGAATATTTTTTTATACCCTTCACCACAGGTGGAAGGGTATATATAAGTTTTTCATTCCGTTTGTAATTTCTACAATATTGATCTTAGACCCAATAAAGTATATATATTCTGGGTCCTTATGAAGAGCGAAGTTGATTTAACGATGTCCGTATGTCCGTCTGTGTGTTGAAATGGGTTTTCCGAAGACCCCAGACATGATCAGGACTTGATTGTTATGTATTTATGTTAAATCCATTTTTGCTTGCTATTAAAAATCAGCCAGATCGGTTGATAAATGGCTGAGATATTAGCAAAAAAACCAGGACTACCTCTAATTTTTTCCGTAAAATTCCTTTGTTTTTATATGTATGTTGAATATTACGCATAACAAACACATCAATTTCTTTTCTTTCACCTCTTCACCCTTTATACACAAACAACAAACACATACAAAGATTTCTCATTTAAATAAAAACCAAACAAATCCCTATTGAACGAAAACTGTTCATTTAACTCTATAAACGATGATTCATAGCTGAGTTGTCTAAACGCTATGTCACAAATACTTTTTTTCTCTAAGAACGCGAGTTCGAATCCTACTGAAGACACAATTCAACTTTTTTTTTGTACATTTTTTTTTTTTATTTTCTTAAGACTTTTTTATTTTTTTGTTTTTTTTTTTAACATTGAATAATTAATTTAAATAAAATTTTATATTAACAATTAAATAATCCATAAATAGGCTAAAAACATAAAAATTTGTATAAAAACCCTCTGATACAAACAAAATACAAAGGGTTTTATTTTTATTTTTTGCTCCGATTTAAAAGAATTTATAAACAGATTTTTAAACCATTTTCTCATATATTAAGAAAATTTTATACATAATTTCCCTTTGAGTGCAACTATTTTTCTTCAAATTTTTAAAATTAAGCTAAAAAAATTAAAAATATTTTGTAATAAAAAAGCAAAATAAAATTCCAAATGCAAGTTTGCCAGCTAAATCAAACTTTTTTGTAGAAATAAAACACATGCAGTTCTAGTGATTTCTTTTAACGATTTGTAAAAAAATATTTTTTTGGTCGAAAAAAGCTTTTTTTAGAACTAAAAAGATTTTTGAAAAAAAATATGACAACACTGATTGGCATTATGATCGTGATTGTTGTTGTTTTTATTTTATTTGTTCAACCTTTTGTCTTTCACCTCCTCACCTTTTACCCACAAACAACAAATCCATACAAAGGTTTGTCATTTAAATAAAACCCAAACAAATCTGTTTTAAACGAAAACTCTTTATTTACTTCTATTAACGACGTTTGCTTATGTCCTTCAATGGCTCAGTGGTCTAAGCGCTTTGTCAAAATACATTTTTTCGTCTATTCAACTTTTTTTATTTTTATATTTTTTTAACACTTTTTTTCATTTTCTTAAGACTTTTTGTTATTTTTTTATTTTTTTTTTAACAAAACAAATGCGTCCAGCACAGTTGTCTTAACGATGTTGGTCAGCTTTTCTATATAATTGGAGAATGGAAAGAGGAAAAGTTTCCAAATAAGGAGCAAGCATCTTGGTTATCAATACACAACATCTGACCAAATGTGGGCGGGATCCTTGAATTGGGCGTGGCACAAAATAGATTAATTTATATCTTAAGAACGGTAAGACCGTAATTAAATACTCCATAAATGGGCTAAAGACATCAAAATTTTAATAAAAACTAAAATGTAATATGACCTATGGATACGTCTTATATATCCAAAGATCGAAAATCTTTAGTAGAACATATTTGCTCCGGGAACCATAAATCTTTCAGAGTCCAAGTTTTATCACTAAACTAAATGGTAAATTTCCACTTAGAGATGTCCGTATATAAATCTGTCTATTCCATATATGTCCATAAATGGTAAATGGTAAATTTCCATGGTAAACATCACTATTTTCCCAACCATGGTGAAGGGTATATAAGATTCGGCATAGCCGAATTTAGCAGCTCCTACTTGTTTTTAATTGTCATTGTTTTGCATTTTTTGTGCTTTAAAAGATTTAATTTTTAAAATGAAATCTTTTAAATGTTTGGTCCTGAAAAGTTACAATAAATAATTTTTTTGAAAAACTAGAAATGATCATCTTGCATTTTTTAATAATTTTAAAAAAAGTATATTGAAGGAAATTTTCTTACTAATAACACTGTAAAACAATTTCAAACTTTTTCCAAAATTACGGGGTTCCGACGATTAATTCTTGTTAAGGAGATCAAAAAAAATATACGTGTTTCGGCATTTTGATAGTTTACATCGGAATTGCATTTTAGAGGTGGTCAAAGTTTCCCAGCCCTGGCCTGTTCTTGTAGCATATCGGTATATAAAATTATGTTTTCTTTATATCTGAGGTGTAGGGTATGTTCAGCAACTTTGTAGATAATGGTATGGCAAATATTTTTGTAGGACATATTAACCCTCTAACTCCCCCTCATAGCGGCATTTTTTGGCTTTATTGTAATAAATTGTAAAAAACACCCCGAAAAAGGGAAAGGGTGGGGATGAAATGTTCTACAAAAATGTTGGCCATTAAATTATATTAAATATGTCAGAGCACACTAAAGCCCAAAACTTAACACAAATACCAAAAACCAGACAAATTCAAGATTGCCCATCAAATTTCTAGTCACAATTTTGGATTACCTAAATATTATGTAGGTGATCCCAAAATCTGACTTTAAATATATTGGTCATCCCAAAATTTGACTAGAAATCTGATAAGCAATCTTGAATTTAATTAGTTTTTGGTGTTTGTGTTAAGTTTTGGCTTTGTTGTGTTCTGACATATATAGTAGAATTTTATGGCCAACATTATTGTAGAACATTTCATTCCATTTCTTTTTTTGTTTCCTACACAAATAAATTATCCAAAGAGCAATTGCATCATCCGCTTCTCATTTCAAGAATTCTCTTTGAAGTTTAAGGTTGTTGTGATTTGTTCGTCTTGTGTGGAGAAATGGTACGCGAACAAATCACACGCACAAATCAGCCAGCTTTATCAAATATCAAAATTTGTCTGACAGTGCTGAATAGTCCATGAAAAAATATGAATAATTGCGTTTTTACTTTTTCGCGATCGTTAAAAAAGCTCCGCACCAAATTCGAAGAAGTTTCGAATTTGATTTTTTTGGATGCCACTATGTAAAATAATTTTTCAGATTTTAGTTATTCTTTATTTCAATATCGGGAAAGAGAATTCATAACCTGAATGAAATGTATATCGTTTTTATACCTTTTATACTTTTAAACTTGTGATTTATTAAATTTTTATTGCTATTGAATATTTCCATATATGCAGAACGAGCTGTGAAAATAGTGCAAGATTTTTAATTTTACTTTGCACTTTTCTTCTATTAATAAAAAATAAAAAAAAACATATATCGAAATTAACCCTTTTTTAAACTTTCAATATCGTTTCCCTATAGATTCGCTTGGATTAAGGATCAAATACCTCTTACCTGTAAAGAGTTCCTATATACTGTAAAAAGATATTAGAGTATGCAGACGTTTGCAAAAAAAGTTATAAACCAAAATTATTTAAATTTGAAAATTAAAAAAAATCAATTAAATAATTAGAAAATATGAAAATCTACATTTTAAAATTTTGAATTGTGCATAATAAATTTATTTGCTCTATTACTTATGGAAATAAATTTTAAAATATTTAACAATAGTATTTTAAATACTTAAATATTATAATGAGTTTTGTCCTACAAAATTATACAAAAAATTAAATAAATAAAGAACTATTGTGACGCTACTTACTAGCAGTAAAATGGTTTTATGTACCAACTTACTTCTAAATAGTTGACATTATAACACCATCACAAAAAATTATTTTGAAACACATAAACATTTACGTTTTGGCCAGCAATTCAGTATAAATTCCTCATAATGCAAAAAAAAAATTAATAGAGAAGTTTAAGAAAAGTTTTACAAAAAATTAAAATCTTGTAAGTGTAAAAACTAAAAATTATCCCCCCCCCCCCCCCCCAAAAAAAGCAAGGGCTGGATACGCCTCTGCACAAAACGCACGTTAACCCTGTGACAACTTTACAAAGAGCTTGTTTAATAAAAAGTTATGAGTGAAAATGTAAAATTTCAAGTAGCGACTGGTACATAATATATTTTCTCATATTTTAAAACCAGTCGCTTAGAAGTGAATAATATTTTGTATTCACCCCAAAAAATTTGTTTTACCACTAAAATTTTTTTCACCACAAAAAAATTTTTCACCACAACATATTTTTTCACCACAAACAATTTTTTCACCTCAAAATTTTTTTCCACTATAAATTTTGTTTTCACATTCAAAAAAAGTTTTTCACCTAAAAAAATTTTTTCATCTCCATAATTTAACTTTAAAGTAGAACATTTTTTTTTGATATTGGTGAACGGTATTCAAAGATTCGGCTCAGCCGAGTTTAAGCATTTTTTACTTGTTATTTATTTATATTAGATATGAACTGATCTGGCACCAGATATGATACCATATAACCCGATTTGCTCATATTTGGCCACAAAAATCAATAAATTTTCCAGATATATTTTGTTTGATATGAACAAACCTGGCAAGAGATCTGATCAGATCTTTCCATAAAGTGTATCACATATGCCAGATCTAATCATATATGATCATATCTGGCATCAGATCTAATTAGATTCAATGAGGATCAGATATAATGTTTTATACACGAGAATTTTGTCAAAACAAACAATTTGAATCTTCCAACCAAATTTTACAACCAAAGTTCCGGTGAATGTAGCATCAAATTGAATACGAAATTTATTATTTTTTTATAATAATAAGTATTGTGGCAAGTTATTTAACTCACGACTCTACCCATAAACTCAATTCTTTGTTTGGTTGTTTCCAACCTACCCCTTGCTACTGACAAATTACTGTTATTTCTTGTATTTTGTAACTCTTGCTTCCTTGCAAAATGAATAGTGTGATGACCGATATTGTGTACAATTTTAAAAACATATATCAAAATTTGCAATTTATAAATGCCATAAATTGGCAAAACTGTTTTAAATTTATCCTTGTGTAACGGTACTGTTGGGAACATAATAGGAAGGTTAGAAAGCACATTTAATGCCTTATTTAGGGATCGTTGAAGTGATTTTAGCTCATTACATTTTTTCCATCCATACACGATAGGTAAGTAACTCAAATGGCTTTGAATAAGGGCATTAAATATTAAAAATTTTGTATTACGATGAAATTTATTTTTAAACTTGTACAAAAATCCAATACCTTGAGCAACTTTTGTTTTTGTATGTTGAATGTGTTGATTCGAAGACAGATTACTCTGTAGATATACACCCAGGTACTTAATTTAACGGCTTACTTTTCCAGAAAGCTTAAAACTTTCTGTTTTACAGTACTGTTTTTCGAGCTTTATTATAAGAACTTAAAACTTTGCCTTTAGAGCTTTTTTTGGTTGTTTTTGGCTTTATTGTGATTGTGTCTTTCTTATATAATAAACAAAAAATTTTTAAAACATAATAACTGATTTGAGGCCATTTAACTTCGAGTGAATTTTTTTTATAAGCAAATAAATTTACTGTACTTAAATTACTAAAAAAAAGCCTGCGTTTGTTTTTTAATTCAAAATATTAAATAATTTAAATTTAAGTTATATTTCTTAAGAGTATTTTTTTTTTTCAATTTGCTTATATTGGCTTATTTTTCTTGTTTCTGTAAAAATCATGTTTATTTCAGCTTTTTTCTTCGAAAATTGAGTTATTCTTAGCTTTTTTTCATTCAAAGCTTATTTTTCCTTTTTCTCATAAGCGCTGTGATTTTAGATATTTTTTGTAGTAGTCAAATTTCTTTTATTTAATATTTAACTCTTGCTAAAATAAACCTTATGAATCTTGCAATCTGAATTGCAATATTACAAATATGTCACAACCTTTTTTGACTGACAAAGTTTGAAGGTGCGATATGTAGCATCATACCAAATACTTTCAGATTTCAGAGAAGAAAATATTGAAATTTTAATGAAATATAACGGCCTGTTTCTCCATTTTAACTGCTTATTTTACTGTTTTAAGAGCTTTTTTTTGGTTGGTCTAATAATAATTTGAGTTTTATTAAAACAAACAATATTTCTAAAATAAATTTCAAACGTTTAGTTTCGTTTTATAAAATAAGCGCATTACTCTTTTAGGGCACGAAGTTCTCTGGTAACTTTTGGAAAACTCGATTTAAATATTATGAAAGTGAATATGTACATCCAGTAAAAAAAACGTTTGCGAACACTACGATATCAACTTACCTTGATTTTCATTTTTTTTGAGAGTTTGGAAAATCCCCAAAAAATAACTAACTTGTAATACAACCCTATATAAAGGGTGGTTAAATTTTAAGGGCCGATGTTGATTTTGAATAAAACACAAATTATTAAGGAAATTATTGTAATTTCTTTTTATTATGATAATATGGTATAATTCAATTATGTTTGGAGCAAAATATCGGCCATATGGCCGCCGCGACCTCGGCGGCACACCTCCATCCGATGGTCCAAATTTTCGATGACGCTGAGGCATAATTGAGGTTTAATGCCGTTAATGTGCCGAATTATCTCATCCTTTAGCTCGTGAATTGTTGCTGGCTTATCGACGTACACCTTTTCTTTCAAATAACCCGAAAGAAAGAAGTCCAACGGTGTCAAATCCCATGATCTTGGCGGCCAATTGACATCGCCACCTCGTGAGATAACAAGGCCATTGAATTTGTCGCGCAAAAGAGCCATTGTTTCGTTAGCTGTGTGGCAAGTGACACCGTCCTGTTGAAACCACATATCGTGCATACCCATATCTTCAAATTCGGACCATAAAAAGTTCGTTACCATCTCAAGATAGCGAACACCATTGACAGTAACTGCCTGAATGACCTCATTTTGGAAAAAATACGGCCCGATGATGCCGCCGGCCCATAAACCGCACCAAACAGTCACTCTTTGTGGGTGCATTGGTTTTCGACAATCACTGTTTGATTATCATTCGCCCAAATGCGGAAATTCTGCTTATTGACGAATCCACTGAGGTGAAAATGTGTCTCATCACTGAAGATGATTTTCTTCGAAACTTGATCATCCACTGTTGCTATTTCTTGCCACAATTCTAACCATTGACAACGTTTGGAATGGTCAAGAGGCTTTAGTTATTGAGTCAATTGCACCTTGTAAGCTTGTAAATGCAAGTCTTTATGCATTATGTTCATCAACGACGAGCGTGAGAGGTGCAATTGTTGGGCACGGCGACGAGTAGAGGTGAACGGCTCCTCAGCCATTCTATCGCGAACAGCAGCAATATTTTCTGCAGTACGAGCTGTACGAGCATGCACTGGTGTTTTCACATCTCCTTCAGACCCGGTACGCACATTTAGACGATTAAATTGACCGAAAATATCACGAAGTGCACGATATGCATTTTGATTTGAACGCCCATTTTCATAATAAGCCTGAACAACTTTAACGCGTTGCTCGATTGTGTATCTTTTAATGGTTCAAATTGAGTTAGTCTGAAATTGAGAAATGTCAAATGAAATGCAGAAAAAAACTTGACGTTTAGGTGTGGTTCACATTCAACATCGGCCCTTAAAATTTAACCACCCTTTACTAATGTGTTAATTTATGAACAATATAAAATTTTAAAAATATTTACATTTATTTAATATTATTTCACTTTAATTTTTTATGTAAATTTCACATTTATAAAAACTCGAATTAAAACTAAATATAATGAGATAAAAAAGCAATTTATAAGAGAAAATCAAAATTAAAAATATTACGACGAAACTCAATATCAACGACGATTTTTGTTGCGATTTTTAGCATTATTATGCTGATAATGATTTGGCCTGTTGTGGAAATTATTTATGTATTTCTTGGGATTAGCTGCAGGTGTTTTAGCAGTTGAATTTGCATTGCAGTTATCTACTTCCTTGGGTGTTGAATGAGCTGGAAGAGTCAACTGTTAGATATAAATGGGTTGAAAAGAAACTGAGATAAAATGTAAAACTTACCATCAACTGGGGAATTCTTAACAATGGGTGCTGGATGGAATATAGAGTAAAAATCTTGTGGTTCACCTAGCAGAATATGCATACATAGAAAAAAATATAATATTTATAACAAGAATATTTATAAAATATGATAATAATAAAAATATGGTATTAGGAGTGAACATGGAAAAATTGTAAAACTGGATGAGAGTTAAATGAAAGTGATGTTTTAATGGGAGTAAAAAAAAAACACTTGAAATGAGGAGTTGATGTTATAAAACATAAATGTATTTTAACAAACCAATTGGACTATAAAATATATCTTCTGTAGATGTAGCAGGTGTTAAGGGTATCGAACAATTTAATTTTTCCAATTTGGGAGGTTGTTTGATTTGAGAAATTTCCGTTTTTAATGTAATACGCCAATCGATTTCAATGGAAGTTTGTGTTGTTACAGTTTTATAACATTTCTCCAAGGGCATATCATTGGGAAGCGACATATTCACTGGCACTGAATGTCCATGTAAAAGGAAAAACAAAAACGGAGACAAAATATCAATAAATTTTTAACTTAACATCAATTTAAAAAAATTCTAAGAAATTTTCACAAAGTGCTTAAAAAGCTTTATCGTATCTTTCATTATAATTAGTCAAAGTTTTCTTATTTATTATATTTAGTAGAGTGGGCTGAAGTAAAATGTTTCTAGACTTATAACCAAAAACGGTATTTTTATCAAAAAAAAAATATTATTTAGAAACGATTTCAAAAATTTTGGCACAATCGTGTTCAGCGTACTAAAAATTTACTAAGAAGGCTGTACAATACAACATAAATTAACTGTTAGAAATTTGGGCGATTTTACGAAACCAATGTGTTGTCTGAGATGAATTTTTAGGATTTAGTTGCCACATTTTGAAAACTTTTAAAACCGGTTGATATCCCAGACTTCGAATGCTTGTCAGAGACGAAAGATATTAATCAATTTTCAAAATTGTATTTATTCCCGGAGTATTCTTATACAACTTTAGTACAATATCACAATAGAAAAATTTTAACTTCGGACCACTTTAATATTCAGGCAACCACTAGAATATTTTATTTCACCACTTACCGGCTGCTTCAGTTGTACTAATAACCGTTTTTATTGAAGCTGCTGATTCATGTCCAGGAGTAGACTTTTGTTTATTTTCTTCCAGTTGTAGGGTCGCTAAGTGCTTAAGAGTATTTGTGGGAGTATTCATAGATACTTGTTGTTGTTGTTGTTGTTGTGTGCGGGCTGTCGAAAGATTTGGAGGTAGGTGGGAAAGATATATATATATATAAAAACGATGAGCCAAATATTGAATAAAATTTTGAATTTTGTATGGTTATGAGAAATTTGTAAGATTCTAATGCATTTCTTTATATTTTCATTTGTAAATTCATAGTGTTTTATTTAAAGAATGTAAATTTCATTTGCTTTTAAAATTTAATTCATGCTTAATTGTATTGAAACAATAGTTAAGGAAACACTTAATAAATACTAATAACCATTACCGGCTTCACTTGCAGCTCCACTTTCGGTTGGTTGTTCTGATACATCTGATCCATTAGTATTGGCACTTTCTTCGGGTGTCTGCTCCTGCTCATTGCCACTGTCAACATCTGAAGAAGGTTCGATTTTTATTTCACACATCGGTTTAGGCATTTTTGGTGTTCCTTCATCACCATTTTCTTTAATTTCGACTTCATTTTCTTCGAGAGGTTTATTATCGTTTTTTGACATTGCAGATTTTTCTGTTTTTTTTGGAATTTCATCGCTTTGCTATAAAGTAAAATTTTTAATGCAGTTAGAATGTATCGCAAACAAAGCTCAGATTTTGTACAGTTTCGGTTAACTGGTTAACTACTCAAAGTTACCCTGCGGGTAAAAAGGTATAAGTCGGGAATTGGGATCTGTCCTATGATAGGTGAATACTGGAACGGTTCCGAAAATACATATCACGAGATAGATGAAAGGGGACCGGTTCCTAAAGAACCTACTATGGAGTGGTTTAAAAGTTTATATTACGTGATGGGTTCGAAAGTACCAGTGCTGTGGTAGTTGAAAACATGATCGGTTTCTAAAGTACCTACCACGTGATCGGTATAAAAAAGACTCTTTCACGTATTGGATCCGAAAGTAGTGGTTCCGTGTTAGGTGAAAACAGTACCGGTTCTCAAAAAACTTACCACTTGCTCGGTTTAGAAGCACCAATCACATGATGAGTTTGAAAGTAGGAATCTTCTGATATGTTAGTTAGACATATTCTTTAAGACCAATCCTGTGACATCTAACAGAGGTCAATTGACCCTCTCCTAGAATAAGCCCATGTTAAAATGACCGGTCCCTTTTATATAAAAAACCCGGTCCCGTGACCGGTCCCTATCACAGTGAACCGGTCACGTGACGTATCCTGCTAGAGGGTCTTTTCCCGCAGGGTATGTTTTAAAGGAATATAAAAACAATAAAATGGCAGGGCTGTAGCATTGCTGCATCATGAGAAGGTTGACTGGGCCAAGTAATCAGTTAACAAAATTTTAGAATTTTAAAATAATAAAAATAGAAAAACATTAAGAATATATTTCTAATTAAAATCTAAAAATTTTGGGTAGATTCCCAGCGGGAAAAAAGGGGTCAGTTGGGAATTGGGACTTGTCCCGGGATAGGTGAAAACTGAGCCGGTTTCGAAAAAAACATTTCACGAGATAGGTGAAAAGAGCACCGGTTCCTAAAGTACCTATCACGTGACCGGTTTAAAAATCACGACATGTCCTTTTAGACCAGTCCTGTGACATGTCACAGAGGGCAATTGACCCCGTCCTAGGACAAGCCCATGTTAAAGTGATCGGTCCCGTGACCGGTCTCTATTACAATAAACCAGTCATGTGACGTGTCCTGGGATAGGTCCTTTTCCCGCAGGGTTGCTTTTTATGCAAAAAAATTGACAGTACTGCCGCAAATTTTTGCAACTATGGCATCATTAAAGTTTCTGATGCAATAGTGCGAAATCAGTTTTCTTTTTCGTTTTAATTGATTTTTAATAATCAAATGTTGTTTCATCTTTCTTTTAATTCTTTTTTACTAAAAGTTATTAAAAAGTTGTCAATACACTTAGTCCAACTTTTCTCCAATCCATAAAACAGGCATTTGTTTGATCGATAATTTCATCGTTGGAGCTAAATCTCTTTCCACCGAGCCATTTCTTTAGGTTTGAAAATTGGAAATAGACACTGGAAGCTAAATCCGGAGAATAAGGCAAATGAGGGCCAACACCATATCGTGGATTTTTTCGACATTTTCGGGTATATTGACCTCAGTTGGCCGTCCAGAACGTTCAGCGTCATTTGAACTTGTGCGGCCATAACGAAAGTTAGTAAACCAAATTTTTACCATTGAAATCGATGGTGCAGGGTCCCCATAGTATTTATGAAGCTTTTTCTTGGTTTGATTGACGGTTTTATTTCGCAAAAAAATTATGTTTAATGATCACTCGAAATTCGCTTTTTCCCATATAAAAAAATCTACAAGGTTGTATGTTTTGAATAGCTGTTAAACGCAAAGTAAATGACGCAACTTGCTCAAAATTTGACAGCAGTCTATTAACAGCTGGTACTTAATGGGAGCAGTGTTGCTTTTCATATAACTACAGGGAAGTCCGAAAAGTCACGAACTTATTGATCCGCCCTAGTATAAAAATACCAGAGAGAGCATGGTTGGGAACCAGTAGTTTTTCATACGGTATTTATCTAGCACGCTCAGATAAGAAAATTTTAAAACTGCGGTTGCAATAGAGACATGTGTCCTCTAATATCATGGTGTTTATTTCATGATATTACACGTTAAATTTTGTTATATCTCTAAAATAACGTTATAAATCTTTGTTTCGATAGTTTAACGCTATTATCACTGTAGTTGAAGATATTTAAAAATTAAGCCATTAAATTATGGCAATAAACCCGGTTATAAAATGGAATCGCCATTTTGAAATATTTACATCGGTCTTAAAGTAGCTGTTGTAGACAACTACCGTTATTATGAAAATATATTTATCGCGAGAAAGACTTTAATCGCCAAACATGAGAGAAAGTCTTTAAGGAATCGATTTGCACATGCACTAAATAATCAAAAATATGCAGTAAAAATTAAAAATATGCGTAAAAATATGCACTTAAAGGGAAATATGCACTTTAAACAAAAAATGCACTATAAATCCAAAAATTGTCACAAAAATCAAAAAGTATATACACTTAAAATTTGACGAATTTTAAAAATTATATTTGTTTCACGGGAGCGTTGGTAAAATGCCTACAACAGGATGCTTCTTCATTTAGTATGTTGTGTATTTATGACTACATATTCCCTGCCCTGGTCATAAGGTAGAACTTGGGTTTTTTATTTGAAATTTGATGTTTTATTGTGTACTTTTAGTTAAATTTTTTTATAATCGAGAGAGAATATTTCTAATGTGTGGTATTGTTATTTCATGGACGTTTATAATCCCGTGACTTGCAAGAATTCATATAAGAGTTTTTTTAAATCCTTATGGAAAAAATAAAAAGGAACTGTATGTGTTGAAAAATGTTTTTCGATATGTAAACAATTATATGTTTTAAAAAAAATTTGCTTCGAAAAAAATATTTTAAAGTGAAAAACTTTTTTTGAATCAGGTTGATTGAACCCGTAACCCGATACGTTCTTGTTGAGAGCCCTTGGCTTGATCATGCAGCTCAGCAACTTCAAAAAACCTCAAAGAAAAAAGTCTAGAACTGTTAAATCGGTCGATCTTGCGGTCCACTGCAAATCGCCAAAACGAGACATTAGGCGACCAGGAAGTGCAATCTGTGTGTGCAGTTGCGCCCATCATATTGGAAGCACATGTCCTAATATCTCAATTCATCCATTTGTGACAGTAAAAAATCGTTGATCATGGTTTTGTAGCGATCACCAGTCCAAAATGAGACATATACCCAGTAAAAATTTTTCGGTATTTGGAAGCAGTAAAAGCTGGTCGATGCCGTGTACTACTTTAAAATATGCAGTAGAGTGTGTAATGCTACGTAAGGCAACGATTTTGCAATTTTTTCAACAACGATTTGCAACGACTCTGCAATTGTTTCAATTTAACGATTTTGGAATTGTTTCAATTCAGCGCAAAAAAAGCAGTTATTTAACTATCGTCTACGAATAATGTATGGACGATGCAATAGCAAAACAAAATTAAATTCAAGATCAGTGAAGACAAGATAAGTGCGGTTAAAAAGTATATTATTTTCTAACATTAAAAAAATGGTAAGCAATTGGAAAATTTATACTAATTGTTGTTATAGGGTGGGTTATAAAAAAAGTACTGATTATTTTTCAAATTTCTGGTTTTATTGGAAAGGTTGAACTTTGTTATTTAAGAATGGAACACAATATCATTCATATGACTACCACGGCTGGGCCATTTTTCTTCGAAAATGAGCAAGAAGCCGCCGTTAACGGCAACGGTCAGCGTTACCTTGCCATGCGCCACGAATTTTTGTTTCCAAAAATTTAAGAGAATGACATGGACGACATTTGGTTACAACAAGACGGGGCCACATGTCACACAGCCAATGCAGCCATCGATATTTCACGCACTGTTTGAAAATCGATTAATCGGCCGAAATTGTAATGTCAATTGGCGGCCTCTGAGCTGTGATTTTAGCACTTTGGATTATTTTCTGTGGGGAATCATTAAAGATAAATGTTATGCACACCATCCAGAGACAATCGAAAATGTACTGAAAAATTGGGTTCATCGGATGAGGTACTGCCGCCCCCAGATATTACCTTGTGCAAAAAAACCATATTAATGCAGTGAAAAATTCGAAAACGGATATCGACCCAGAACTGGGAAGTATTTAATCTTATAAAAAAAAGAAATCAAGAGAGGATGGAGCAAAGTAGAGCAGGTGTGTTACTACCATATAACAGGTCAATTGAGAAGTCCCCGGCCTGACACATAGAGGGTGCTATCGATGTGATTTTTATTTAGCCCTAACCTTCAAAAGACACGTGGATAAATTTGACAGCTGTCGGATCATTAGTTTGTGAATTATAGCATTTTGAGTGAAGCAACTTTTGTTATTGTGAAAAAATGGATAAAAAGGAATTGTTTGTTTTATAAAATATTGCTTTTTGAAGGAAAAATAAAAGTTGAAGCACTGCCCCAGGAAAATCAACCATCAAGGATTGGTATGCTAAGTTTAGACGTGGTGAAATGAGCAGCGAAGACGGTGAACCCAGTGGACGCCCAAAAGAGGTTGTTACGGACAAAAACATCAAAAAAATCCACAAAATGATTTCGAATTACCGTAAATTGAAATTGAATGAAATAGCAGGTACTCTAAAGAGCTCACTTTTGACCAAAAACAAGTCAGTGAAAACGAAGGCGAAAATCCATGAATTGGGCGTCGAATTGCTTCCGCATTCACCGTATTCTCCAGATCTGGCCCCCAGCATCTATTTCCTGTTCTGAGATCTCAAAAGAATGCTCGCTGGGAAGAAATTTTCGTCGAATGAAGAGGTTATCGCCGAAACTGAGCCCTATTTTGAAGAAAAGGAGAAATCGTACTACAAAAATGATATCGAAAAGTTGGAGGGTCGCTACAATCAGTGTATCACCCTTGAAGGGAACTATGATGAATAAAAAAAACGAATTTTGCCAAAAGAATATGTTTTAGTATGGTAGGCCGGGGACTTTTCAATTGACATGTTAGAAGTACTTAAATTTCCATTTGGTTAGATTAAAGCTCTAAGCAATTACCCTTAAACTATTAGGAAGCGTAATACTTACATATAAGCCAATTCTTTATACAAACCTCATTATTTTCCATTTCGCTTTCTTCTTCCAAACTGGAAATAGTACAACTACTGGAACTCGAATCATCGTCCTCATCATCCTTAGGTACGTAATCGGAATCACCATCTGAATTTTCATTAGCATATTTATCTAACATTTGATCGACAGTTAAATTTAAATCAACATTATCCTCATTTCGATATCCTTTTGAAGAACATTCAGCCTAAAATTACAAATATATAGATTGATTTTAGATTATCTGCCATTTGGTGAAAAAAGACTAACTCATACTTTAACTCTTGAACTTTGAGCATTACCATGTTGGACATGTCGAGAGGGCACTTGACGAATTTGAGTTGATATGCCCAGCAGAGTTCGAAATTTCCCAATAAATGTTTCTTTTATGCCTGGACTACTACTGGATGCAATTTCTCGACTTCGTATAGATTTAAGACCATTTAGGCGAATGGCTCTCAAACGGCGGCGTTTTGTTTGTATATAATAGACTACTGATTCGGGTGTTACGCATTGCGAACCCACCAATAACGATGCTATAGATAGTCCAACGCGGAGGACACGTAACAAAACAATCAAATTAAGAAAGAATAGCCAGGGTAAAGGTCGTACAAGTGGAATATTTTGATCATCTTTAAATAAACCATATGAAAAGTTTAAGAATTATGAAAATTATTCATCATCTAGAGTACAACATTTTCTTGTAACTTAGGAATTTTTATTTAATAAAAGCAAAAATCAAAACTCACCTTGTGGTAAACTCCATTTAGCTGTATCTTCGAAAACTTTCAAAAAACGATCAGTTCTTTCGATGATCATTTGACCCACACGAGTACTGGCGAACTTTTCCATCACTTGTGTTACTCTATCATGTAGGGTCTTCTTTTGTGGCATTTCAATTTCTTCGATTTCATCAGCCGGCGTTATCTCATCTTGTCGATGAGCACCAGTATGTTTAGTTTTTCTGGCCACAGATTTTGACTCTTGAGCCATATTTTTTTAAATTGTATTTTTCCCCTGAAACTAAGAGTTTGTTTTGTAGTGCTAAAACATTGTATTCTTATCAATATTTTATAGCGTCTACACTAATTTTTTTTGTTGTTGTTTTTTTACTTCATAGTTGTTGTATAAGTTATTATGACTAATTAAATTATTTTTAATATTTTTATTTTTGAAAATCGCACTTTGCTCAATAATTAATTCCGTTTTCATTATTCGAAAATTGTAGTGATAAGAAATATTTTGAATAGTGAAGGAGTTTTTAAGGGAATTTGTTTCTAAAAACAAAAAATTTTAAAACTAATAACAGTGTTAATGATTCCTCAAATATTTTTTTAGTAATTAAAAATAAGTAGTTACCATATTACTCATATTATTTTTGTAATTAAATAAGTAGTCGCTCGTAAGCTTAACTGCTTACAAAAACGATTTCGTATAACAAAAATGACAAGTACTAACGCCATAAAGTATTTTAGTTCCATTATACCGCCACTTATTTGGCAACGAAACATTTTTCTACGCTATTAAAGTATTGGAATACTGACAATTTTTTAAATTTATTAAATAATATTTTTTTTTCTTTGGACAATAAACTAAAACAAGTCAAGCCTAAGCTATTGATGCCCTTGAATATTGAAAAGCAAAGTTATACTATTTTGATTTTTTGATCAAATACATACAAAAGAAAAAATTGTTTTTAAATAAAAAATATATTTTTAAAGAAATTACTATAAAAAATAATTAAGAAATTAGATAATATTATTTTAAATTAAAATTATCAATCTGAATTAAAACTTTTATTTAAATGAAATCTCAAATAATATAAATAAGAAAAAAAAATAAAAGCAATAAAATTTAATAACTTAAAACAAACAAGTAAAAAAGCTTACATTCAGATGAGCCGAATGTCTCAAAAATCACCAATGAAAAAAATAGTTTGAGATGAAAAACTTTTTTGCATGTGAAAATAAACTTTTGTGGTGGAAAAAAAATTGTGGTGAAAAAAGTTAG
Organism: Eustalomyia histrio; assembly: GCA_949748255.1. Taxonomy (NCBI): domain Eukaryota; kingdom Metazoa; phylum Arthropoda; class Insecta; order Diptera; family Anthomyiidae; genus Eustalomyia; species Eustalomyia histrio. The sequence continues at coordinate 44,948,817 of OX456527.1, forward strand.
CTGTGGTGAAAAAATTTCAATGGAAAAAAAAATTTGCGGTGAAAAATATTTGAGGTGAATATAAAATATTATTTAATTCTAAGCGTCTTGTTGGAAAACAAAATAAAATATTTTTCTTGCCAATCCCTACTATGAAATTGTACTAAAATACATCAATTTGTATGGAAAATTTAGGGGTAACTTCACATTTTAACATTTTTCTCATTTTCAATACAAACTGCTAAGAAAATGAGCTGGTAAAAATGAGCACCCCCACTCGCGCCTTCACCATTTTAACAAAGAGACGGATATCGCTAAATCGACTGAAAATCGACTCTATGGGATCTTATACCAATATTTCGGCATATTAAAATAGGAATGACAAACTGATATATAAAAAACAGTGCAAAGGTTTAAAGAGCGCTTAAACGAAAAATAGTAAAACCACACCATGTCCATGTCGCTCATGCAGTAAAAAACGTTCTCTTGGTTTTATATGGGCAAATTACAAAGGTTCGGCATCTTTTCAAACTGGTTTTTTGAGATTCCAATTGATTTTTTTTGCAAGTCCGGTTAGTTTTTAGCATATTTCCCAATTGGTTTTGAAAAAAAGGTTTAAAAACAGGGAACTTTACTCGAATTTTTGCAGAAATCAGGTAAATTTGCTCAATTTTCCCCTGTTTTCTCTCAGTTTCCGAACCTTTGTATTCTGTATAAAATTTTATTTGGCCGCTGCCGGCGTTGCAATCTCTATACTTATTCTTCCTCTATGGTAAAACTTAAGAAATAAACGGCAGTGGCTGCAAAAACTGTCATATTTATTTTAGTGCAGAGAACTGTAGAGATTCTTTTCTCTCCAGGGTCTCCTTCTTTTACTAACGAAATACATATATATATTTTTTTTTGTATTTTACATTTAAAAAAAAAACTACAAAATAATTATTTAAATAAAAATTAAACTACGGATATACGAAGTTAACTTATAGTACGTTGTTCATTTAAAGAAAGCATGAAAGCCATGAATATTGTACGTTAATTTTACTCATCATATATTTTTTGTTTACAAAAAAGTTTTAAATACCGCAACTCTGTTGAGAGAGTTAAAAAGAGAGACATAAAAAGATAATATATTCTATCCCACAACTGCAAAGTTTAAAGCGTTATAACATAGAGGAAGAATAAGTATAGATTATTTGAGCAATAATGAAGATGATTTTTCATCAAAAATAATCATGAGTGATGAGGCCCATTTCCATCTTAGCCTGTACGTAAATAAGCAAAATTTACGCTTCTGGGGCACTGAAAATCCGCGTGTAACCCACGAAAAGCCATTACACCCGCTCAAAGTCACTGTATGGTGTGCTGTTTTCGCTGGAGGAGTCATCGGACCTTTTTTCTTCGAAGACGTCGCGGGCCAAGCGGTTACTGTGAATGGTGAGCGCTACAGAGCAATGATCAACGAGTTCTTTTTGCCGCAACTTGATGAATTGGGATTGGAAAACATGTGGTTCCAACAGGACGGTTCAACGCCACACACTGCCCGTGCCACAACCGATATGCTGAAGGATGCATTTCCCGGGCGCCTAATCTCCCGTTTTGGCGATTTGCACTGGCCAGCAAGATCGCCTGATTTGACCGCTCCAGACTTCTTTTTGTGGGGCTTTTTGAAGTCGCGGGTTTATGTCAACAAGCCTCAGACTCTTGCAGCTGTAAAAGACAATATCCGTCAAGAATGTGAGGACCTATTGCCGGAAGTTTTGGCCAAAGTGATGGAAAATGCCATGAAAAGGGCTCAAATGACAATCAACTGTGGCGGCGGCCATTTACATGACATCATATTCTCGACTTGATGTAAAAAAATTAAAAGACCAAATAAAAATAATCCACAAGAAGAATCAAAGTTTTTCATTTTTTTTTTAAATTACAGCCAAAAAACATCCGAAGGTTATTTTTGCGCCACCCTGTACAATAGTACACATACACTGTAGTAATATACATTATGTGTTTATAATTAGACATTTTGTGCCTAAAATTAAATTGTTTGTCGATAAATTTAAGTTTTACACACAAAGTTTGTGAATTTACTAATTTGTAATAATAATTAAAATATTGTCATTTACAAATTTGAAAAAAAACTAAAAATATTAAAAACCAAAATGAATGAAATAGAAAAATAAAACAAATTATAAAAACGGCTACATTATATTAGTGCAAATTGTTTGACTCATAAGGAGGTAAGGTTAATTTCGTTAATTTATTTCTGTCCTCAGGCTAATGGGATCAGTGGTAGCGATGACAATATAATTTTTGAATTGGCAATGAAAGAATTTGGAAGGAGCGCTATATGAATTCAACAAACATTGACTGGTGTCAAGTGGTAAAAGATGTGCCGATGGTTTACAATATGTACAGTTAGCTGTCTGGATAAAAATGTTAAGATAGACGTAATGAACATTTGGATGTGATCAAAGTAAATCTCTTTCAGGACCGAATTCAACCCGCTGCAAAAAATTTTTTAATTTTTAATACATTTTAAAGTTTTTTATAAAGAAAAAGGTGCTTAATATCTGAAGCTATTTCTCTAGAAACTGCTAATAATCTATGGCTATTTCTTGGATTACTATTACTATGAACTTTTTCTATAGGAAGAACTCGAAACAATGTAACGATTTTTTATTTTAAAGTCGTCAGGTGTGACGATCATAATGATTTAAATATTTGTATTATATGTGGAATAAATAATTATAAACAAAATGCTTGTACATTTACATTTAAATTTAAAGAAAATAATATTTTTAACATAGAGGTAAAATATTTTCGCATTTTTCGTGATATTTATGAATAGTAAATATAAGCATTTTTGGGGGATTTTTACGCATTTTCAATGGATTTTTACGCATTTTTTTTTGTACATTTAAACGTAAAATGTGTTTCTTTACGCACAAATTTGTTAAATTTACTCTTAAATTTCAATATTTAATTTCATTTTTACTCTGTTTCAATGTAATTTTACTCGTTTTGTGTTTACCAACTTACGCATAATGTGTGTATTTTTTTTATTTACGCACACAGAGTGAATTTACCCAACTTGTAGTAGGAGTACAGTTTCCTACTATAAGTTGGGTAAATTTCAACAGAAATTAATTAGAGTGTACAGTAAGCGTGCCAAACTGTTACATAGGACGTTTCGGGTTCCATCCCCAACGATGGCAACATTAATTTAGAAAATTAATTAATGCATATCGCAACAGGTTCCTTTGGTATTCCCATGGCACTCTACCCAACCGAAAAAAAGAACAAAAGAGAGCTCAGAACTTAGAAGCTTTCGATAACTCTTCATCAGATAGCAGGCAACAACTGTTTTAAGATTTATCATGACGCGCAATTACAGTGTTGCCGTATTTGAAGCCCATCTATCATTTCTTGTTAATCCTCTTTCCAACAAAGCAACACATTAATTAGTAGGAAGAATTTCTTGACTGCTGCTTCTCCTTAGAAAAAAAATGTGACCCTTATGACCCTTTGTTTTACTAGCATTTTTTCCAAACTTTTTTTAAAACTAAAGTTTGACACATAATTGTTTTAAGTGACTTAAGTGTTGTTTTGGTATAAAACGAAATTAAACAAAAGATACAAATTTTAAATTTAAGTCATATTAGCTAATTTTTTTCTGCTTTAGAGCGCCCCGGTAGGCTAGTTGGTAGCGTGCTAGCTTATCAGTGCGGGGGTCGTGGGTTCAATTCCCACCAGAGGCTCTGGTCTGTTTTCGCTACAACGAGCCGAAGGCCTTTGTTGCTAGTGCTCGGTTAGGGTATTAACATATAATTTGTAATTATATGATTAATAAATAAAATAAATAAATAAATTTTTCTGCTTTAAAAATAAAATGACAGTTAGATTAAAGTGTATTTAAATGTTGACATTTTAATTCATCAAATACATTTTCCTAAAGACAAGTGATTAAAGTACATTATGTTTAAATAACTTTAACTTTTTAAGCAATTATTCCATTTTTACATATCATATGCAAATATGATTTATATGAAAATATGCACTTAAAACTACAAAATATGCAATATAAACCGAAAAATATGTAATTAAAATAAAAAATATTTAATTTCCCGATTTTTATAATCATATTCATTATTTGAGAAAGTTTCTTTAAAATTAAAAAACAGAGTATTAAATATTCATTCATATAAAACTAATGAACATGAAAAGAGAAATATAATTTTTGTTGTGTAACGGTTTTGTAAAATTATTCGCAAATGATTAGGAGCATAAAAATTTATTTTAATTTGCATTCAAAAATTAATTGCTGTTATTCTTAATCTACATAAACGAATTTGTTTTACTTAAACTGTGTCTACAGGTTCGTTGAAAAGTTCCTGTGCTCGAAATGAAAGAATACTGTTTTTGTTACGAAATATATTTTTTTATTCAATATAATCTCCTAGAAGCTCAATACACTTGTTCTAATGATCTTCCAATAATTTTATCCCATCCTTATAATGGTTTTCCGGAAGCTCTGCAAAATAACCGTCTACGGCTGCTATGGCCTTTTCATTCGACGAAAAATGCTTTCCACGAAGGAATTGTTTGAGATTTCTGAAGAGATAGTAGTCACTGGGAGCCAAATCTGGTGAATACGGTAGATGTTCAAGCAATTCGTACTTTAATTCTTTGAATTTAGCCATCGTCAAAACACTTTTGTGAGCAGCTGCATTGTCTTGATGAAAAATGATTTTTTTCTTTTTTATACCAGGTCTTTTCTCACGAATTTTTTCATCCAGCTGATTCCAAAGGCTGCAATAATATTCAGAGTTGATTGTTTTACCTTTCTGAAGATAATCAATCAACAAAATTCCTTTTGCATCCCAAAAAACTGATGCCATAACCTTATTTGCTGATCGTTGTGACTTCACCTGCTTTGGAGCTGAACAACCAGCTTCAGTTCACTGTAAACGTTCTTGTTTCAATTTAGAATCATGGTGGTACATCCAAGTCTCATCCATAGTTACAAAATGACCCAAGAAGTCGGTTTTATTCGGCTTAAAACGCTCCAAATTACGCTGAGAAATTTGTTTTCGATCCAGTTTTTGTTGAATTGTTAATGTGTGCGGCACTTACTTTCCAAACAGTTTTTTCATACGTAATGCTTCATGTAAAATATGGAGTACTCGTTCGTCTGAGTTGCCTGTGGCATTAGCAATTTCACGCTTAGTCAAACTTGGATCTTCACTAACCATATTATGTACCTGCTCAATGATTTCTGCTGTGGTTGCAGTTTTTGGTCGTCCTTCGCGTGGATCGTCTTTAAGGCTGGTACGAGCACGTTTAAATTCACCAGCCCAAAATTCAACGGTGCGTTTTGAAGGTGAGGACTCCTTATACACTTCTTACAATTGTTCATAAATTTCCTTTGCTTTTAAACCCTTCAAAACAAAGAACCTAATGACTGTACGATATTAAATTTTTTTCATATTAAAAAAAATCAATAACACGTCTACTTTAAATGGCTTGTAAACAAAGAAAGAATTGACAGAATGACTTGCAACTTTGCATGTGTTCTCAGGACAACTTGAGAAAAAAAAAGTTTGGAGCTAGCAGTGCCTTCTCTTGGTGAGCGCAGGAACTTTTCAACCAACCTGTACATACATGCTTCTGTTACTTTATTTAATCGAAAAAATGGCGATTAATCGATTACCCGTTTAATGCAAACTAAATTTATCACTTTTCTGTGAAATAGTAAAGTCTTGGTTTATAAAGAGTTTGTTTATGATACGAATATCATCAAAGCATTCTGAGACTTTTTAAGGAATCATGCCTTAGAATCTTGGTGGTTTTTGGAGTAATCTGAGGACTCTTTAAAAAGAAAATGTCAGACATGTTTAGTGGGCATAAACCCTCAAGCCTAAAACTGATAAAAGCGAAAGTGTTTTGCCGAAGTCCATAAAAGCTCATATTTTATTTTCTTTATTTGTAACTGTCAAGAAATTAGAAAATTTTGAAATAAACAATTGCTGCATTCGACCTAAGCATATTTTAAAAGATTTACAAAAACCAATAATACTTTGGAACACTAATATTCCAGGACCCCCTATCTAGTAATATAAATTGTTCAAATAAGGGAATTCTTAAATACTTTTCACGAAACTACTTATTTCTACTAAGGTTATTCAACTTTTTTTTTTGATATATCAAGTTTCAAAACTCTATGTAATTGTCTTTGTATTTTCAAACGAAACTTTTTAAGAAAATAAAATTTTCTAATTGACAGCAATTTTCTATTATTAGTTTAGAACACAAGTAACGTCATAGTGCTTGTTTGAAAAATACCTAGGCACATGTTTGATTGCTAAAATAATTTTCTATTTAATTTTTGCCCCAAAGTTTCAAGATTTGGAAGTTTAAAGAAAAAATAACGGAAAAAATATATATTAAAAATTTAACTGGTTAATCGACCTATTTGGAATTGGAAACACTAGTGTTAATTTATATGTTTCTGTCTAATAAAAAGTCCATGGAACCCTTCGGGGACTTACCGAATCTATTCTATCCAAGGGTAACCTATACCGACCTTTGCAAAGATTTTATCCATTTTGCGCTATCTAGATTAGTTTCCGAGATATTCGCAATTTTGTAAAATTACCATCTTTTTAAATGGCCGGTATCTCGAAAACAAGAATATTAATATAAAATATGCCCGGTCCGGAGGACATCCTAAAAAATATATTTTTATACAACAGCCCCAGGGTGACCCATTTTTAAACGAACGAAATGGAACGGGAATAGAAATGTTTTTCTTACGTTACATAACCTGCGCACATCATCAGCTTTTACTCCAACTGAAACGGAACGGAGATTGGTTGTTCAATTGATTATTCCTATTATATCATATTCTGCTGAAGTGTACAGCAGATTGAATTCTTGTGCCTTACAGAAGCCACAGGTATCTTTTAACAATTGTACAAAATATTTCTATGGATTGTGTCGCTTCGATCATGTTTCTTCTTGGCGTAGGATGATTTTTGGGAATTGAATTAGTTGACTACCTTCGTATGAGGAATCTTATATTCTTACATAATCTTTTAAGTACGGAAAAAGCCAAATATCTCTTTGAAAAACTCGTCAGAGGTAGTTCTTCAAGATGCCGATCTATTAAACTCAAACAGATTATTTTTCGTTAAAGCTATAATACTTTGTATATTATTTTTGTTTTGTTCTTCCGAAGGCTTTTGTTTGTCGAGATTTGCAGAAATTTTGTCCGTTTTGCGCTATCTCGCTTAGTTTCCGAGAAATTCGGCATTTTGTAAAATTGCCATTTTTCGTGACACGAATTGTGAAAAAAAACAATTGTTTATTTTTATACCCTTCACCACAGGTGGAAGGGTATATATAAGTTTGTCATTCCGTTTGTAATTTCTACAATATTGATCTTAGACCCTATAAAGTATATATATTATGGGTCCTAATGAAGAGCGAAGTTGATTTAACGATGTCCGTATGTCCGTCTGTGTGTTAAAATGGGTTTTCCGAAGACCCCAGTCATGATGAGGACTTGATTGTTATATATTTCTGTTACATGTGATCCATTTCTGTTTGCTATTAAAAATCAGCCAGATCGGTTGATAAATGGCTGAGATATTAGCAAAAAACCAGGACTACCTCTAATTTTTTCCGTAAAATCCCTTTGTTTTTATATGTATGTTGAATATTACGAATAACAAAACATCCATTTGTTGAAATTCTTTTCTTTCACCTCTTCACCTTTTATGCACAAACAACAAACCAATACAAAGATGTGTCATTTAAATAAAAACCAAACAAATCCCTATTGAACGAAAACTGTTTATTTAATTCTATTAACGATGATTCCACATGACCGTAATAGCTTTTTTTCTCCTAGGCGCGGGTTCGATTCCCCGTCTATTCAACTTTTTTTTCTGTACAATTTTTTCAATATTTTCTTAAGACTTTTTTTTTTTGTTTTTTTAACATTAAATAGTTAATTTAAATAAAATTTTAAATTAATAATTAAATAATCCATAAATAGGTAAAAAACATCAAAATTTTTATAAAAACCCTTCTAGTGATTTCTTTTATCGATTTTTTGAAATTCTTTTCTTTCATCTCTTCACCTTTTATACACAAACAACAAACACTATTCTAGAGCTCTAATATGACTTATGGATACGTCTTATATAGCAAAAGCTCGAAAATCTTTAGTATAACATATTTGCTGAAAAACTCGGAAATATCGGTTCAGATACAAAAAAGTTATGCCCAAAACATAAATTTTTTTTAAATACCTATTTTTTGGAACCATAAATCTTCCCGAGTCCAAGTTTTATCACCAAACTAAGTGGTTAATTTCCTCTTGAAGGTGTCTGTACATAAATCTGTCATTTCCATATATGTCCATATATAAACTTCAGCTTTTTCCCAACCATGGTGAAGGGTATATAAGATTCGGCATAGCCGAATTTAGTCGCTCTTACTTGTTTTTTTTTAATATTTGTACAGAATAAATAAAATAAACAACTCATACATGAATATAAAAAATAAAACAAGGATATCTTCGCTGTCAGAACACATACGATAAAAGCTACCACTGGAATTAGTGTATATGAGAGCGATGAGTACTCCTTTCATATTTAAGAATATGTCCATAAAAGGAAAAACATTTATGTATGCTAATAATTAAAAAAACTCTTAACTATTCATTTTCGAAAAAAAATTAGCAAGTTTCATTCATGACAATTTTTCACGAAAGTTTAAATTTAAGTGGTCATATATGAATACTTCTGAACCCTGATAAAAAATAATATAACTGTCCAAGTATATGAGAGCAAAATGTTTCTTCTTTTAGTGCGTGTTATATCAAGGTTTAAAAGTTCTTTCTTAAGTTAATTTTTAATTAAAAAATAATATGTATTTAAAGAAAATCTAAAATATGCAAAACTATGCATTAAAAATCATTAAATATGAAAAAATATGCACTTAAATTCAAAATATGCCAAAAATATTTGAATATTTGCACCTCGTTTTCGAACTATTTACCGAAGTCAAATGTGTTTAATCTTTTATTATTATTCACAAAATATTTAATATTTAATCTAAAAGGGAAATTCAAAAATGATGCAATATTTTTAATATATGTATGTGACCTTCTCCGATAAAAGGGACAATACCTTTGTTATTTTAGCTGCTCTGTTCGTTTTCAGCTATGTATCTGCTCTCAGCAAAGAGTTTATCGATTTATTTACCCCATGGTTAATAAATTTTTATCAGAAATATAACTCATTTCATCTTATTCTACACCTTTTAGGAACCAGAATCCACTCTTAAGTCCAAACCCGTTTTTTGACACACTAGATCCCTTTTCTCGCAGAAGGTCACACATAAAGAAAAATTGCATTTTAGGAATTTACGAAATTTTGGAGTATCAAAAATATTTCCTTTTGAGAGAGAATTTGTCTAATCCATATTCGTCTTACACAAGTTTTTCTGTATTATTTTTTTATAGAAATCATAAAATGGACCATCCACCAATATCATAAAAAAAATGTTCTCTACTATTTTTGATACAAATAATGTAAAAAACGTTTGAATTAAAATTATGGGAAAAAAAATTTTTTGAGGTGGAAAACTTTTTTGGATGGTAAACAAATTTTTTGGTGGAAAAAAAATTTTGAGATTAAAAAAATTTTTAAGGTGAACAAAATTTTTTGTGGTGAAAAAAAATTTTAGTGGTGAAAAAATGTTTGAAGTAAAAAATATTTGAGGTGAATACAAAATATTATTCATTTATAACCGACTGGTGAAAAAATATGAGAAAATATATTAAGGGTATTCATTTCAGATTTTTTTTTTTTGGTTGGAAAAATGAAAAATTACACTCTTATGATGTGAGCGGTACTTTTTGGAATTAAAAAATATAAATATTTACACTGTCAAAAAAAAAAAGAAAACAAGCTGCCAATGATGTGACAGTCATTAATATTTTTCAAGATGACGAACAGAAGTGTTAAAAGTGAATTGATTGATTAATTAATTACCGCATTTTTAATGGAAATTTATAATATTTATGAAAATATTGGTATATAAATTTCTCTAAAAAACAATACAACATAAATTTTGAAATATTATTTTTTAGGAACTTTTACATCAGATGATGATTTAGCAACTGAAGAAATGACCGACAATTTGGTGGAAAAGAATTGAACATTCCTAATTATGGTTTGAGCGTAGTGATGTGTTTGCGGCGTCCGTTCGATGACAACCGATTTCGTCAAATGATGCGATGCAATAAAGATCAGTTCCACCATATTGTCTCACTTATAAGTTATAGTGAGGAAAGCAAGTGTTAATTTTAAACTTGCTGTAGTTCTATACAGATTCCGGGGATGCAGGAGATGCAGGATGGGGGCACTATACAAAATATAACAAAACGAGTATTTCAGGCGTTTCAAGAATTAAAAAATAAAAAATTTAGGCCCAATAGGGACGAAAAAGCTCATTTTGTGAAGTGAATTACCGCACTGTATTGGTAACGTAGATGGCCCAGAATTAAAATTGGTCGAAACACCTATTTATAACCCTTTGGATAATTTTTTTGATAAAACTCATTTTAATTTTTTCTTTTTCTTAAAAAATGACGGTTAAATTAAACGAGAGAAAATCTAATTTGAAATATAGATATCACACATGATTTTTAAAATCATAGTTCTATAATTTAGGGTTTTACAAAAAAAGATGTAATTTTTCGTACTTTGAACTACAAATTAACGATTTTCATAAAAGTGGCAACATTATTTCGTTTGACGTTTATGGTGGAAAATTACAACTTTTTATCCAGATTTTTTTACACTTGTTTATAGGTTGTTAAAAATACAAATTTTGGTGGAAATTTTTTCCTTGTAATTGTTGTAACAAAATTTAAAAATTAGAGGTATCTTCACATTTTCACTCATAACTTTTTAACCGCTGGACTGATTTTGCTCATTTTCAATACCAAACTGCTCGGGAGGATGTCCAATAAACTTGGTAAAAATTGGTACCGCCGTTCGTGTCTTTTCACGCAAAGAAAAAACATGGTTGCCAGAATCATATTCGAAGAGCATCATATATTTTTGGGTTTATGATTGTGCCAACCATAGTCGTACTATATTATTGTTATCATATTTTGATAGTAAAATATCCATAATTTTACCATAATATTGACCCTACTGTTATATTATGATCCAAAAATTACCATATTATGATTCTAAATAAACATATTATGATGTTGAATTAATCATAATATGATTGCATGTAATCATATTATACTCAAAATGTTATTGCATTATGGTCCCCATAACCATATTATGATTTCTGGATTATCATAATATGAGCCATATAAAATCTTTATATAGAATCTTTTTGACAATGTATTGATTATTGTAAATAATATTACATGTATAAGGAATTTTCGAAAAAAACCCTCATAAAAAACTGGATCTTAATAGGTTAATTGATGAAATGTTTTAATGCCACATGAAAGGTATTTTCTACCCATTTGATATTTCTCCAGTTTTAGTAAACAATATATGGTTGTTGTTTAAAGACATTTTGGTTTTTCTGAAAATAAGACAATACTCGTATTAGGGCTGTAAATGTCACAGTCATGTTTTATTTGATGTATAATTATTCATTGGTTGTTGCAAGCATTTTATGGTTGCATAATTATCATATTTTTTTCATAGTCAGAATTTTTGTTACCACAGTATGGTTACAGCCAATCAGTTATAAAATAGAAGGTGGCAATCAAAAAATAGTGAAATATTTACTATAATAATGATGGTAGCGACCATGTTGATGGTTAGACAACCAATAACATGGTTGTGACAACCCTACTTGATTGCAGCAAGTACAATATAGTAGCAGTGATCATGTTGCAACCATGTTTTTTCTCTGCGTGTGCGTCGTGATTGCCATTTCAACAGACAGACAGATGGACATCACTAAATAACTTAAAATTGCAAAAGGATCACGAATATATATACTTTATGGGGTCTTAGACCTATATTTCGACATGTTACAAACGGAATGATAAACTGATATATACTCTCACCATATAGGTGGAGGGTATAAAAATAATTTTGATATTATTATATCTCAAATATGTGATAGCATATGTGTAAGCCATATCCATAGCGTTATATATAATTTTATATGATATAGTATATACCATATCTTCTATGATAATTTTATAAAAATCAATATAACATATAAGAAATTTTAACAAAATTAATGTGATATACAAATATAAATGTTAATATGTACATATTCAAATGTGTATTTATATATGATAATATAATATAATAAACTGCTTTAGTCAGGTAAAAATATTTCTTGGAAAAATTGTCATTCGCAATTGACTAAAAACTTCACTGAAATATAACTTAAACTATGAAAAGTTAATTTTATTTTAACAGTTTTTTATCTTACTAAATATTGAGCAGACACATTTTTCGATTTCAGCAGATTTTTTATGTAAAATTTTCGACAGATTTATTTCAAAAATTAATAAAAAAATAAAATGTTTGAAATCTTTCAAGTAAAAGAGAAAGTTTTCAGTAAATTATATTTCAAAAATTTTAGTTTAATTGCCTGAATTTTATAAAACAATGCATTACTAAAATAAAATGTATATAATAAATAATGTATTAACTGCAGTTAAGTGGTTAACATAAAATAATAGCTATACAAAATATGGACAACGATAAATGCACGTCAAATCCACAAAAACAATATTTCCTTTCTTAAATTATTATATGAAAAAATAATAAAATTATCAATTGTCACAAATGAGATCAAAGTGTATCGAAAAAGAATAAATGAAAACAAACAACAGGTTTTAAACAAAATGTGCAAGAAAAAGAGAACAATCGATTTTAATATGATGCACTGTTAACGAGAACAACCGGTAAAATTAAATATGGCATTAATCACGTAATTCAAATATATTATTTATTTATTTATAAGAAAATATGCAAAATTAATAGACAATTAAATAAAAACTAAAAAAAAAGTAAAATCTTGACATTGACCTTAGATTTTCATAATTGAGTTTATTTGTTAATAAAAGATATAAAACGGCAGCTATAAAGCGTGCCATGTAAATGATTTGGATTATAATGCAAAATAAAATGATAACGGTAAATTTCAAAACAAGTAAAAAAAATATATACAGTGTATACCCGATTAAGCAGACGAATTTTTAAACAAAATAAAAAAAAAATTGCGTATATTATATATATTTTTTTCTTTAATTTTTGTACTTTTTACATTTTAAATATTTAATTAAATAATAAAACAATCTTTTAGAAAGATTTGATTTGGAAAAATGTTTTGGTTTACTGATTTGAGTTAATCATAGTTCGTTAAAACACGATTCCACTGTAGACAAACTTATACAAAAACAACAACGTACCGGCTTTAAAAATTAAAAATAGATTAAACTTTGACTTAAAATATTAACAACTTATATTTTAATAAATTACAAGTAGAAATTATCTTAATTTCTTTAAAAATATATAAACAATAACACTTTTTATATAAATGAAAAATATGCGCACCTTTTTATACAGCTTCAACTGCCCTGCAGTACCTTAAACAAACGACTGAATTTGGGAAATTTTTAGATCACATTTACAAAGTCTGTCGAATGAGTTAATAAAGTCCAATTTAAGAGTAAAAATATTAATTAAAAATTATCAGTGTTTGATCTGTTCCCATTGTATTGTATACATGTTGTTTATTTCCCTCTTACTCTCATTTCTCTTTGCACACAAGGAAGGTAGCCCGATGGGTTTCCTTCAATCCTAATGAAATTCTAATTTGTGATAAAGGGAAAAAGAGACACGTTCTCCTAGCGGCTCAACCTAACGTTCCAGAGCTAAAAAGTAATTTCGAAAGTTTTCAATTTTTTGTTTTTCAATTTTGAAAAAAAAAATCTGTAGACAAATTTCTGAAGAAACATGTTTATATGTAGCAATATATTTAAGATTATTATAATAATATTTTAATATTAATATTACAAATAGTCTTTATGTATATACGCTTAGAAAAACATGGCAAAAAAGATTCTTTGAAATAAATTCACTAATTTTATTCAAAAAGTAAATACAAATTTTTATTTGAATTTTATAGGACTACCCATGTAAAAATCGACATTCACGATCAAACATGAGCATAAATGGGCATGCTTCCACATATGACAATATATTATGCTATCCGAATTTTGAGTGTATATGGCCATATATTATGAGCATATATGGTCATATATTGAACCATGTATGTTCATATATGACCATGTATGCCCATGTATGATCATGTATGTTCGAATATACTTCGATTTTTACATGGGTTAGAACATAAAAAACATAAAAATAAAATAACACAATTATACGAAAAATGCAGTCTAATAAAGGCAGCCACACACTGCTGAGTGCTTAACTCACTACAACTCTGACAGACCGAGTTCAAATCCTGACGAAGGCCAGGACGTTTTATAATTATAGGCAAGATTTCGTATACATTATATTGATGGATCTAAGCTGATACAATTCGATTTGACATTTTTCGGATAAATTTGTTTTTTACTTAGTCCATAAATATATTCCTGTATCTAATTTGATCTGTTATTTTTCCAATTAATATAGATCTTTCTAAATCCAAAAATATATTGCTGGATCTAATTTGATCTGCCATTTTTCGGATCAATTTAAATCCTCCTTAATCTCTAAATATATTGCTGCATTTTATTTATTAAGGAATATAAAATTGGATATGATTAAATATTGTGCCAGATCAATTTTTTTTACTCGGATATTTTATATTAAAAAAAGGTTTCTAATATAGGTACATATTTACTTTCTCTTTGGTAATTTTTCAAACAAAAATTATAATACACAATTGGTAAAATTAAAACGGCAGCATAAATTTTTAATCATTAATTTTATATGTGGTTGAGTGCTGGAGGCAATTAAAAAAAGTGTACCAGTTAAGTACGATAAAGGGCATGGAGGGACTCTGCTAATATTTCTATTGAGAGCAGTGAAGTGAAAAATTAAGAGCAAATCGGCAGGGATATAGAATGCAGAGTGAGAGATATAAAGTTTTAAGAGCGCTCATAGCAAATAATTTGGGAAACTTCGAGTTCGTTCTGACTATATTCTGCTGCATTTATAATGAAAATATTAGTTCTCACGAACATGATTTTTTAATCTCCAATAATATTAAAGTAGTAATAGAATGGTTTATTTACGAATTCAAATTTTATTTAACTAAAATTCTTGCGGATTCATCTCTTTGTCGCCAAAGCTTATTATGATTTTGTTCTAAACAGAGAGTTATTTTATATTAATAACAATAATATCCGTTTAATGTAAAAGCCAAACTTAGTTTATTTAAGCACAAATGCTTAATTTTTATGGAATTTTTACATTTTGCCCCTACGCTGTGATCTCTTTGATCCTCCTTTTATTATAAGTCCACATAGAGAAAAATTGTTCCGGTTTCCAACTGAAATTTGGTTATTACTATAATCGGGTGGTACAACTATATGTTATCAATGATCGGTAATACATTATTTTCTGCTTGCAAATAATGCAAAAGTTAACGAGGTATCATTAAAAGATATTGTGTAAGAATATCGCACGCACTACTAAAGTTTTGCTGGGGCATTCTGCTTCGTTTATTTTTTTAAGTGATTTAACTCCTTGTGGACCAAGACTCGAAGGAGTTGAAAAATTAAATTTGTTCATGAAATCTGAATAATGAATTAGTTATAAAACAATTATTAATTAATTGATTCCATGGTATTTAAAAAAATAGTTTTTTATCATTACTTTATTATAATTTAGAAAAACGTTTTGACTAGAGTATTCAAAAAACCGGCCTTTTGAAAAAACCGGTTTCGGTTTTTGCAAAAAAAAACCGGTCGACCGGTTTTTTCGGTTTTTTTTTTTAATTTGAATAAAAAGCTTATATAATTTGTTAATTGTTTTTATTACAAACAAAAAAAAATAAATTAAATATATAAAGTAATAAAAATAAAAAAATACATTCTTTGAAAAAAATATATATATATATATATATATATATATATATATATATATATATGCATTTCACATACTTTGAAGACATCTGTATATACAGCCAAAAAAGTCCCTATACTGTTCGCTGTATCCAGTAAACTGTCTTTAGTGTATACAGTAGGTTAATTAAAAGTTTAAGGACGGTCCTCAAAGTAACAAAATGTCTTCATAGTAACTTGTGGAACGAAAAACCGTCCCCGCAACATGAGCTGTGCACATATATATATATATATATATATATATATATATATATATATATATATATATATATATATATATATATATATATATTCATTTAAATTTAATTTTTTTTATTGTATTTCATTTCAAAATTTTATTTATTGGTTTTAATATTTTTTAATATAATATCTTAAAAATTAATATTATAAAACTATATTCATATCAAATGAATAGAGATCATTAAGTTTGTAAATTAGGAACGTTAGTAATTTGAACGTTTAAAACCTTTGGCATTAAAAAGTTTTTTTAATATTACATTTTAAATATGTAAAAAGAAAATCCATTTTTTACTTCTAAAATAATATTTAAGAAATAATATGCAATTTAAATGTTTCGTTTTAAGACGATTTTTTTGTTTGCTTTTGATAAAGCTAGAAGTGGAAAATACTCTTTCACTAATAATAGATGTTGGACAAATAGTCAAAAGACAATTATATAAATTTTCCAACTATTCAGTTCTTTTGTCGCATTTATCAAGATATATGAAATTATCATAAAATGATGAATGATTTTGTACAGTCTCTTTTTTAGGATTTTGAATACTATTTATTGTGTTATTTAGATCAGACATTAAACTATTTGAATTTGGAATATCCAAAGTTAAGTCTTCATCGAGATCTATCAGGCTTACATCTAAATCTTCATAACCAAACAAACGATTATAAAAGTGTTCGGAAAAAATAAAAGACCAAGTAACCCAGTTAGTGATATAATTAAAAAAAAACCGGTTAACCGAACAAAAAAGACCGGTTTTCGGTTTTCTTCGAATTTACAAAATATTCGAAACCGATCGGTTTTAAAAATAAAGAAACCGGTTGACCGGTTTTCGGTTTCGGTTTGTGAATACTCTAGTTTTGACTAAATTTTATTTATGCTGCATAGTTCACATCCTCCTCGTGTGTCGACAAAAGTTGACCGAGATTTCCTAAGCGAACATCTTTACAAACTGATTCTGTTTTTCCCCGGCGTCTCTTAGAGGCTGGAACTGATAGATCTTCTTCTGATATAGATTTTAAACTATTTCGATTCGTAGTTGGATTTTTCTGGGTTATCAATCAAATCACAACAGATCGTCTAAATTCCAGAAGCAACTTCCAATCTCCTCTTTTCATGTTCTTATCAACAATCAAATTTTTTGGGGTTCCTTTTCTATTAAAGCGAATAGTGTCACATGCTAATGATGATGTAAAATAGTTATCAAAATAAATAATTTTATTTTTTCCCCACTCATTTTCAGTCATTGATAAAAGCACTCTTTTTCCAAAACCAAAATTGGCAAATTTTTCTTCTAAAGCTTCATCATTGCCTTTATATATTGAAAACTTTTTTATGTAGCCGTTCTGGCCAGCCAAACACCAAACTTTATAGCCCCTTTTTATTGGCTTCATTGGACAATACTGCTTAATGACATTCCTTCCTTTGAACAATATCATCGATCCGTCTACGAAAAGCTGTCGAAAGCTGAAACTTGTTATTCAACACATCGATCATATCGATGTCGATGTCGAAGTTTTAAGAGGCGATCCTTGTTGTCTTTAGAAATCATGGAGTCGTTCACATGAAGGTTACACAATATCTCATCAAATCTATTGCGGCTCATAGTTTTCCCAGTTATTGGTAAACAGAAATCCTCGCTTGTGCTCCAGTAATTTTTCCAACTTGGAAGTTTATGATACCCCATGACAAAGTTTTTGCCGATAAAAGCATGAAACTAAATTTTTTCAAATTTAAATTTTTATGCCTTTGGGTGGCGTATAAGTAGACTGGAATATCATATTTTCTATTATATCGAAAGAAAGTATTCCGTAGGTGTAGCATGGTTTTCAAATATTCCTGTTACGTGTTCTTCTGGCAAGGAGAAAACGGGAATACTTGTCTCCTGGTCTCTCAACTTCTAGTGGCGATTAGGCTCAGCATCAATGGTTTGATTCGATTCCAGAATTTCGAAAATTGAATCGATATCAAGACGTTTACTACGGATTCCTGCTATAGCGCTATCAAGCGCAAACAACGAAAATAAACTATAATACCACATATAAACCTAGATTCACAGCCCAACGGTACTTATCGGTCCACTGTATGTATTTCTAAAAAAAAAACACAAATATCAAATGTATAAATATTTGTATGTTTTCTAAATAGATCATTCGTTAATAATTAAACACTAAATGGTTTAAATAACTAAAATATTACTATTTTTCAATAATCGATATTAGTGCGCAAAGAGCTGAAACACGTTTTAAATTACCGTTATTCTGGAAAGACAGGGCTACCAACAGTTGAAACAAATTATTTGAAAAATTTGAGTGGACTTTAACATACCTACGGCCAAAAAGTATACAAATATTTTTGAGTACCGTCGGTCGACAAGGGGTTAAAATATATTTTTACTATTTTAAAATTCATCCTCCAAAGGGTTTTGTAAGAATGGTAAATAATAATTATGATCTTATTGCAATTAAAAATTTTAAAGTGACACATTTGTTTATATTAGATAAATTTGTTCCAAGTGATTTCTTAAAATGCACTGAATAAAAAAATTATAAGTTTTGTTACTGAAATTTAATTAATCAATTTCTATTTGCATGCGGCACATACACATTACACATATGGCATCCCTAAAATGTAACTCAGTCAATTTAGTATGGCAACTATTACTAGCCAGTTGGACAATAGAAATAACCAGAACGTTCCAAAAAATATTAGGTACCTTTAAGTTGCGTCCTTTCTTTGGTCCAAGGATACCTTTTAAAACATCGTTGTAACTTAAAAACAAAAAATGGTACTTTTATGAAATTTAACAGAAAGAATATATTAAGTATTACTACCAAAGCTTTGAAGTTTTAAATTATATATTAAAAGCTCGTTTTCGCTCAATTTCGCATTTTCCGAAATTGAATTGAGCTTAGGTAAAGACAAGAAATATATACATATATATTTTTTTATTTTATATTTGTATATTGGCAAGAGGAATCATTTATGCCTTAATCTCCTCTTTTTGACACATTAGCTAACGAGATTTATAATTATAAACCTATTTTTGTCCATAACGCCTTAAGTAACCCAGCAAAACTTTGGTAATGGGTGCGGTATTCTCATGCCTTCCTTGTAATGATAGCTCGTTACCTTTTTCATTATTTGCAAGCATAAAGTAATAAGTTACTCATTATTGATTACGTAATATATGATTTATAAATGTAAAGTAATAATTGAAATATTTTTGAAAATCTATTTTTAGATACATTACTTTGTGTTTTTTTGTAAGCAAAAGGGTAATGTATGTTTGTTTTGACAACACTAGCAAAAAACGAAGCGCAACAATTCATTTAAGTTTAAAGCAATCAAATACTATATGGGTCGATAGCTCAGTGGGTAGAGTTCTTGGCTGGCAACCAAAGTTTGCTGGTTCGATTCCCATCACGACCATATTATTTTTAATTGTATTTAAAATATTTGTAATAATTTTTTTAATAAAAATTCCACTTTTTTAAAAATATATTTTTAGACACATTACTTTTCCCATTCTCGTAACCATATAAGTAACCCTCTACATTATCACCTCTTAAGTAATGGGTATATACATTACTTTGAGGCTCATCACCTATAAAATTCATCAATGAAGTAAGGTGTAAAGTAATCCATCGGCCCCTATGGCTATACATTACTTTACTCATTATTTGGTAATGTGTGGTTTTGCTGGGTACTTAATATTTAATAAATATTTTTCTGAGTGTATAATTTACTGCTATCCATAAAAGTTTAAGCTGATATACTCAGAGTTAGTAGTAAGCAAAACTTTTTTCGTCAAAATTTATTGATGTTGGGTGTCAATTTCGTCAAGCGATTTTTGAAATATGAACGATACGTATTAATATATCGCTATCAAAAGAAAGACCATTAGAGAGTTAACAAAATTTTTCTATTTATGTATTACTTTGAGTGAGGCAAAGGGTTTGCCGTTGATATGAATTGCCCCATATACCCATTGCCCATATACCCATGTTTGGAACAAACGAAAGAAAGTTGTAACAGTATTATCGATTGCAACAACTGAACGATTGAAAACTTAATTTGAAAAGCTTTACTTTTAAAACCGAATAATGGTAACAAAAAATCGTTATCCTTTTTACAGCACTATTATTGTCAATAAAAGCTCTTTCGTAAATAAATCTGCTCTCTCGATTAAAATAAACATAGGCCAAAAAAGAAAGCTTTACACATCCCATTAAGAAAAATCAGTTGCGTGCAAACTCTCAAAACTAACGGTAACGAAACGCGGAAGAAATGAAAATAAATAAGAAATTTGTTGAATTAACATAAACAAAAAATTGGATTTACATGCACAACAACAACAACAACAAGAGAAATAAATCAAAATAGAAAAAAGAAAGGAAATAGTAAAAAAAAATCCATAAAGAAAATAATATATTTAATATAAGAATAACAACAAAATTATGTTACATTTGGCCTAAATTTTAAGAAAAATCTTTAATGGAAAAACAACAAAATTAAATGATTCGTTAAAAAGTTAAAATTAAGCTATACATTTTATTATCTAAATATTAAGATAAATACAAAAGAATCAAAAAAAAAATATACACATTCTTGTGGCGTGAATCCTGTGACTCACAGGATTTTAATATGAGTGGAGTAAATTAAAAATATGTAAATTTGAGTGTATGTTGTTTGAATTGTGTATATTCAAAATGTGCCAGGATATTTCGTGAAAAGTGATTGTGTATATTATTTTTTTTTTTATCAAATAAAAAGAAATAATATGGTTGTTAAATGAAAATCAGCCATAATAGCTTGGCACCAAGTTAATAATAAAATGCCTGGCTTACATTAAACGTTGTCCTGTTTTCGCCTGTTTCCAACACACTTATACTATGCAGTATATGCGTGTATTGAAGTGTAAATAATATTGTATTCTATTGTTGTTATTTTTCTTTCAACCTACAACAATAACAAAAAAAATTAACAAGTTACTCAAACAGAACCAAACAAATACACAATAAATAAACATGCTGCAGTATAAATAATAGAAAAAATATACAGGTAAAATAAAAGAACACAAACAAAAAAAATAAAACTTAAAATATTTCTTGAACAATTAGTTAAGGATAAAAGGAAAATAAATCCTAAAACTGAAGCAGGATTTTCTGTAGCTTATTGAAGGTGTATTATTGTATTAAGTTTTTAATTAATCTGGCATTCTTCACAACTCCTTACATCAAAGTTCTGTTGTACCACCAATTAACTATTATACTGACCGACTCGGAATAACTATTTAAAACTTTGGAGCCCTGTTCCCCTATATGTGTCTTAATATAAGTCCCATTGTAATCCATCTACAGATATTTATCTGTACATTAAGGTGTCAATAAAATGTATGGGGAAATATTTTATTTTGCATTTTAACGGAGCCCGAGCGGATTATTCGAGTACTTAGTCTAAAACTCATATGATGAAAATTTGGACGTAGACTAATCTTAACTTCCGTAAACTATCAATGCTCTGGAAAAAAAAATCACATTAAATTTTTCGTTTTTATATAAAATTACAAAATAAGTGTTGTACCAAACTACAGGATTTTATGTGGATTCGTTTTCTAGAACACCTCCAAATAGTTATTTTATATATTTTTGATGTGTAACAAATAAAGGTTGCCTTGTTAGTCACTCGCATTTGGATGCAATTTTGGATATGTATTACAGAGGATAGCAGGGAAAAAATATGCTTGCAACATGATCACTGCTACTATATTGCACTCAGAAAAAAGTAAAAGAAAAATTTGTAAACGGTTTTCAATTCCACTTTAATATTATTGTACTGATTTTAAATTTATTTGCTATTTACATTTTACAAATTACAAAATATTTATAAGTTTTTTGTTGCTAACTTCAGAAATCATTTTACAAATTTTTGAAAACCGATTTGCTAAAAGTAGCAAAAATTTACTAATATTTTAAAGTGTACACTCACTTAAAATTGCACTATCAACTTTTTTTGTTTCTAAAATTAGCCCTTAAAACAATTTAAATTTGACCATAAAATCCAAAAAATTTTCTAAAAATATTTTTTAACAATAAAAATTAGCAAATTAAAACAAAATGAAAATTCATTTATAATAATATATTTATAATAAAATAGTTAAAATAGTTTATATAAACTAGTTAAAACATTTTTAAGGCTTTGATTTTTTTTTTAATTTGTGTAATATATTTTTTGGAAAAAATAATTGCTCGATGAAAAAAATATAAATTTGTATATTCCATTTCGTAAGACAATTTTAAAAGAAATTAGAAGCATTAAAGTAGTGTAAGAAGTGTATTTAAAAATAATTGAGTTAATCTGTGCATTTTAATATTTTTTTTTTTATAAATTCAAATTTTGCTATATTTCGGAAATTGATTTCCGGATCCCCTATGAGAGATACGTCTTGGGGTCCTCGGAACAAAATAATCGTCTTAGTTAGCCCTCCTTTCATTTGCCACCACTCCCGACCCAATTGGTCTATAAATAAAATACCTTGTTCCACAACGGGTTCCACATACTTTCCACAATGTTTTTGAGGGTTTCCCCATGGATGTACGTCCTTGGGACCTGTTAGGGAAAGTTTTAGCTTCGCTAGACTTATCGTTAGAGCCTAGAGCTGCATTTTCGATGGGGACGTTGTTGACCTTGAGAAATCTCAGAAATTGAATTCCGGTTCCTCTATTGAAGGTACGTCATTGGGTCCTAGTGACGAAATAATAGTCTTAATTAGCCCTTTCATTGCGCCTGCTCCCGACTCAATCGGTCCATAAATAAGAAAAAATTAATAAAAAAAAATATTTACAATATTATTACACAGTACGACAGTGGTTGGTACACATGAGAAATGTTAACAGAATATGAAAATAGGCTTAAATTAAAGAAATACGTGTCTCGGCGTTTTGCTGTGGCACGTCAGAATTTTAAGAAAATCGATTTTTAAGCTTCGAAGGACCGTGGAGGTTCACTTGTAATGTAATACTATTATAAAAAGTTCTATAAAAACTGAATGGGTGAACCGATTTTAATGCTTGAGCCAGTTTTGAAAAGGGAATTAAATTTGGATTTTTTTTAATTAAAAAAACAATTTTTTTCTCCCCTAGATGGCGCTTTAATTTTCTGTAAAGTTGAAAAATAACCAAAAATATACGAAATTCATTAAAAATACAATGTTGTTAATTTGAAATCCAATAACTAAAGTAGAATCTGCTTTGTGAATACTTCTCATTAGCGCCTTAAAAAATTTGATTTTCTCGTAAAATGCTGACAACAATTCATGGTTAATTATAAAAAAATATATTAAAAAAATACTATATTGTTTTCATAAAAAAATTGTATTAGTTCAGTTACCCATGTACAAATTATAATATATGATCATTTTTATAAACTTCACTATTAATTCATTTCTTGTAAAATAACGACATTCTTGTAGAAAAAGTAATCGGAATATTAATAAAATAAATTTTTATAAGAAAAAGTCTGTAGAACCTAAGAGTTGTTTTGTAAGAAAAGGTTTCTTGTACAATATACCAGATTTTTAGTATTTTTCCTATGGACTTAAGTAAAATTCCTAAATTCTGCAAACTGTTTCTTAGATAAAGATTCATATATTCTTAAAAAAAAACTTTGATCCTAAAAAATTCTTAGATTCTGAGGACTTTTCATTATGAAAAATACTTAGGTTCTAAGAACTTTTTTAAGTAGAAATATACGTACATTCTAAGGACTTTTTCTAAAACAAAAATTCTACGACTCTAAGGGCTATAAAAAGATCTTAAAAATGTTCTTAGAATCTAAGAATTTCTCTATTAGAAAAAGTCCATACACGCAGAGAAAAAACATGGTTGCAACATAATCACTGCTAATATATTGTGCTTGCTGCAATCGGATATGGTTGTCACAACCATGTTATTGGTTTTCTAACCATCAACATGGTCGCTATCATCATTGTTATAGTAAATATTTTACTATTTTATGATTGACACATTCTATTTCATAACATGATTGGCTGTAAACATACTGTGGTAACAAAGACTGTGACTATGACAAAAATATGATAATTATGCAACCACAAAATGCTGGCAACAATCAATAAATAATTACACATCAAATAAAATATGACTTTGACATTTACAGTCATAATATTGTCTTGTTTTCATAATAACCAATTATTAATATGCCATAATAATTATAAATATGCCATAATATTATATTGTATATTAATAATCATAATCATAATATACTAAAAAGGATCATATATATGTATACACACATATATATATATATATATATATATATATATATATATAATTGTAGGGATCATATAAAAATAATCCAGGAATCATAATATAGTTGTGGGGACCATGATTACATAAGGTCATATTATGAAATTCAAGATCATAAGATGTTTATTAAGAATCATATTATGGTCATTTTCGAATCATAATATAACTGTAAGGATTATATTATGGTTAAATTATGGTTATTTTATTATCATAATATGATAACCATATTATAGTACGACTATGGTTGGCACAACCATAAACTCAAAAATATATGATGCTCTTCGAATATGATTGCCCCAACCATGTTTTTTCTCTGCGTGTAGAATTTATGTTTTTTGTATTAAAAAATTCCTTAGAATTTAAAAATTTGTTTGAAGTATTTTTCTTTAAAAAAGTCCATAGTATCAAAAAAAATTTTTTTGAAAAATTTTTTGCTTTAGGAAAAACATTTCTTAAAGCAATATTCTTAAATTTAAAGATCTTTTTATATACCATATTATGGTAAAATTATGGGTATTTTATTATCATAATATGATAACTGTATTATAGTATAGACACACAATCATATGCGCAATCCATGTTGATCTTTGCGTACTCAAGTAATTCCACAGCATAATACGATTTACAATATCTTTACAATTCATGATTGTTATAACTGCAGATCAAGAATTTTTACGAGTAAATAAAATATACTTATCAAAATACTGTCAATATTGGCAGTGGTGTCGTATAGAACTTATGAAAGTACTCTCTGGTATATTTGACTCGGTGTACGAGCACTTACTTCGTTTTTAAATCGAAAGAATATATGTATGTAATGCATCGCACAGTGAATTCGATGGACCAAAAGTGGCGATTAATTCATAGATGGCGTAGCTTTAAAATATTACATTTTTTTTTTGATGAGTTATAATAAGCACAGAAAAACACAGCATTTTAGACAAAATAAACTTAAATTTTTTTTAACCCTTTAAGCGCATTATTGTTTTTTGAAAAAAAAACCTTAGTTCACAATTTGTGCTGTAACTTTGGAATGAAAAGCGATAAATTCATGAATAAAATTGGAAAGAAGAGAATATTAAAATTTTTTAGTAATGAATAATTATAAATACATAAAACACAGTTTTAAAAAAAATGGTAGAAAAAATTCTTTTTTAAAACATAATCTACAATATTTTTTGAAATCAAAATAAATTTAAAGAATAAGTTAATAATGTGTATTCCTATTAGTATAAAACTGTATCCAGTTTTTGCTTTCACTAAATTCAGTTAATGTAAAAACTAATCTGAAAAAATAAAAAATTTAAAACTTTTTGGGGAATCTTTGTTTTCGATTTACCTTTTTAATAAAAAATATTTGTACTATTCTGCATTTTCAAATTCATCACAAATATCCCAATTATCATAATCTTCATTATCATCCTTATCATCATCATCACTATTATAATCTTCTTCATCATCATTGTTATAATCTTCTACAACATAATCATCCTCACTATTTTCATCGTTATTATCATCAGCATTTTTAACTACCATCATCTTTATCATGTTTGGGAAAACTAACTCTAATTCCGAAGTTTATAAATTAGATTTATTTTCTGGTCATATTTCTTGCTTATGCTAGATATAAATGGGTCAGAACTTAGCAGAAACCTATTGAAAATATCTTCATTGGACTTTTCCCGGCTGCATTTGCGAGCAAAGTGCTCTCTATAATTTTTAAAATTTTTGTGACTTGCTTCTTGAGATTCTTCTGATAATTCTCCTATTGGTAAAAGTGCATGCTGTGTAATCTCCGGGCCGAGAATAAACAATTTATGCAAAGTGGGAGGCATAAAAAACCATGGATATTTTTGAACAAAATATTTAGCCGTATTGTGAGCAAATTTACGAAATTTTTCCAAATGAATCTCATGAAATTTTAAAAATTGTTCAAATATTTTGTCAAAGAAATCTTGTGTCAAATTGTATTTAGTTTATAATTTATTTAGCTACCTCGCACAGGTCCTAAGTGGCATTATTTAATTTGTATATTTTCTTTTAAAACAAACAAAATCCGTTTTCCAATTGTATTACTTTTTTTTAACTAAAAATCTGATATTCAAATACCACATTAAGTCTTAACTGGAATCCCCATAATTACAGATTTTTTTATTTTTATATCAAAACAAATGTATTTAAAATATTTAATTAACAACTTAACTTATATAGACCTTCAAAATAGTTATAGTGGCTAAAAAGTAAGAATTTATTAGAATGATGCCAAGTCTTGGCAATTCTTGGCTTTCCTCTTCTAAATGTGTTCAAAAATATTTGCCAAACAAATATTTTAAATTTTTCTATTTGTAATTTGATAAAATATTTAAAACAACAAAAGCAGGGCATACAATAATAATTGCTATATTTCGTGTTCCGTTGAAATCCATATATGAAAACAAGTAGATAAAGGTATAGAGATATAGAAATAAAGTTTTTTCCATAAAAAAAAAAACAAAATTGCCCAAAAATGACAATTGGAATTATAAAAATATCCGAAAGCAAAGAATACAATTTTAATTCAAAAAATTAGAAATAAAATTCAAAAATTCGCAATCGGTATTAAAAAAAATATATAAATTAAAATAAAAAAATACCAAACGCAATTAAAAAAATTATTGAAATTCAACAAATATTTATTTAATTTTAATTGGTGTTTTTGAATTTCAATTGATGCCTTATAAATAACATTTGCAGTCATTCCAAAAGTTTTTGAAACAATCTAATCGTTTTTTATTCCACGTTCTCATGATATCTGTGCTATTATTTATTTTTAAAAATTTAATGTACTTCACGGTGGCATTGTGCAAAATGGCTCCCAATCTTAAAATGTAATTAAGTCCCATATATTGGGGCAAAATTTCATAACGAAAATTAACACTAAAAACATGATAAAAAAAATATGATGAAGAAATAAAAAATTACCCCAAAATATGCAAAGCAAAGAAATGTTGCTTATGCACAGCATTATACGCATTTATATTGCATGGAATCAATAACACCCATATGTACTTTTAGAAACAATAAAGTGTCTTGTGCCAACCTAAATTGAAATATTTCAAAGAATTATAATAAAAATCATTTTATAAAAATCAAATATTTTAGTAATGCGCAACCACTGCTCTTCAAAATAGTTAAAAAATAAAGTAAATTTCTGCTCTCCGTCCATGAGTGTGTCCTTCCAGCCTGTTCTTATTTATTCTGATACGTGGTTTTTGCAGCATCCGACGAAATTTTGAGCGAATGGTTTTCTATGACATTGCGTCTTAGAGCTTGGCAATTTCGAAACTTGTTAAGAATTATTTATTAATTTATTTTATTTATTAATCATATAATTACAAATTATATGTTAATACCCTAACCGAGCACTAGCAACAAAGGCCTTCGGCTCGTTGTACAGACCAGAGCCTCTGGTGGGAATTGCACCCACGACCCCCGCACTGATAAGCTAGCACGCTACCAACTAGCCTACCGGGGCGCTCAAGTTAATAATTATATTTGTTCTTTTCGGGTCACGATAATGTGGTAAAGAATTTATAATACATTACACCAAGCCGAGTATTTGACGTTTCGTCAAAAGAATTTTATAGCATAATAGATTTTTATCAAAATGATATAAAAGCGGAGAGAAGCTTTACAACTCAAAAACAATCAAAATGTACTTAATATTAAACGTATACATTAGATCTTAGTCAATGTAATAAATAACTTTTAAATAAAAATTATTTATGAAAACAAAAAGGTCAAAAAATTTAGGTTTAGAAATTGTCAGCTTTTAAAAAAAAATTTAGAAAATATATTTTGGATACGTAATTTTGTCTCAGGGACAATTTGTTTGTCTTTCTCTGATCTTTTTCCATTTTTTAATAGGAATAATAAAATACCAAAAATAAAGAGAATGACAATAATAAAACAAAACAAAAAATAAACACATTTACTGGTCTTGTTCAATAAATGACAACCAGAGTTTTTACACAAAAATGAAAATAAAAAATGGGCCGGGCATTGACTGCACTTTTTTATTTTAAATATAACCTTATATCCTATACTTTTCTAAAATCCATAAAACTAATTCCAACTCTTACTAACTTAATACTTGTGGCCCATTAACTGCGCAAATAATCCCAATTTTGTACCTTTTTTAAAAAAAATTATTAAAAATATGTACACAAATTTTTATAAACAAAAAAAAATTTACTATAAAATCGCAATAATTTGCTAATTTTGACCGCTCACTGAAAATAAATTAAACAACTTCATTGTTTTTGACAGCTACTGATTTTATCCACTTTTACCATATAAAAACTTTATTTATAAATTTCAATTAATCGCCACTTTGTTTCCATTTGAACCCAATGTGCAGCGTTTCGCTGAAATTTTATCTTCAAAATGCTAAATAACAATAAGGCCGTAATGGTTAAAAGCAATTTCGTATACAGCCTTTGATAAATAATACTCATGCTCACTGTGTGGGTTCATTGATGAAAATAGAATATGTAAGCAAAAGCAATTAAATACCAATTTTTGAAGGACTTTGTTTTTCTTTAGTTTGTTGGATTGTTTTTTAATTCGAACTATTCAAACGATAGACATCTCGCAAAAAAAAATCTATTATAGAAAGAATTTAAATAAATATATTTTAGTAGATTTAAAAAGTAAGATTGTCAAAGGATTTTTTAATAAGCTTTATGAATATTAGACTGGACGGAATAAAATAAATTTTGTCAAAATTTCCAATTTACAAAAATGACCAGTAGGAAAATTGAACGCGAATAAAGAGTATTCATTTTTAAATAACTATAAATAGTAAATAAAAATTACCATAAATTTTTATTTAAAAATTCAAAAGGGATTGTGGTGTGAAAATGACATTTTACCAAATTTAGTTTTGCAGGACACTTAAATTTTAGAAAGAAAAATCAAAAAAATTCTTTAATTTTTGAACCTTTAGCCTTCTCTCGTTTAAAGTTGGCTATATTCCAATGTCTTTTGGTTAACTCAGACAAATTTTAAGTACTTTGACAACTTTAGTTGCATGTATTGCATTGGGTTTGTAAAAGTTATTTATTAGTTTTCTTTTACATATGAATTTGTGTTAAATTTGTTTAAATTTTCTCAAAACAATGGCTATCAACTTTGTGCTTTGAAAAGTATGTTTATTTTTATATTTAAATATCAACTAGCCAAATACTATGCTGTAGAAAACAACTTAAGATTTAAAATAATTTTTAAAAATATTGAATTTACATAAAAAAAAATCCAAACTGGGTGAATAGTTTCAAAAATGATTTTTGTATTTATCCATAACTTCTGCAACTGTATCCAATATGTTTTTTGTTCTACAGGTTGGTTGAAAAGTTCCTGCGCTCGAAATGAAAGAATACTGTTTTTTTTACGAAATATATTTTTTTATTCTATATAATCTTTAAGAAGCTCAATACACTTGTTCCAATCATCTTCCAATAATTTTATCCCATCCTTATAATGGTTTTAGGGAAGCTCTGCAAAATAACCGTCTACGGCTGCTATGGCCTCTTCATTCGACGAAAAATGCTTTCCATGAAGGAATTGTTTGAGATTTCTGAAGAAATAGTAGTCACTGGGAGCCAAATCTGCTGAATACGGTGGATGTTCAAGCAATTCGTACTTTTATTCTTTGAATTTAGCCATCGTCAAAACACTTTTGTGAGCAGGTGCATTGTCTTGATGAAAAATGGTTTTTTGTCTTCTTTGAACCAGGTCTTTTCTCACGGTTTTATTCGGCTTAAAACGCTCCAAATTACGCTGAGAAATTTGTTTTCGATCCAGTTTTTGTTGAATTGTTAATGTGTGCGGCACTAACTTTCCAAACAGTTTTTTCATACGTAATTCTTCATGTAAAATATGGAGTACTCGTTCGTCTGAGATGCCTATGGCATTAGCAATTTCACGCTTAGTTAAACTTGAATCTTCACTAACCATATTATGTACCTGCTCAATGATTTCTGCTGTGGTTGCAGTTTTTGGTCGTCCTTCGCGTAAATCGTCCTTAAGGCTGGTACGACCACGTTTAAATTCACCAGCCCAAAATTCAACGGTGCGTTTTGAAGGTGAGGACTCCGTATACACTTCTAACAATTGTTCATAAATTTCCTTTCCTTTTAAACGCTTCAAAACAAAGAATCTAATGACTGCACGATATTAAATTTTTTCCATATTAAAAAAAATCAATGACACGTCAACTTCAAATGGCTTGTAAACAAAGAAAGAATTGACAGAATGACTTGCAACTTTGCATGTATTCTCAGGACAGTTACACCAACTTGAGAAAAAAAGTTTGGAGCTAGCAGTGCCATCTCTTGGTGAGCGCAGGAACTTTTCAACCAACCTGTATTTCAATGAAATTTGGTAGCTTTTAACAAAATATTTTATTATTTCGCCGCACGAAAATCTTTTAAAGTATGCCAAATCTATAAACTTTTTTCGTAATATTATATTTATTGTATTAAATTCAATTTAATTATTGAAGGAACTTAAAAAAATGATTTTTATGAAAAAATATTCTAATAAAATTACTATATAAAGGTGACTTTTTAAAAAGGCTTAAGAGCTGATAGCCTATGTAGCTAGTGCTCCTTAAATTATATTAGATCTATAATTAATTATGAATCTAATAAATAATAATAATAATAATAATAATAATAATAAAAAGGCTTACATTATTAAATATATTTTCTTTTTCTACATTTGAATAATTTGAATAATTTAAAAGATTATTTTAAAATTTTTAAAGTTTTATTGGTTTCAAAACATTTAAAAATTGTAATAATTTCGTTAAAAAATATAAATAATAATATAAAATCAAAAAAAAAGAAAAATGTTTTGGTCAAATTAGTCAATTGCTGACTAAACCCAATTTTGGAAAATAAACGGAAGTTTTGTATATTCAACGAAAAATATTACTACGAAAGTTCTTTTCGTAAAATGAAGTTTCGCTGGAAATCGACCATTAAATTGTTGCATTTTATAAAATTTCATAAAAAAAAAAATATTTTATTTTTTTCTCAATAATAATTTTTTTTTAAGAACTATGAGGCCCCTTTTCATTTAATTTAAAAAAAATTCATACAGTTTGTGTAGAAAGCTTCATTAGTTTACTGAAAACAATGCTATCAGAACCTAATCTTATACATTTGTACGACTAAAATGTAATAGGAAACCTCCTTCTCTCAAAATGTAATTCGAAACCTCCTTCTCCGTCTGAAATATTTAACTCGTATCAACATCTGATAAAAATTTATTACAATGAACTAAGTTTTTGCATTATTATTTTTTTTTCCTCAACCGCAAAAAAGTTAAACATATATTCATATATTTACTAGAGTGGATGAAAATTGTAAACAAATTTTAATTCCTAAAAAAATAATGAAAGGAAAATTGTATGAAATAAACACTTTTTAACAAATTTAATTTTTTAAATCGATTCACCAATGCAACTAAAGTTTTTATTATTAGCCTGTTCCTCGATCTCGAACGAAAAACTAGTCGAACGAAAGCAAGTCACTCGAATTCGAATCAATTTGGGTTTCTCTATTTCGAAAGCCTTCGATCGACTTGACTTACGTGTGTCAATTTTTGTTTCTTACGCATTTACAAATCACAGAGATGCCAGATCATATATTTTGAGCATTTGTTACAATTTTCTTTAAAAGTAGCAAAAATACTACTAAACTGCTTAAAGACAAAAACAACCCTGTTTAACAGTGATCAGCTGTATATGACAAATGAAATAAAAAAATAACAATAAACAAATCAATTTTTATTTGGAAAGTGTATTTATTTGTGAAAATTTTTGTTATCGATTGGTTGTGGGTGAAATCGTTGTTTGAAGAGCTTTTCTGTTACCTGTTATCTGTTCGGTGCGGTCACTGCTAAAGTCCTTGTAAAATAAAAAATTTAAATATGAGCTTCTTGGGCAAACGTAAGCCACAAACAACACACACATACCTTTTACAACTCAGCAACAGCGTAATAGGGGGTGAAACGGAGTTTAGTTTTCTGGTCAAATTTTGCTCCTCTGCGGAAAATTTGTTTGCTCCGAACACCAGAGTCCTTCTGGCAAAATCAGGCCTTTCTTCCATATAAAATACAAGCGTCTTCGGATGGTCCATTGTTGATTTTTTTAACTAAAATTTAAAATTCTTAATGAACCATAAATATTTGTATTATTTTGTACTGACTTTTTGTTATCCATTGCTTTTTTTACTTCATTTTGCTTTTAAAATATCAAATATATATTTACTCGACAAAAAAATAGCAAGTGACTGATTTTGACATTTGCGTTCGAGCTGTTCGAAATAGAGAAACCAAATTTTGTATGAAAACAGTTACGTTTTCATTCGACTTGTCGTTCGAGTCATCGTTCGCATAGAAATAGAGTTAGTTAAACCCAAATCAGTTTTCTTTCGACTAGAAAGCGAACGAGCGTGTTCTTTCGAAATAGAGGAACAGGCTATATATTTATTTTATTTAAAAAATGTTTTATAAAAACTGGGTTTATAGTAATTACAATAGTAGCCAATTTTTAGACTATTATCCGCGGCTAGAAAAGGGTATTATAGTTCATAATTTATTTCATTAATATAACTTCCCAGCAAAACCACACATTACCAAATAATGTGTTAAGTAATGTGTAGCCATAGGGGCTCATGGATTACTTTACACCTTACTTCACTGAGGAATTTTACAGGCGGTGAGCCTCAAAGTAATTTATATACCCATTACTTTAGAGGTGATAATGTAAGGTGTTACTTATAAGGTTACTAGAATGGAAAAAGTAATGTGTCTAAAAATAAAATTTTTAAAGAAGAGGAATTTTTATAAAAAAAAAATTATTACAAATATTTTAAACGTTATTAAAAATAATGTGGTCATGATGGGAATCGAACCAGGGAACTCTGGTTACCAGTCAAGAACTCTACCCCCTGAGCTATCGACGCATATAGTATTTGATTGCTTTAAATTTAAATGAATTGTTGCGCTTCGTTTTTTCGCTAGTGTTGTCAAAACAAACATACATTACCCTTTTGCTTACAAAAAAAAAAAAAACAAAGTAATGTATCTAAAAATAGGTTTTCAAAACTATTTCAATTATTACTTTACATTTATAAATCATATATTTCGTAATCATTAATTAGTAACTTATTACTTTATGCTTGTAAATAATGAAAAAGGTAACGAGCTATCATTACAAGGTAACGCATGAGAATATCGCACCCATTACCAAAGTTTTTCTGGGATACATTTATTGAACTAGTCATTTCTTTAGTTCATTCGTTCATTCGTTTATTCGATAATTTGTTTTCTATTATTCATAAGATTAAGCTACTTAGAATATGGCTGAAAACTTGAAAATTTGCCCAACGGCACTTTAAATATAACATTTTTTTTATATATAGCATTTTTGAGAAAGAGCTCTTTTAAACTACTGAAGCCACGAGAAGAGGCTTGCCGTTTTAGCACTTTATGTGCTACACGCAGAGAAAAAACATGGATGCAACATGATCACTGCTACTATATTGTGCTTGCTGCAATCAGGTATGGTTGTCACAACCATATTATTGGTTGTCTAACAATCAATATGGTCGCTACCATCATTATTATAGTAAATATTTCACTATTTTATGATTGACACCTTGTATTTTATAACATGATTGGCTCTAACCATACTGTGGTAACGAAAATTCTGACTATGAAAAAAATATGATAATTATGTAACCATAAAATGCTGTCAGCAATCAATGAATAATTATACATACGAGTATTGTCTAGTTTTTATAAAAACCAAAATGTCTTAAAAAACAATCATATATTGTTTACTAAAACTGGACAGAAAATACCTTGCATGTGGCATTAAAACATTTCATCAATTGACCTATTAAGATCCAGTTTATTTTTTTTTAACTTTAGAAGATTTTTTTTGAGGGTTTTTTCGAAAATTCCTTATACATGTAATATAATTTACAATAATCAATGCATTGTCAAAAAGATTCTATATAAAGATTTTATATGGATCATATTATGA
Organism: Eustalomyia histrio; assembly: GCA_949748255.1. Lineage (NCBI taxonomy): Eukaryota > Metazoa > Arthropoda > Insecta > Diptera > Anthomyiidae > Eustalomyia > Eustalomyia histrio. The sequence goes on from OX456527.1 coordinate 44,983,601, forward strand.
TAATCCAGGAATATAGTTATGGGGACCATAATGTAATAATATTTTGAGCATACTATGATTACATGCAATCATATTATGATAAATTCAACATCATAATATATTTATACAGAATCAAAATATTGTAATATTTGAATCATAATATAACTGTAGGGACCATATTATGGTAAAATTATGGATATTTTATTATCATAATATGATAACCATAATATAGTACGACTATGGTTGGCACAATTATAAACCCAAAAATATATGATGCTCTTCGGACATGATTCTCCCAAACATGTTTTTTCTTTGCGTGTGGATCTACCATATTTTTTTTTTTTGAGTTAGCACCAAAAATTTATAAAAATAAAAATAGTAGGTGCTAGTTTAGCACTTTCTAATTTAAACCAATATTTCTCTATGGAAATTTTATAAAAAGCTGTAAAAATAAGAGACAAAAAATACAATAGAGGGGCCAAACCTGAATCGTGAGTAACGAAGTGTAAGCATCCTAAAAATCTTTTTCTGATATTCTTCCCCTACTCAGCTCAATAAAAATTATATTGTCAGGAAATTCGAAAATTTTTAAAATTTTTAACTATGTCTTTAACATGCTTTGGAAAAAAAACAAATATACACAATCGGTAGGGGAATCTGCTGTATCTTGAAACGATTCAAATTATCAAGTTCATATAACTTTTGTTAATGCAAAAAACAACTTTCTAACAATTGATAATGCATATTAATTTCAACTATCAATATGACATTAATAAAAAGAAAAAATAGTTAAAATTTAATTAAAAAAAATTACCCATTGGCACTCGTCTCCGTATTATAAGCAATTCGCTTTTCCTTGAACTTACAAACGATACGTCAGTCTGCCAGACATTTGCGAACAAGGAGACAAGAGGAGATTAGAAGATAAACAAAAATCCAAGAATAGAATGTTTGTGTTTAGACAATCTGACAATTAAAGGATGGTTAGATTTTAAGGGCCGAGGTTGATTTTAGACTGGACCTGTTTCAGATATTACACGGTAAAGCGTATACCTTGCTTTTTGATTTTTTTTTTTGAAGCTAAAGTAATGCGTTATGAACATAATCATATATCATTACTTATTTGAAAGATATAAAATTGATATTTGATATACTAGTATGATCCAGAAGGATAAAAATAATGAGGTTTTGTTATCGCATTATATAACTACTTATTTATCTACCCGGAGAAAATAGTGTTTGCAATTTGATAGTGTTTGCAAGAATTTTATTTTATTTCAAATAACCTGTAAAACATTAATAAAGCAAAAATATTGTGTTGGGAATTAAAAATAGGGAAGAAGCAGTAAAAAACTCTCATATTATCCAATTATTGATGTTTCTAGTCAATTTTAAAAATAAAATCCGTTTATTAATTTTAGTGAATGTAGTACAAGAAAATTAATGAAAATAAAAATGAATTTTAAATTATTGTGTTATTTGGTCATAGTGTAAGTTCTTTTAATTTTTGTTTTCTTCTTCTATTTCCCATTACCTGGTATTAGCAAGTTTTGTTATGCACTTGAAATTGATTACAAAAATTATATCAAGATCATTATATGAAACTACAAACACGGTACGGCGCAAAATCGTTTATTTATCAGAACAATCCACATTATATTTACAATCAACACTATAAGACGCTAGAAAACAAAATTTAGATACGCTTAAAGGCTCTTTTTGCCAATTCGTTTGTGAATTGTATGCTTTTATTGCTTTTCTTAAAGTAAAAATGCTTTTCACAAAAAATATGTACTAAATAAATTTTAATAACATCACGGTGCCTGGTAGGAAAATGACTTAATCACGTGTTTGATTTTTATAAATACAAAAATGTAGTAAAATATACCTTTAAGCTCTGCCTTTTTCTGAAGGCGCTAGCTTCCAATTTGTGCACTTTTAAATTTTAAGACTTATAATTTACCACATTTTGATCCTCACTAATAAATATACGAACTTTATTCCTCCTACATTTAAAGCATTATAAAGACATAAGCAAGTATTTTAACAAGAATTTTTGCAAAAGAACTACCTACATATTTAACTAAAAATAATCCTTTCCCTAAAAACCCTCAAAACTAATTTACATTTCCATATAAATCCCAATTTTAAGTCTGTATTTTCTTAAGGGATGATACTTTTACTTGACATCTTTTTCTATGAAATAAAGAGGGAAAGGAAGAAGCAAAATATTACTGCGGCATTTCTATTTAACATCATGAAATCTTTTGTTTAAAAGCTTTTAACTTTTTCAAATATATTTAAAAAATATTTTATGTTTTTCTATTTATGTTTACATAAATAGGTCGCATTCATAAACTTAGGTGCTTTTTCTATATTCCATAAAAACTAAAAATGCAGAAAAAATTATAAATTTCCTGTTGTGTCCCTTAAGTCAAATGAAGCGTGTTATGTTGTCGTTATTTGTATGTAAGCTTAGAAATTAAGAAGTATAAAATGATACTTTATTCATACATGCATATATAATTTTACATATTTACGAGGGCAGATCAATAAGTCAGTGACTTTTCGTACCTCCCTCGTAGTTATATGAAATGCAACACTACTCCCATCAATTATCACCTGTTAATAGATTACTGTCAAATCTTAAGCAAGTTCCGTCATTTACTTTGCGTTTAACAGCTGCTTAAAACATACAACCTCGTGCATTTTTTTAAAAATGGAAAAAAGTGAATTTCGAGTGCGCATTAAACATTATTTTTTGCGAATAAAAAAAACAGTTAATCAAACCAAGGAAAAGCTTTATAAATACTGCATCATCGATTTCAAAGATAAAAAAGTGGTTTACTGACTTTCGTTGTGGCCTTACAAGCACAGAAGATACCGAACGTTCTAGACGCCCAGTTGAGGTCTGTCTCTACACCCAAAACAGTTGAAAAAATTCACGAAATGATGGCGGCCGATCGGAGATTGAATGTGCGATAGATTGTGGAAGACATTTGCATCTCACATGGCTTAGTGGTTTCAATTTTGAACGATCACTTGGGTATGAGAAAGCTTTCCGCAAGATGACTGTGAGGTTTGCTCACAATCGACCACCAACGGAATCGTGTGACATCTTTGTTTCCATGGCAAAAAACCATGAAGTAGACTACGAATTGCACCCTCATTCACCTTATTCTCCGGATTTAGCCCCCAATGACTATTTCCTATTTCCAAACCTAAAGAAATGGCTCGGTGGAAAGATATTTAGCTCCAACAATAAAATTATTGATCAAACAAATGCCTATTTTATGGACTTCGAGAAATCCTGCTGTTAAATGCAAAGTAAATGACGGAACTTGCTCAAAATTCGATAGTAGTCTATTAAAAGGTGGTACTTGATGGGAGCAGTGTTGCATTTCATATAACCACGAGGGAATTTCGAAAACTCACGGACTTATTGATCTGCCCTCGTATGTTATATGTATATATGTACTTTAAACCTTCTCATTTTAAGGGCTTCCGTTTTAACAACAATTTAAAAAAAAAACAAGTAAAAAAGGCTAAATTCGGCTGTGCCGAATTTTTGAATACCCTCCACCCATATCCTAAAAACATGTTCTCTACTGTTTTTGATACAAATAATATAAACCAACTTTTGAAGTAAAATTATGTAGGTGAAACAATTTTTTGAGGTGAAAATTTTTTTTGATGTGAAAAGAACTTTTTTGGTGGAAAAAAATTTAGAGGTGAAAAAAATTTTTTAAGGTGAAAAAATTTTTTGTGGAAAAATTTAGTGGTGAAAAAATGTTTGAGGTGAATACAAAATATTTACTACTAAGCGACTGGTGAAAAAAATATGAGAAAATATGTTATGTACCAGTCGCTACAATGAAATTGTACTAAATTTGTATGGGCAATTTAGAGGCACCTTTACATTTTTAATATTTTTTTTAACACATTTTAAAGGATAGCTTTTGGCAATTACTCAATTTTGTTACTGGCTAATAGGGACTAGCTATGCAGCAGAATATGCCTAATGGAGAGAATGCACTTTCTGATGCCCCACGTATTGATAAATAGTTGCAACGGATATTCTTTCTTAAAAAAATTAAAGTGTGTTTGTCTAATGAAGAGAATACAGCAAAGAAATTAATTTGTTAAAGAAAGAACATGAGTTGTAACTATTTGTCAATAGATGGCTCATCAGCAGGTTCATTCTCTCCATTAGGCATATTTTGCTGCAGAGCTAGTCTCCATTAGCCATATTGTGCTACAATATGCAGTAGAGTATTATTGATTTTCTATTTTCTTCGTAACATAAATGAATTTTTGCCAAAAACTATGAAAAATATATGTTTTATATGCATATTATACCTTCATTTTTTAAATAAATATTCATTTAGATCAATATTTAGAGCACAATATTGCACTTTATGTATTCATGTGTATTTTTTTATAAAAGCAAAAATTAACATAAATATACATTTGCCAATACCTCAATTCTCAAAAATGCAAATACAAACGGATTAAAAAAATACTATTTTCCTCTATGAAAATTATTTTTTTTTACATAAAAATGTGATACAAATGCTTTTATTACGTAAAATATTTGAAAAATTTACTTTAAAATTATGTAATAAGTCTACTAGCAACATTGAATGCATTAGAATTTGAAGTATGTAGTTAATTTAATATTTTTGGTAAATAAATTTATTTAAAGCCTAATTCAAGGCTATATCGACCTAGCCATGGGGCACGGTATTGTTTTAATGTGATTCTGCGCCACCTATTTAAAAGTAGCTGCACTAAAACAATTATGTATTTTGCTCTTTATTTATATATAAATGCTTTTGGTTACAAAAACAAAAAAATACATTTTATGGAATGAAACGAAAAACCAACAAATCTGAACAGAAAAAAAATAGATACAGAAAAATTGTAGAAATTTGTATGAAAAATTTAGAGGTACTTTCACATTTTCACTCATAACTGTTGAACCGCTGGACTGATTTTTCTCATTTTCAATACCAAACTGCTCGGGAGGATGTTCAATAGTCTGGGTAAAAATAGGCACCCCCGCTTGCGTCTTCGCGTCGTGATCGCCATTTCAACATACAGACATCGCTAAATCGACTTGAAATTACATAAGGATCACGTTTAACATGTTACAAACGCAATGACAAACTGATATATACCCTCAACATATATGGTGTAGGGTATAAAAATAACTTAGCAAAAACTACAGAAATTTTGGAGCTTAATATGTGTTTAAGTTCATAAAATTTCTATTAAAAAATAAGTTGAGTAAATTAAAAAAAAAAAAAAATTGCTGCGATTCTGGATCTCGCCCTCAACATTCCCCTCGATTTTCGACACTAATAAGATTATAATTTTTGAATAATTTGTTAAAGATGTGTATTATAAAGGCATTCAGATAACTGGGGAGAAAATAATGTCGAAAGTTGAGGTGAAAAATTAAAGTGGTAGACACATTACTACTTCGCCGTATATATTTTCTTTGAGATACAACAACCAATTGAAAAGATATCCCATTGGACATATCGCCGGTGAAACTGACATGTCTATAGATATAGAATAGCTTCTAAGCCATACAATAATATAAATAAATTATTTAATAAGACAAATGATACAAAAGTTAGAATAGCTGGACATAAATCTGATCAAAAATATAAAAATATTAATTCACAGAAGACAGCATTATCTTCTCATTGTTCGATTTTTATTTACTATCCAGACTTTGAAAACGTATCAGTTTTAAGTACAGGACATAATTATAAACGACGTTATATATTAGAAATGTTACAGATTATTAATACACCAAGAACAACACATACAAGGTGGCGCAAAAGTAATCCTCCTATGAGAAAATGCTATAAATTTTGCGATTGGCCCCTAATGTCAGTTCTGTTTTGACATTTGTGTAGTAAACACATGCGAAATACACGTTAATAAACAATGTTACGCTACACTGCTCCAGAACGCGGAATATTGGTGACTATTTATTTGAGCAATAATGAAGATGATTTTTCATCAAAAATAATCATGAGTGATGAGGCCCATTTCCATCTTAGCGGGTACGTAAATAAGCAAAATTTACACTTCTGGGGCACTGAAAATCCGCGTGTAACCCACGAAGAGCCATTACACACGCTCAAAGTCACTGTATGGTGTGCTGTTTTCGCTGGAGGAGTCATCGGACCTTTTTTCTTCGAAGACGTCGCGGGCCAAACGGTTACTGTGAATGGTGAGCGCTACAGAGCAATGATCAACGAGTTCTTTTTGCCGCAACTTGATGAATTGGGATTGGAAAACATGTGGTTCCAACAGGACGGTGCAACGCCACACACTGCACGTGCCACAACCGATATGCTGAAGGATGCATTTCCCGGGCGCCTAATCTCCCGTTTTGGCGATTTGCACTGGCCAGCAAGATCGCCTGATTTGACCGCTCCAGACTTCTTTTTGTGGGAAATTTGAAGTCGCGGGTTTATGTCAACAAGCCTCAGACTCTTGCAGCTCTTAAAGACAATATCCGTCAAGAATGTGAGGACCTATCGCCGGAAGTTTTGGCCAAAGTGATGGAAAATGCCATAAAAAGGGCTCAAATGACAATCAACTGTGGCGGCGGCCATTTACATGACATCATATTCTCGACTTGATGTAAAAAAAATTAAAAGACCAAACAAAAATATTCCACAAGAAGAATCAAAGTTTTTCATTTTTTTTTTTTAATTACAGCCAAAAAGCATCGGAAGGTTATTTTTGCGCCACCCTGCAGAATTAATTGTAACGCAGATATTGAAAATGTAGCTCAGAATTATAGATATTTAATACATAATAAATAGTATACAATATATTATATTAATTTACAACAAATATTATATAAATAGATTTAAGTTTTTATATTGTTAATTATTTATTTATTATTAACTACACTCTAATAAATTTCTGTTGAAATTTAGCCAACTTATAGTAGGAAACTGTACTCCTACTATCTTTATATATATAATTCTCCTGTACGTGTGTTAGTGACTGCACTCCTCCTTAACGGCTGGGCCGATTTCGATGAAATTTGTTGTGTCTGTTTTATTTGATCCCTGAATGGTTTAGATTCACAATTGACCTATATGGGTACAATGGGCGTGGCACCTCCCATACGAAGTAAAAATGTATTTTTGTATATCTGGAGTACTGTTACAGTGGGAGTCTTCAAACTTTGTGTGAGCTTTTTTTATAATAATACTCATAATCTCCCAAAAAAATGAGTGCCATCCAAGCAATGGGCGTGGCACCTCCCATACGAAGAAAACATTCATTATTGCATATCTGGGGTACTATTAAAGTGGGAGTCTTCAAACTTTGTGTGAGCTTCTTTGATAATAATATTCATAATCTTCCAAAAAATATGGGGGATCCAAGCAATGGGCGTGGCACCTCCCATACGAAGTACAAATTTATTATTGCATATCTGGGGTACTATTATTGTGAGAATATTCAAACTTTGTGCGAGCTACCTAGATAATAATGTAATCCTATTCCTAGGCAGAACAACGTTTGCCGGGTCAGCTAGTATACTATATAATTGGGTAAATTTACTCTGTGTGCGTAAACGAAAAAAAGTACATACATTATGCGTACATACGTAAAACAAATTTTAAAATTGAAGAGTAAAGTTACCAAATTTGTGAGTAAAGAAACACGATTTTCCTGTAAATGTACACATATAATTTGTAAAAATCCTAAAAATGGGCATATTTTCTACTACGTTTGTTTTGTAATAAAAACAATAATTTTTTTGATTAGTAATTCCAAATAATTGATCATTTTAAAAAACTAATAGTTTTCTTTTTAAATTTTGAAAATGTTTTAAAGTTTTTTTTCAATTTCAATTTGTCATAATTTTGTTTACTATTATAAGTTAGTATATTTTTGAGGGTAACATTTTTTTTTTAACAAAATAATACTAATTTTATGCATAATGTTTATAATTATAAACACATAGTGTCTTAAAATACTTCGTGTGTGTATTAATGTATATGAAAGTGTGTGCAAAAAAAAGCATTTACTACATAAAACACATTTTATAGTAGTAAATTTACAAGCATTTTTTAGAGTGTACAATTTTTTTGTTATGTTTTTTGTTCAAAGAATTTTTGCTTACTGGTATTTACCTAGGAAATATTTATTTGTCAGACATTTAAATTTTTTTTTTTCAAAACTTTCATTTTATTTATAATTTGTCATAATTATTATTTCCTAGGGATCCCAGAAAAAATTTAGTAATAGCAGCTCATTGCTTTTTTCATTACTAATAATGACCTACCCCAGCCCACTGCATTACTTCTTAAGTAAAAATAATGAGTTACTTAGAATGTGTTATACAGCCATTAATATTCCATGTCAGCTCCTTGCATACTACATTACTTTAAATGTGAAAATAATATATTACTAATAATGAGTTTTAACTACTTATTTTTGGCAGTTAAAATTTATTTTTGGTTTTGTTATTAATTTTTTTTTTTCAAATTGTTATCAAAAATCAATTAAAATTAAAAGCAAATAAAAAATTAATAGAAACAAATTTGAAACATAATGAAAAAATAATTTTTTTATTTTAAATATTTCTCTTTTTTAATGATTTTAATTTGAAAATGGGAATTTTCCAATACCATTTTGAATTGGAATTTTTAATGAATTAATCTGAAAGTTAACTTTTTTTGTGAATTTAATAAAACATTAGGGTTATAACTTTTCGCATAGCCGTGTGGTCCATGAAAAAATACTAAGAAATTTTATACTATGCGCTGAAGTTCTAAATTTAAAATATTAAGTTCCATTTTATTTCGTTAGGATTTTTCCAATCGTCGATACTTCCGAATCAACAGCGCAGTAATATATTCGCGGAACGCGCTATCAAAATTGCACAAGGTATACATATGTATGTTGTATTTAAGTTTTTTATCATTATAAATATAAAATAAATTTTATAAAAAATATATTATATTTTATTTATTTTTTTTTTCCAATGTAATATCAGAAATTATTAATTATTTGCAGAAATAATCAATTTAGTTTAAGAAAATAACAGTTTAAAAAATTTTCAATTTGATTTTAAATTCATCAGTTAATTTCAGAAGTTATTAATTTTATTTCAGATGCCATCAATTTAATATCACATATATTAATTCAATTTCAGTTAATATTATATTAATTTCTGAAATAAAATTCTTAATATCTGAAATAAATTAAATAGATTCTGGAAATAGTTGGTACTTTGTGAAATTTAATTTGAAATGGTGTAGTTATTCATCTCCTTCCTTGTTATCAGTTCTGTAACGACTTATAAATTCATTACATGTAACCACTATTTCAGTACCTATTGATAAAACGTTATTTGCACCCATATGCCCTTTATAAGCAACCAGTTATTAACTACCCAGCAAAAAAATGGTAGTCATTCTGTGGCTATAACTTCTTTCATTGCTTCCTAAACTTCAGTTAACATTCTTTTATGATTTTTGGTGTTTATCTAAGGAACTCCCAAAAGAATTCATATGTTCTTTTAATGTAGTGATTTGGATATGAAGCCGATATATATCTTAAAAAATCACTCTTCATGCTTCTAAAGTTATAGTAAATATTCTGAATCATTTATTCAAAATATTGTTTTCGGATTATTCAAGACAAAAATTGCAATGTGTTTAATGCATTTTTTCAGCTTTAAGTAGTTATGGCGACACAATCTGTGCGTTGTTGTACTTTTTGTTTTATTAAACATTACACCATTTTCAGCTTTAATTAAGAATTTTCCAAAATAATTTTAAAATTGTGTAAAAATGTTATAAAATTATCGAAAATAATTTTAAAATTGTGTAAAAATTATGTCAAATTGTCCAAAAAGGTTTTAAATTGTCCAAAAATTATTTAAAATTGTTCAAAAATATTTTAAAATTTTCTAAAAAATATTTTAAATTTGTCCAAAGATTTATTAAAATTTTTGAAAAATATTTCAAAGTTGCCCAAAAAGGTTTTTTACTAGTGCAGAATTGTGTGTGACACACCAATGTTAAATTCATTGATGAAACTATCAGAAAAGAAGTGATGCCTTTATTGCTTCATTGGCAGCTTAATTTTTGCTGAATACCTTCAAGCCACCAGTTTTTATTATATGAATTCCAACCAGTTATTTTTGCCTTACCTATAACTTAACCTTAGCAGTAACTAGTTGTTTTACTCCCTACTCTTAAGGTTGTAGGTAACTAGATACCTCCAATGACATCTCTATGTTAAAATAATGAGCTTAGCAGGCAAACTTCAACCACCCAGAAAAAAAAATTGTAGTCATTCTGTGACTATAGAGCAATTCCATATGAAAGCGATCACCTTTTGGACGACCCCTCTCCGATTGCCCAGCAAAAAATAATGTACCTACATATTTTTTTTTTTTTTATAGTGACTGGTTTAGTGGTGGTGTACACCACTGTCATGTGACAAAATTGAAGAATTCTTCATAAGGGACCTCATTGAAAGTTGTTTAAAAAAAAACTACTAAAGCGATCGCAACGAGTGATAGCTCGTTGGAAAAGTATTGAATCAGGCTTTAATTGAAAAATAAAATTTTCCTAATTTTTCTCAGAAATTTACCTTTTTTCCCATGAAAATTAAATTTTTCCATGAAAATTAAATTTTCCGATTTTCCACAGAAGCTCCTAAATTTTTCGGCTAATTTTATTTTTTTTGGATTCCTCGTAATTTTTGCTTTAAGAATTAGCAATAAAAAATGGGCCCCGACTCCTTGTTTGGACAGGAGAAGAGCATTTAAGAGACCACCTTGTTCTCATTGTTTTTATATTTTTTATAATTGAATTATTTTTAATTATTTAACATTATTTTATTTTATTATTAAAAATACATTTTAAAAATTATTTTACAGTTAAAAATACATTTATGAACAAAAAATCAATTTTTTTTAAGAGCCCCAAGTTGAGTGTGTAGTGAATATGGTCTGCCTGCCTTCACAAGATCGGCCATAAATCCATGGATAATAGCAGCAGTGGCATGTAATGGCACACCAAACCCGACTGAGGCTACAGGTCATAAAATGTTTTGTAAATTTTTTAAATTACCAGGTAATAAATATTTCGCCTAAAATGACACGTGCAGAAACAAGTCATAAAACACGGATTTTCCATAAATATGGCGAAATATTTATTACCTGGTAATTTAAAAAATTTACAAAACATTTTATGACCTGTGGTCGGCTTATGTGCAGTAACCAATTAAGTCCCTCTTTAAAAAACATTTTATGACCAGTAGTGCACGCAAATTTTCCTATTAAAGAAAAGCAAATATCGCTTATTTTTTTTTACCTATTTTTTACCAAAAAATAAATATAAATACTTCACACACTCTGAGTCAAATTTCAGTTCAATACTAAACGTGAAAGTGTTAAAGTGTTTTTTTTTGTATAAAGAGTGAAGCTGTAAAGACAATTTAAAGTAAAATGAATAAATTTTGCTGCAATCCGTTTAACAAGAGTGGACATCGTTCGAAAAAGATAAAAGCATTAAAATTAACTGGTGTTTCAAAGCGATACATGAATGAATTAAATATACAATACGGTGAAGAAGCACAATTCATTTGCCCCAAGTGTAAAATCGATTTGTCTCAACAAGCAAATGCATTGAAACAAATGCAACCACAATCCGAGAGTGAAATGACAATTGAACAAAATGTTTCATCTGATAGTGAGGCAGACATTCCGATGGTCAATATGTCTTTGAGTCCTTTGAATTAGGTGAAACGCCTATTAGAAAAAGAAAGTTGCGAAGTGAAAAATACAGGAAAGATAAAAAAGGCAAGGTTATGAGTGCAATCGCGACAATATTTGATGAAGGCTCTGATAACGAATGCAGTCAAGCAGATGACGTTGATGACGGCAAACAAATGACTGAGCAGTTGAAAAGAAAATTCAATTTAGCGACCACTTTTCCGGAGAAATATCTCATTTTATCTGTGCTGCCTTAATCATGGTCTATACGCAAGATTTCTGAACAGTTTCAAACATCTTTTTACATCGCGAGAAGAAGCAAAGAATTAGTTCGACAGAAGGGCATATTGGCGACTCCCACCAAGAAATTTGGCTCAAGGACCCTCAGTGAAGCAACGGTGAAATTGATTCAAGATTTTTACTGCAATGATGACAACAGCCGCGCCTGCCCAGGTACACGTGACTATGTTATCACACGTGAAGATGGAGAAAAAGTACACAAGTAGCGCAGATTATTATTATGTAATCTATCCGAAGCATACCATCAGTTCAAAGAGAAATACCCAGCAGAAAAAGTGGGATTTTCTAAGTTTGCCATCCTACGACCAAAAGAATGCGTGCTGGCATTAGACAGGCACAAGGTGGTCTCTTAAATGCTCTTCTCCTGTCCAAACAAGGAGTCGGGGCCCATTTTTTTATTGCTGATTCTTAAAGCAAAAATTATGAGGAATCCAAAAAATAAAATTAGCCGGAAAATTTAGGAGCTTCTGTGGAAAATCGGAAAATTTAATTTTCGTGGGAAAATTTAATTTTCATGGGAAAAAAGGTAAATTTCTGAGAAAAATTAGGAAAATTTTATTTTTCAATTAAAGCCTGATTCAATACCTTTCCAACGAGCTATCACTCGTTGCGATCGCTTTAGTAGTTTTTTTTTTAACAACTTTCAATGAGGTCCCTTATGAAGAATTCTTCAATTTTGTCACATGACAGTGGTGTACACCACCACTAAACCAGTCACTATAAAAAAAAAAAACAAAAATATGTAGGTACGGAGAGGGGTCATCCAAAAATTTGCCAATTTTGATCGTTTTCATGTGGAATTGCTCTATAAACGTATATATTTTATTTTTAACAGAAATCGCGCAGCCGCAATCGTCTATGTGTTTAATGGATATACATTCGTGAGCCGGCGCGAAGGCGCACGTGGGGTGGTCTTCTTTTTTACTGCATTTTCCCTTACCTGGTAATAACAAGTTTTGTCCAGGTACCCAGTTTGAATTATATTAATATAAAAAGTAATAAAAATAAATAATATAAAAACGAAAGAAGCACTGAAAAAAATATTACTTAAGCCAAAGAATAATTCGATTTTATTTTTTTTTAGAAATAAAACATTTTTGGTCTTAAAATTTTTAGTATCGTCATTGTGTCTGTTAGTAAATTAATTTAACCACATGTTTGATTTCTGAGAGGACAAAAATGGAGCAAAATATATCTTTTAATAGGTTTTTCCAATTATATGATAATATTTTTAATAAATAATTTTCTAAATACAAGTAAAAAATACTAAATTCGGCTGTGCCCAATCTTTAAATACCCTCCACCTTTGTCCTAAGAATAGCATGATTTACTAAATTACAGATTATATATTTTGATTACTCGATAAAAACAAATTTAATTATTACAAAAATTATAGGTGATCTAAATAGTCAGGTAATTTTCTTCTAATATTTAAATACCAGTTTAATCCCCGAACTGGAATAAAAGTGACTCTGTACGTATGTAATTAATTTTTTTGTTTTTTTTTCCCTAAAAACTTAAACTTGTAAGTCCCATCAACATAAACTATTCCAATTAATGTTTAACCCACTCGAACAATAGTTGAGGACACAATAGATGGGAAACATTAATGCCAAAAATTCTAAAACGTTTTACTTTTGGCAATACATTCATATTGTTTTGATGTATTTCTTATTTTAAGAAACTTAATTAATCACATAAAAAAAGAAAAATACTTCGGACGGAAAATTCCAAAATCCATATCAACATCCTGAAGAGCGTCATCATTTGTTAAGTATATTTAATGGAAACTATCATTAAATTCAGCATCAAATTATTGTTCGTATTCATCAACAAAGTACTTATCAATAAATTGCAACTGTAAAGAATACATATAATAATAATGAATAAAATAAAAATCTTTGCCGCTGAATGCTCGTAGAACGCTGAGTTAGTTTTCGTAGAACCCTAACTTTAATTTATAAAATATTTCTTTACATTAGAATACTTAAATCTACTTAAAACTTTATTCAGAAACAAAATATAAATAAACCTAAGTTATCACCCATTTTCAATGGATTTTTACGCATTTTATGTGCAAATTTACTCTTAAATTTCAATATTTCATTTCATTTTTACTCTTTTTGAATGTAATTTTACTCGTTTTGTGTTTACCAACTAACGCATAATGTGTTTATTTTTTTTATTTACGCACACACAGTGAATTTACCCATCTTAGAGTAGGAGTACAGTTTCCTACTAAATATAAGTTGGGTACATTTCAACAGAAATTAATTAGAGTGTAATTAATGCTGTTGACCGTTTCGAAATCGGTTAAAAAATGACTGAGGGAGAAAATTTTAAGTGCGGCAGTCCAAAAAAATACTCTTTTCCCCATATCTCGAAATTTAGAGGGTATATTTAACATATGTATAAAAAATATACTCAGCTTGACCTACAACCTAGGTCATTTCCTCAGTTCTTTTTCAGTGTAGCACCGTGTAATTGTCCATATATTGCAACTTTATGGAATTGGTATAATACTCGTAATAATGAATTTAAATAAAAATCTTTACCGCTGACTTATTTTTGAAATATTTGCTTCTTCTACAGGGTATTTCCCAAACAAACAATCAATACCAAAGCAGATACCTGCTGCAGACAAAAAAAAAACCTAAATCCGATGTATTATCTACGCAGCTGCCCAGACTTAAATAAAATGCATTAATAAAGGGTGGTTAAATTTTAAGGGCTGATGTTGAATATGAACCACACCTAAACGTCAAGTTTTTTTCTGCATTTCATTTGACATTTCTCAATTTCAGACTAATTCAATTTGAACAATGGAAAGATACACAATGGACAACAATGGAAAGCCTTATTATGAAAATGGGCGTTCAAATCAAAATGCATTCGTGCACTTCGTGATTTTTTTTGATCAGCATAATCGACCAAATGTTTCCTCAATCGGGAGAATCGTTAGCAAATTTCAGTAAACCGGGTGTGTGAAAACACCTGTGCATGCTCGCCCAGTTCGTTCTGCGGAAAACATTGCTGTTGTTCGCGATCATGAGGTTGGCCAAGCATTTACCGTGAATGGTGTTTGCTATCGCGAGATGATAACGAATTTATTGTAGCCAGGAATTGATGATATGACCCTGGACGATATGTGGTTTCAACAGCACGGTGCCACTAGCCACACAGCTAACGAAACAATAGCTCATTTGCGCAACAAATTCAATGGCCGTGTTATCTCACGTGGTGGCGATGTCAATTGGCCGCCAAGATCATGTGATTTGACACCGTTGGACTTCTTTCTTTGGAGTTATTTTAAAAAAAAAGGTGTACGTCGATAAGCCAGCAACAATTCAAAAGCTAAAGGATGAAATAATTCGGCACATTAACGGCATAGAACCTCAATTATGCCTCAGCGTCATCGAAAATTTGGACCATCGGATGGAGGTGTGCCGCTGAGGTAATTGAACCATACCATATTATCATAATAAAAAGAAATGACAATAATTTCCTAAATATTTTGTGTTTTATTTAAAATAAACATCGGCCCTTAAAATGTAACCACCCTGTAGAATTCAGAAAAAACGAATTGAACATAAGTGCAAATGTTGGTAAAGGGTGCGATATACTCATGCGTTACCTTGTAATGATAGCTTGTTACCTTTTTCAATATTTGCAAGCATAAATTAATAAGTTACTGATTATTGATTACGTAATATATGATTTAAAACTGTTAAGTAATAATTGAAATATTTTTGAAAATCTATTTTTAGATACATTACTTTGTGTTTTTTTTTTTTTTGTAGGTAAAAAGGTAATGTATGTATGTTTTGACAAAACTAACGAAAAAACTACGCGCAACAATTCATTTAAGTTTAAAGCATTCAAAAGTTATATGCGTCGATAGCTCAGTGGGTAGAGTTCTTAGCTGGCAACCAGAGTTCCCAGGTACGATTCCCATCATGACCACATTATTTTTAATAACGTTTAAAATATTGGTAATAATTTTTTTTTAATAAAAATTAGTCTTTTTTTGAAAATCTATTTTAAGACACATTACTTTTTTCATTCTCGTAACCATATAATGCGAGTTCGATGAAAAAGAACCTTAAAATAATCACTCACTGATAGCTGTCAATATGTATGCGTGTATGCGCTACAACGTGTATTTACCGTGTGTATGAAGTCAGCACACAGTATACATACATACCGCACACGCTCATGGGCGCCTACGTATTTGTTGTTGTTTTTTTATATGGACAAATTCACATGTTGACATGAATAGTCATAACTCACGAATCCGTCGACTAATTTTGTGCAAACTAAATAAACCATCTACACGAACATACGAACAAACTCTAAAAATTGAATCGAATTTGGTTTGACCGTTCGTGAGTTATAAAGTCACAACACACTTCCAACAATTTTTTATATATGTTGAATTTCATGTAAAAATCGAGATGCATTGAACCCGACCCCCTCAGATATCGATGAAATTTTGTTCATAGCTAAATTTGATCAATACAAACAAACTCTCATTTTTAGCAATGACTTTTTTGCGATTTTTTGGGCGTGGCACAGTGGGAAAGTTTTCGAAAAAACGCGAAAATGGTCGAAAAGAGCTCCATTTAAACTACAATAACTCAGAATCGGCTGAACCGATTTACATGATCCTAGCATTAAAAAGATATTTTAACAGGCTTTATGACACGTTTAAAAAAAATTACACTGTAAAAAATTTATAACAAAAAGAAAATTTTAACTAACGAAAAATCCAAAAAGATCAAGGGTTTTTTTAGAGTGTATTATTTTTTTAGAAAGGTTTATCCTTCACCTATACCATATCAAAAAAAAAAAAAATGGGTTCTTTTTTAGTTTTTTTTTATATAATTTATTAAGTAGTGTCACTTCTAGTAATTGCCCTTATGTTTTATATTTACAGGTAAAATAAATAAACATTGTCCCAGGAAAATTAATTAATATGTCTTAAAATTATTATTATTATTTTTGTCTGAAAAATTCTTTGGAAAAAACATTGATGACTTTTTTTATGATTCTCAGAATTAAAAAAAAAAGTAATAAACAAAAGGTTATTTGATTTTTATGATTGCGGTAACAAACTTTTTTTTTTTTCGAACGTGTCATAAAGCCTGTTAAAATATCTTTTTAATGATACCAAGATCATGTAAATCGGTTCAGCCGATTCTGAGTTATTGTAGTTTAAATATAGGTCTTTTCGACTATTTTCGCGTTTTTTCGAAAACTTTTCCACTGTGCCACGCCCAAAAAATCGCAAAAAAGTCATTCCTAAAAATGAGAGTTTGTTTGTATTGATCAAATTTAGCTATAAACAAAATTTCATCGATATCTGAGGTGGTCGGGTTCAAAATTTCAGTTTTATCTCGATTTTTAAATGAAATTCATCATATATAGATAAATAAATTAAAATAGCTTTATAGCAATAATTCAATTTAGACTCGATTGAATAATTTGTTATGTGATTCTGTTCGCTAATGATTTTTGGTTATTTGATTTGTTAAAATTTAATCAATTTGATTGATTCTGTGAAAAGAATTGATTCTCTGAATTGAATATTAATTGAATGTAGTAGAAAAGTATTCAAACAATGAACAGAATTTAGCAAATCGATTCGTTGAATATTGAATCAGGTTTAAAGGTCTATTTTAAAATTTGAAAAAATTGTTAAATATGTTGAATATGTTAAAATTTGAATACTTTTATGAGGCCACCTTTTTTTATAATATTTATTTTAAATTTTTAGCAAACACAAACTGCAAAAAATCATTTTAAAAAAGCAGAATTTGATTATTTAGCAATTCGTTAAATATTTTTGGATATTTCAACTTTAAAAATGGGCACACGAGAACAAACTTTTTTGGCAATACTGCGGACACGCATGCACAAGTTATGATAAAGTTGGTATCATAGTATCGTATTTATTGTGGTGAAACCTCAAGCGTACTATGGTACTCCTATGAACTATTTGGTACAAAGTACTTAGAAATTTTCATGCGTTGATTAATTACATACGAACATATGTTTATTTTTAAAAAAAATAATGAAAATTTGATTAAAATTTTAGTTGATTTGATGCTGGAATTTCAATTAAAATTTTAATTACAATTTTAATTGATTTTTGGTTAGAACTTTAATGATAGTGATATAATTGAAAATGTTGAAGATTTTTGATTAAAAATTTAATTAATATAATTTAAAAAATAATTCAAAAATTTCAATTAATTTTTACAAAAAAAAAATTAATTAATATAACAAATTCTTTTGCTGATCCAAATTGGATTAAATTTTTAATTGTATTTACAAATATTTTAATTGAAATTCGATTTTAGTGTTTTTCTGTGATATAATATAGAAATTCTAAATCATCAGTGTCAACACCTTAGTACAATAATCCAAAGTAATCTACACAGAAAAAATATAAAAAAATTTGTTTGTAATATTAAACATCTTTCATAGAATATATTTTTAAAAACAAATATTTTTTTAAGCAACCAACAATGGAGTTTTGAAATATATAAAACTTTTTGTTGTAAAAATGTTTTTTTAAAGTCAATTCGGAACAAAACCCGTCCGCACGGAATCGAAGTTCTAAAGCTTCTAACAGTTCTATTTTATTTTTTATATTCAAATTTGCGGGAAATATGTTTTATTGATGAGAGAACAAGTATATAACAAACAACAATGCAATTTTAAGTAAAATATTACATTTCTGTAAAAATAAAAAAAAAAGTTAATCTAAAATATACATTCCGTTTGGTGCGGGAAATTGTTTAACGATTGCGCATAAGTAACGTCTTGTTACTTAATATTTTTAAGGCCTACACGACTATGCCATGAAAATTTAAATACTTGCACAACATACAAAAAGTCATAACCCTAATGTTTACGTTTGCTTTTTAAAAAGCTTTGTAATTTATTGCTTTGGATGAATTTTTAATTTATTTTTTTAGAATAGTTCTCTAAGTATTATGTAAGATATAAATGTTTCAAGTCAGCCAACATGTTTAACAGCTTTTGTTTTAAATTAATGTATCTGAAAGTCCTCCAAAGATTACAAAAAAAGGAAACATAAAACATACATATTTGTAACAATATAATTTTACCGAAAATATCGATTAAATTTCAATATAATTTATTGATATGTTGTGATGCAGTTTATTTTCCAGCTCGGATATAGCTCAGCTGTCCATATTCGCCAAAGGCCTGCTTCCTTTGAGGTTATTATAAAATAATACACGATAACCCAACCCTTTACAACGATGGCCAAAAATTCGACACGGATTAAGACAAAACCACATTTTGGTGTTCGAATAGCGAGATTTACTATAGAACGGTTCTCGGGTTCAAATAATACGACAAGCTATTAACGAGAATAAACAACGGTTCTCGTGTTGAAATAGTCGTATGACTAAGTTAACGGTGGTTAAATTTTAAGGGCCGATGTTGATTTTAAATAAAACAAATGATTTAGAATATTATTGTCATTTCTTTTTATTATGATAATATGGTATGGTTCAATTATGTATGGAACAAAATATCGGCCAAATGGCTGCCGCGACCTCGGTGGCACACCTCCATCCGATAGTCCAAATTTTCTATGCCTCAGTATAATTGAGGTTCTATACCGTTAATGTGCCGAATTATCTCCTTTAGCTCTTGAACTGTTGCTGGCTTATCGACGTACACCTTTTCTTTCAAATAACCCCAAAGACAGAAGTCTAACGGTGTCAAATCACATGATCTTGGCTGGCAACTGACATCGCCACCATGTCGCGCAAAAGAGCCATTGTTCTGTTGAAACCACATTTCGTCCAGGATCATATCCTCAATTCCTGACCACAATAAGTTCGTTATCATCTCGCGAGAAGAAACAACGGTTCTCGTGTAGAGAGGCAGGAGTAGGTAGATAAATCAGTTAATTCCCCGTTCCCGGGTCGAAGTATTACCCGATCCGTCCCTCGGTTCTGGCTCTCGTTACAGCCTTTAACTCTCACACTATATGTAAATAATTTTCCCAAACAAAAACACTGTGGGTATGGTAAATAAAGGAATTTTGAAAACAAGACTTTTTACATAAAATTATTAATATCTTAAAACGAGGCAACAAAAAGGCAAACTATTTTGTTTGTAATATCAAGTAGAAATCCCATACTTTTTAAAAAACACAACTTTAAAGCCTGCACTTTACTACTTTGTTACTTCTGGTCCATCATGTATGGAAAATACCCCGATTTTAGAGCTTTTTTTAACAAAATATTAAAAATATTTCCACACATATTTTTATAAACACAAAATCATTTTTTATACCCTTAAATACCTGAAGTTGAAGGTTCCATCATAAATGTTTAACTTTATTTATTTAAATTAAAAAAAATAAGCACTGCTTTATATCAAATTTAAATTTTTTCACTTTTTAAGAAAACAGCAATAATTAGCTAACTTTGACAGCTCACTACGGATGAAGTAAACAACTTAGATGGTTCAAATTTTAAATAGGGATGTAGAATTTTATCTAGTTTTATTCGATATCAATCATTATGGCAAAAACTTAAATATAAAATTTCAATTAAGCGCCACTTTGGACCCATTTCAACCCCATGTGCGTTGTAGCGAAAATAGACCAGAGCCTCTGGTGGGAATCGAGCCCACGACCCTCGCACTGATAAGCTATCACGCTACCAACTAGCCTACCGGGGCGCTCCGAAAAAAAAAAACAAAAGTGTTATCTTATACTTTACCGAAAAAACTGATTGAATTTTCAAACCTTATGCTAATGATATCTTAAATCATTGCTTTTTTTTAGGACATTATTTACTTTATTTGTTTATTTCCTTTTTCATTTCGAATACTTTAGCTAGAATACTTTGTAGCTTATTGTTTCATAAAAATAAGTTTTCAATTTAATTTAAAATAAAGGCACATACATATATTTTTTAAAGAAATATTTATTTTAAATTTTTTTTATACATTTGTTTAAAATGATTTTTTAGTTTCATTAAATTTTAACATTTATTTTTAACTGATTAATGATTTTGTTTTATTTTTTGCTGATATTTTAGTTGTTTAAGCAACATTTAAAAAAAAAATTATAAAAACCATTTGATTTAAATAAAAAGCAAGTCGTTAGGTTTTTAAATGATATAACCTTTTTTTTTAAATTGTATTTGTTTTTATTTTAACTTACAATTTACATGACTGTAGTAATTCTTGTACTTCATCCATAGGTTGTTTATCGGCATCGTCTTTAGAAGCGGCATTATTTGGCTCATTGGGATTATTTGTTGATTCTTGGGCATATGGTTTTGAACGATTCAGTTCTCCTGCATCATCACGTTCACAACGCAACGTTGATGGCTCAAAGCATGTAACATCGGCAATCGGATTTCCATTTTGAGGTTTGGCTGTAGTTGTAGTAATACCTTTACTATCCTTACTTTGTAATTGTTGATCTTTATGATGTGCCATGCGAGAAGGCAATCCAGACGGTGGTCCTGATAATTCCATACCTGACATACTGTGTGGTCTAGCGCCAAGTGATAACCCGGAAGGCATGCGTATGCTTAAACCATGCATACCTGTTGGTCGGGAAGGTGGACGTAACATCAAAGGAAGTGGTTCTATGCCTAATGGTGGCACTGTTGTTCCCGGTACATTGTGCGATCGTACTGCAGCCATATTCGGCATAAAAGCTGAAACAGTGCGATTTTGCGATATTTTGTGCAGCTTTAGTTTTTTGTGATGTGCCATGCGAGGAGGCAATCCAGACGGTAGTACTGGCATTTCCATACCTGACATACTTTGTGGTCTAGCGCCAAGTGGTGACCAGGAAGGCATGCGTATGCTAAAACCTTGCATACCTGGTGGTCGGGGAGGTGGACGTAACATCATAGGAAGTGGTACTGTGCCTAATGGTGGCACTGATGTTCCCGGTACATATATATGCAATCGTACTGCAGCCATATTCGGCATAAAAGCTGGAATAAAAGCTGAAACAGTGGGATTTTGCGATATTTTGTGCCGCTTTAGTTTTGGTTCAACTTTATCAGCTGATCTTAAAGCTTTTCTTTTTCTTTTATCACCATCACCATCTTCATCTTCACCATCCTCTTCTGATCTATCTGTATTATCAGAATCAAAACATTCATCTTCTAAATCTGATTTTGACTTCTTTTCATTGTCTTCTTTACCCGATGTTTCTTTATCAACCACTTTATTTTCGTTTACATTTTCCATTTTTGTCATAAAATCATCGATATTTAATATAACTTCATCCGTATCTAGATCTGAGCGTGGACCTATGGGGACACCTAAAGTTTCTTTCTTTTTGGCGTCATCAGGTTTTCCAGATAATTTTGATAGATTTTCGGTAGTTTTTTTAAGTGCTCCTGGTGGATCTCCGGATACAAATGGTGGTAACAATAGAGCTGTAGACGTAGATAATAAACTTGTGGGAGCAGGAAATTTAGCCGCTGCTGCAGCAGCATTAAGTGATGTTGTAGGGGTACTAGAGGGCAGAGGAATTTCGTCAATTTGCAAACTGTGTGTAAGCTTTAAAATGTCATGGTATTGTTGTTTTTCCAGGCGTTCCTTTTCATATTCCACTTCTTTGCGTTTCAGCTCCGACCAACGTTCGGGATCATGATTATGATAAAACCGCATAACAAGATCAAATGTTTCCTTAAGTCTTTTACGTTTATCTCTTACCAACTTTTCGTAACAGGGCAAGGGTTGCAATACATTATACTCTATTTCATCGATCTTTTTCATTTCTTCTAATATTTGACAAGGATCTTTATATTTCAGCATAGCCACTCTTGTCATTAGCCTTTGTTTCTTATTTTTCTTCACTTCTCCACTTTTAGTGGTATTTACTGATATTCGAACCATCTTGTCGTTATGTTTTAATTTAATTTTTTGTAAGAACAAGATTTTTTTATCAAAATATTTGTCTACTCGTCTAATGTTTGTAAGATACTAATTTTTATTTTTAAAATATATATTCTTAAGTACTCAGTATGAAATTCTATAATCGGTTTTTCTCACAATCGCGCAGTAGATAACAAACAAACTCTTTTGCCTGCTACCTGACTGCAGATTTATACCAGCTGTCTCCTCCATTTTGCAGATGCTTAAGCCACGCGGTTAAGCGTTAAACTCTACAGATACTCGTACCATCAAATGAGCATGTTTTAATTTTTTTCCATATTTTATTCTCAACATAAATTTAATAAAGTGGACCTATCTATGAAAGAGTAAATTATTTGTGTAAGAACCAACTTAGGTTAGGTTAATGTATATATATTTTAAGATAAGAGGTATATGAAAATACCTACTTATTTTTACTAACGTATTTTAAGAATAAGGGATAAGATGTGCTGAACATGGTAACTCCACACATATTTACCGGGCATACTATGCGAGCAATTCCAAAAAAATAAAAAAATTTCCGAAAAAATAAATTACAAATTTTTCTGAAACGCACCATGTTGAAATAAATCCAAACGTTTGGGTCTGGAATCATATTGAAATAGAAATAACCCTGTAAAAATTGAAATATCCCAGTAAAAATCACAAATCCCTAAATATCTCCAATATCTACCTTGGTATAGAAATTAAACACTTTTGTGTTGTTTTAGAAATTTACATGTATTTGTATCTTTAACATTTTTTGGCAAAAAGAAAATACATTTGGGGTTCTAAATTGAGGCACATGAGGTCTGTACGAGGTAATTTTGGGTAAAGTCTGGTAAAATGAGAGTAAGCAAAAAATTCTCTCACAAAACCATAAAAATGCCCAAATACTGCGAACGCACTTCAAATTTGTTCATATAAAAAAACAGTTTAAATAATGAATATATTTGAAATGGCCAATATCTATTTACATTTTCAAATGTATTTTGCATTATTAAGAAGGAAAACTTCTTTATAGTAAATTTGTTTTTAACTTTAATTTTTTTCAAAAATGCAAAACAGCTAATTTATTAGCAACAGCTGATGATATGACAATTTTACCATTTTAACCAAACAAAAAGTACGGGTAAGTTCTGGTAAAATGAGAAACAAAATTACTCTCTTATGAAGGCTCTCATTTACCCAATTTTTATTACAAGAAATGCTTTCTGGTAAGATTGGGTTCCCGCGGGCACCCGCGGTAAGGTACGTCGAACACACCTATGATGTATCAACTTTCAATTTTATCAAATTTATTTAATATGAAACAGTATTTGAAAGAAATAATACACAGAAAGAATTTACAAAATTATATTTGTAATATTAAACATTTATTAGGGAATATTTTTGTAAATACAAATTAAAAAGTTACCATTAATGAAATTTTAATTACAAAAAAATTTGTTATTTTTTGGTAACTTATTAAAAAAAATGTTCTTTAAAAAATAACAATTTACAAATATTTTAAACAAAATATTGTTAGAAAACGATTGTAAATCTTAACAAATATTTTTAATTACTTAAAATTTTGTGATGATATTTTCTATGTATCAAAAAAGTTCTCATAAATAACAAAAAAAAATTGAAAGCTGTACTTTAAGGCATCTAAAAGTGCCACAAAAAAAATAATTAAGTACAGATTTTATCATCCCTATTATGTAAAAAAATAAGATGTGAAATTATGGAGATATATAAATTAATTGAGGTGAAACTTTTGGATGTGAAAACAATTTTTGTGCTGAAAAATAACACGCTGCTACAAAAAAAAATTGCAAGAACTTGTGAAATGACCTAGTGTATGTTGTAGGTCTAGCTGAGTGTATTATATAACCGGTTTTATAAGTTGCAATATACCCTCAAAATTTCGAGATATGGGGAAAATAGTATTTTTTTGGACTGCCGCACTTAAACCTTTCTAACTCAATCATTTTTTAACCGATTTCGAAACAGTAAACTGCATTAATTAGAAATTAACGCGCTCTTTCCTTATACTATTTATATAAATGTGTAGAGATTTTTTCAATAATATAAAAAAATTTCATTTTCTACGAGGGTTTTTTTCGAATCTTCTTTTAAAACAACAATAATCTCAAAGTCAGTGTCCTTCTTAGTAAAATAAGCTTTTATTCGTGTAAATCGGTTAAAAAATTACAATGTTATAGTACTTTTTCTAATCAAGAGATATTAGGATTCCTTATTTTGGTTAACGAATCGCCATTAAAGCCCAATGAAAATTGGCTGTTGTTTTATTATTTGCGTTTCAATTAACAAAGAAGTTAAAATTTTTTTCGTTGTTTACTTTAGATTGTTACTCAAGTTCGGCGTATGCCAAAGCCAACTTAAGGAACTTAGGTTCATTTCTAATTAATGCCGTTTACTGTTTCGAAATCGGTTAAAAAATGACTGAGTTAGAAAGGTTTAAGTGCGGCAGTCCAAAAAAATACTATTTAGGTTCATTTCTAATTAATGCCGTTTACTGTTTCGAAATCGGTTAAAAAATGACTGAGTTAGAAAAGTTTAAGTGCGGCAGTCCAAAAAAATATTCTTTTCCCCATATCTCGAAATTTTTAGGGTGTATTACAACTTATAAAACCGGTTATATAATTCAATCAGCTAGACCTACAACGTACATTTCGCAAGTTATTTTTCAGTGTAGCACCCTGTAATGCTTGAGGTGAAAAAATGTTTGTTTAAAAAAAAAATTTAAGGTGCAAAATATTTGAGGTACATTTGTGCTCATACAATTAAGTCAACAAAAATTTTTATTTTCGAAGATCTATAATTTTTATAATTATTACACTCCATATGTTTTTTCTTTTATAGTTTTTTTTTTCAAAGAATAAAAATAATTTTTTTTTTAGTTTTAAGCGACTGGTGAAAAAACAAATTAAAATATTTTACTTGGCAGTGGCTACTATGTACTAAAATACCCCAATTTGTATGGAAAATTTAGAGGTACACAGAAAAAACTAAAATCGAGATCTAATTAAAATATTTGTAAATATAATTAGATATTTAATTAGATTTGGACCAGCAAAATAATGTATATTAATTAAATTTTTAATCAAAAATTCTCAACAACTTCAATGAAATTTTTAATTATATCAATTAAGATTTTAATTGAAATTCTAACCAAAAAATCAAATAATGTTTTAATACAATATTTAATTGAAATTCCAGATTTAAATCAATTAAAGTTTTAATCAAATTTTTGATTAAAATTCCAGATTTAAATTAATTAAAATTTCAAGTATGTATATAAAGGGTGTCCCAAGAAGATCGCAATTTTTAAATTTTAAATAAAACACAGATATTTAAAAAAAATCGTGAAACTTTATTATATCGTAAAGTAGACAGAATGAGGTTATGTATGGAACAATATATCGTGCAGATGGCCGCCGCGGCTTTGCTGGCATGCACGCGATCTTTTAATGAAATTTTCAATGACCGTTTTGCATGAATGCTGCGGTATTTCATTAATGCAGCGTCCAATTTCCTTTTTTAAGGCTTGAGTCGTCGTCGGCTTATTCGCGTAAACCATCGACTTCAAAAAACCCCAAAGAAAAAAATCTAATGGTGTTAAATCGCACGATCTAGGCGGCCAATTCTGATCTCCAAAACGCGAAATAACACGACCGGGAAATGACTGATGCAGCAATTGAATTGTTTCTCTGGCTGTATGACATGTGGAGCCGTCTTGTTGGAACCACATGCCCTCCACATTCATTTCTTCAATTCTAGGCAAGAAAAAACTGGTTATCATTTCACGATACCGAACACCATTGACTGTTTGCACTTGACCTGCCTCATTTTCATAAAAAAAAGGTCCAATGATTCCTCCAGCCCAAAAACCACACCACACAATGACACGTTGAGGATGCATTTGCTTCTCGTGAATCACTCGAGGATTTTCCTCACCCCAAATGCGACAATTCTGCCTATTGACGAAGCCATCAAGATGAAAATGGGCCTCGTCACTGAAGATGATTTTATCGGCAAAATCAGCATTTTCATGTTGTCTCTCCAATACCCAATTAACGAACTCCCTTCGCTGTACATGGTCAGCTGGCTTATGTTCCTGAGTCAATTGAACTTTGTATGCATGAAGATGCAAATCTTTCGTCAAAATTCGCTGCAAAGTGGATTTGGAGACACCAATTTGCTGAGCTCGGTGTCGAATTGAGGTGGATGGAGTTTGAGCGACATCATCACGTACAGCTACGACATTTTCGGTCGATCGACCTGGTCGATGGCGCGTTGTTGTCTTTACATCACTAACAGACCCAGTTTCGGCAAATTTATCCATTAATCTCTTTACAGTTGACTCTTTTGGAGCATTATTGTGACCCCAAATTGATCGCAATTTGCGAACTGTAGCCGCAAAACTTTCACCATTTTGGTAAAACAATTTCACAATGAGAATGCGTTGTTCATTCGTGTAGCGCTCGATTTCTACTAACCTCGTACCTTCTACTAGCAAACAATAACAATTGTTCAAATGTCAAACACTGACACTTCGAATGTTGCCAGATTTAAAAATTGCGTTCTTTTTGGGACACCCTTTATATATATAAAATTTACTTATTATTTTTATTAGGAGGCCATGGTATATTCCGGGAAGTGTGGTAATGTAGGAATCTGTAATTTTTGCACATATTATGGCAGAAAGTTAGACCAAGCACGAAAAAGCGCACAAAGAATATTATGTAGTTAACTGTTTGTAGTTTAATAAAAAGTTTTCCGTTCCATTTAAAAATAAAGGAACATACATTTATTTTTCAAATAAATATCTATTTACTATCATTTACCGATTTTTTTCAGTTTCATTTATTTTTTTCATTTATTTGAAATTTAATAAAAATTTACCCACAAAACGAAAATTTGTGGTTTATTTGTGTCCGTAACAGTTATAACAAATTTAAATTTTGTTTACTGTCTGTTTCAAAAAAAAAAGTACAAGAACTTCATAAACACACATACATACACAAACACACTCACACAAAAAGTGTCTATTGCTATGCATATATACATTTTGTTGATTACAAAAAAAAAACAAAAGGGTAAACAATTTCAAATAAATGATAAAATCATTTATTTTTTTAAGGAATTGGTAGGTAAAATTTTGACATTTATTTTAAATGATTATATCATTTATTTCTTACGGATGTGTCAGTTGTTTAATCAACATTTAAAAATAACTAACAAAAGGCATTTAATTTAAATGAAAATTTATATTAAAATAAAAATGTATGCATAAAAGAAGTCAAAATACGCCCCAAAAGACACAAATATGCTCTAAAAATGTAGAAATATGCTCTAAAAATATGTTTTTACCTTAAAATATGCTCTTAATGCTGAATATACTTAAATATGCTCTAACAAATCGATGCCAGAATTTTTAAATTGTTCTGAATCGGATAAATAGTTTATCCATGGGTCTATACGACGCCATGATGATTAATCTTAAGACGCTGCCGTACAAATTTTTTAGTTATTTTAAACTGGAAAGATATATTTTTGTTATAAAAAAACTCTTATGCTTATTTGATTTTTTTTTTTTTAATTTTATTGCAGGTTTTTCATATCGTATCTATAAAATAAAATGAAAACAACAAGTAATCTAGCAACCAGTTTAATTTGATGTGTAAATGTCAATAAACCTATGGAGACTAAAGGCATAATTACATACAACAACAAAAATGAATGTAAATTTACATGAATAAAAATGAATGTGAAAATATAATGGTCACTACAATACTTGTATTAAATTGATGTTCCTTTCGAATAACAACATGTTGAATATTAACAATAGAATTTTTTTTAAAATAACAGGAAAATGATTTTACACTTGCGTGACGAATAGACATGAATATTAATTATATGGTAATAAAAACATGGCTAACTACAGCTAAATTTAAAAGTTTATAGGTTGCATAAACGCACAAATAGAAATTTGTTTTTTTAATCCTTGTGTGTCCTTTAAGAAAAAGTCATTCATTTGCAAATAGGTTGAAATGGACATGTTCTTAACTAACAAAATAACTGATTAGCTTTGATTGAAAAATATTGTCCTTATTCAAAAACGGCCTTTATTTTCAAAATTTTTCCGAAAGTTACGGTTTTTAACAAGCAACATTTTTTGAAATCGACAACTTGGATAAATTAAAGTAATTTTTTTAAACACTTAATTATCCCTATGAATACAAGAAGGCACAATGGTTAATACTGAAATATACTTAAACCAACTGATATAGGACAATACAAAATAAAAGTCTGAATTAACCACCATGATTTCATGTAAAATATTACGTGATTAAAAAGGCACAATAAAACAACAACAACAGTAATAAAAAAAATAACCCAAATGCAAATATAAAATAACCACTAAAGATTAAAAAAAAGAACTTCCTGCATTTTCCAACACCACCACCTTAATAATAACGCAAAAAAAAAACAAAAGTCTAAATGCTCAACTTGCATATATAGATAAATAAACAAACACAAATGTCTCAAATGTAACAAAATGAAAAAGAGGATAGTTAAAAATGACGTCACTAGTAGTTACCATACATAGTCTAGCATAAGTTTTATACACACATGCACAAAATATATAATAATAACTCGTTAACAGGATATACTGGTATTGTGTATAAACGTCATTTTCAAAGTCACTTAAACAAAACAAACCAAAACAAAACAAAAATCCTGCTGAGTAGAGATTGTATTAAATGTCTAAAACTTAATTTCAAAAGTATTTCCTTACAATTATATTTGCAACTAATATTAGCCTTTTTGCTACCATCGTTTTCATCGTTATCATACTTGTCTAGAATAGTTTTTTTTTTTCTTTCATTCACTTTCCTTTTTTGCTTTTATATCCGGTATATTGTTTTTGTGTATGTGTCATCATCAGAATCATAATAACTTACTACGTTCAACTAACAAATTCAACCGTACTATCACTACTAACTAATAAGGCATATTCCAGCCGAGTCTATAGCTGTAGGAGATATATTACAACAACATAAATAAAAACGTCAAACATTACAGCACAATGTCGGAAAATTTACCTTCAACTTCAACAGGTGAGTATTTGTTTAGTTATTTATTTTTTGTTGATTTTTGATTTTGTTATTGTCTTTTGTTTTTATTATTACCCATATTATGTTAATTTCACAAAGAAAAAGAACGGTATCCAAGGTTTTAGTAGTGGCAACCCTTAGAAATAATTGACAATCAGGGAGAAAAATAGATTTGTAACAAATAAATTCTAAAATGTTTACAAAAATATTAAACAGCTATTTACAATTTATGTAAGATTTTTTTTGATATGTCGGCTTACCGATTCGTTATGCATATGTTATTATTTTTTTATAATCACATTTTGATATAAAAACTGTTCACTGCAAAAATTTCAGAGAAAAAATTTTAGTACTTTCTTTAATATCAAGTATTTTTCTATCAACCATAAAATTTATTTTTGAATGCAATACCCTCTATCAACCTCATTAAGTTTATAGACTTATTACAAATATATTCTTACTACATACAGGTCAATTGAAAAGTTTCCGGCCTACCATACAAAAACACATTTTTTTTTTGGCAAAATTCGTTTTTTTTATTCAACATAGTTCCCTTCAAGGGTGATATACTGATTACAGCGACCCTCCGACTTTTCGATACCATTTTTTTTAGTACGTTTTGTCCTTTGCTTCAAAATAGGCCTCAGATTCGGCGATCACCTCTTCATTCGACGAAAATTTCTTCCCAACGAGCATTCTTTTGAAATCTGAGAACAGAAATAGTCGCTGGGGGCCAGACCTAGAGAATATGGCGGATGCGGGAGCAATTCGAAGCCCGATTCATGGATTTTCGTCATCGCTTTCACTGACTTGTGACACGGTGCATTGCCTTGGTGAAACAGCACTTTCTTTTTCTTCAAATGCGGCCGTTTTCCGGCGATTTCGTCCTTCAGACGGTCCAAAAACGCTATGTAATAGTTGCTGTTGATGGTCCTTCCTTTTTCAAGGTAGTCAATGAAAATTATTCCATGCGCATTCCAAAATACAGACGCCATAACCTTGCCAGCCGACTGTTGCGTCTTTCCACGCTTTGGAGTTGGTTCATAACGTGCAGTCCACTCGGATGACTGTCGATTGGACTTCGTAGTGAAATGATGAAGCCATGTTTCATCCATTGTTACATATCGACGCAAAAACTCGGGTTTATTACACTTGAACATTTATATATAAACACTGCACCGAATCATAAACTCGTCGTTGTTTTTGGTCAAAAGTGAGCTCGCGCGGCACCCACTTTGCACAGAGCTTTCTCATACCCAAATATTCGTGAATGATATGACATACACGTTCAGTTGATATCTTTAGAGTACCTTTTCATTCAATTTCAATTTACGATCATTCCAAATCATTTTTTGGATTTTTTGATGTTTTCGTCCGTAACAACCTCTTTTGGACGTCCACTGCGTTCACCGTCTTCGGTGCTCATTTCACCACGTCTAACCTTAGCATACCAATCCTTGATGGTTGATTTTCCTCCGAAAACTTGTCATCAAGCCAAGTTTTTGCTTCAATTGTATTTTTTCCTTCAAAGATCAATAATCAATATTCCTTTTTATCCATTTTTTTCACAACAACAATTTACAAACTAATGATCCGACAGCTGCCAAATTTATAAACGTGTCTTTTGAAGGTTAGGGCTAACTAAAAATCATATCGATTTAAGTCTAGTAGCGCCATCTATGTGTCAGGTCGGGGACTTCTCAATTGACCTGTTATATTAAATGAAGTTTCCTACATCTTTTTATACTGAACATATTAAGTTCATTTTAATGCTTGTTTTTTAGTGATTCCTGTAAAATACGTTTTACAGATTTAAAATAAAATTAACATTAAATCAATAAATGTGAACGTGCAGATAACAAAATTTAAAATATTTTTTAATTCATTGCATATGTTAAAATATAACACAAACTAAGAAATTAATCAATATATTTGCCTATAGACTATATCTGAATAACAAAAGAAGCACGAAGTCAAAAATAATGATACCATAATCACCAAACCATTCGATGCAATGAATGAAAATAACAATTTTGTTAAAAACTGCAATGATGCTAAACTTATACGCTTTATGAGTAATAGACCTGGTCGAGCCAAGAATTATCCAATAGTTGCCTAATTAAGGTCTCAAAAGTATTTACGAAAATGTTGATGTTTTTTTTTTTTGTGTAAGAAGAAACAACACTTAAGAAATTTTTCCTACTAGATAATGTGTTACTTTTTCGAAGAGGGGATAGAGAAGAGACGAAAGGTGCTGAAAGATGAAGGACTTCAAATATGGCAACACTGTAATTGCGCCTGATGTTAATTCTTAGAACAGTTATTGACCACCATCTGATAAAGAGTTGGCGGAATTGTTGAAGCTTTTTAAGTTCATAGTCATAATTTGTTATTTTACTTCGGTGGAGTTAAGTGCAATGGGAACACCGAAGTAGGACGTTGCGTTATGCATGAGAATTAAAAACTCATACATTTTTTAAATTGATGTTGTCGCCGCTGGGGATCGAAACCGTAACCTTCTGCGTAACAGTCCACTTTAAAGTGAATTTTGATGACGAATACAATAATGTAAACCACCGAATTAAAGAATATATATGATACTAAACCATAACCTTTACATACTTGTAACTTATAAATCAGCCTAGTAAATGGAGACTTCTATCACCAAATTAGTTGTTATATGTGGAAAAAAATGTTAAAATAAGCGTGGAAACCTCATTAAACAAACAAATTATATAAAATGTTTTACCTTGCAATACTCTCTATCAGCCAAAAAATATTCATATTTTTCAATTGCCATACACTCTATCAACCATAACCCGCGAGTAACTTAAAATATTATAATACAGTGCCACCTCGCTTAATGCAACTCTTGATAAACACAACTCCTCGATTATTGCAACTCGTAAATTGTTTGTACGGTTGACTCAGTTAACGCAACTTTAAAAAAAACGTCAGTTATCGCAACTTTTCTCTCAAAAAATCTGTTTGTGTTTTTTATTTATATAAAACTTTCAATACAACAAAAAGTGACGAGATCGAAAATGTTGACATCCAGCGTTTCCTAAAATTAAATGTCAGAATGCTATTGATTCTTTTAACATTTGTCTTCAATGGGCCGAGGATAATAGAATAGCTTTAAAAGACATTATGTTGCTCAAAAATTTCTGACTTTTTTAATTGATATTTTTACCATTAGAATGTATATTTTTCATTTATTATTTGTGTATTTTATGTTATTTTTAATGAAACCAATAAATTTATTTTCAAAATAAATTATTTAACGTTATCAAACATTCTTTTTTAATTTTAACCGTAAAAAATAGATATTTGGTTATCGCAACAACCTCAGTTTTCGCAACTGCCAAATTTATATTAGTTGCGTTAACCGAGGCTGCACTGATTATATTTAACAAATATTGTAGTTTATTTTGGTTCATAGCTGCTATTGAATATAAGCACTCGATATATAAAATAACCCTCTTTTCAAGTGACTTTCGAGTTTATCAGTCTAGAAATCATATACAAATCATTTGGTACTCCATTCCCTATATAGTAGGGCGATTCAACATTTAAGTTAAAATTTTAAATTTTTGGAGAAATTATTTAATACATAATGGATTAAAAATATTGTCTCTTTTGATAACATTTTTCAAGAGTATGTACTCAAAAAAAAAAAGGAAAATTCTTAAAAAAGACGACATCATAACACTGGATCAACTAAAAAATGGACTTCTTAAAAATAATTTTTTTGGAAAACTTTTATTTAATAAAATATTGAGTCCAAGAGAATAAACTACTTTCTCTAGAAAATTTTATTTAAGAACATTTTTCTGCATATTACAAAATTGTTATTGTACAATTAAGCACCTTTTTAGCAATGGATTTTGTTAATTTACATTCTTATATGTATATTAAAGCTAAAAAAATTAATAGTTTTTCAAGAACCTGTATTCGACTATAAAATCCAGGAAATTCGATAGTTGAAGAATTAAAATTTCGGGAAAACTAAAACCCATAATGCATAATGAACCGGTTTCATCCAGTTTTTAAAATCCGACTTGATCACTATACTATATATGAACATTTATTTAAAACAAAAAATTACGCAGCGGTATAATACGCTGATTTGAATGGCGAATTCTGTTTTTGTATTAAGGGACCAGGTTTTTCACAAAATTTTATTTAATTTTTTCCGGATTTAATTCAGTTTTATACATATTGGACAATTTTGTAATATTATTTAATTTGAAGTCAATCTTACATTCTGTATAAATTACTCTAAAAACAAATTTATAAATCATAAAAGCTAACCTTTTTTGTTACCTCTAAATACATGGTGTCCGCCGGTAAGGTATACTACTTTGTTTGTTTATAATTTTAGACTAAATGAAAGAGAATGGATCTTATATTGATAAATGTTTTATTTAATGTCGGTAATTATGTATGGAATACAATATCAGATAAATGTCCGCCTCTGTTAGCCTCACAAATGCGAGCCCTTTGGAGGACATTTTTTTTCATTACATTCTCAAACATTTCACACGGTATTTGTTTACTTTCATCACGAATATTTTGTTTGAGTTGCTCAAGCGTTTCTGATTTGTTTGCATAAACCTTGCTTTTCAGATATCCTAACAAAAAGAAGTCCGGAGCAGTCAAATGAGGCGACCGTGAAGGCCAACCAACATCACCATTTCTTGAAATAACTTGTTGTGGAAAGAGGTCTCGCAGTAATTCCATTGTAGTCCTGGCTGTATGCGATGTGTTGATAACACATGTTAATCAAGCCCAAAGCATGCAGTTGTGGCGTTAAAAAGTTTTCAATCATATCACGATATAGCTCCCCATTCACAGTTACCGTTACGCCGTTTTCATTTTCAAAGAAGTAAGGTCCAATGATTCCTCCTTACCAAATTGCACACCAGACTGTCACTTTTAATGGATGCAAAGGTGACTGATTAATAATTTGAGGGTTTTCCATTGCCCCGAACCGACTATTCTGTTTATTCACACATCCATTCAAATGAAAATGTGCCTCGTCACTCATTATGATATTTTCATGAAAATCCGGGTTGTCATGGGCGGGCTGTAACATCCTATTGGCATATGTACGGCGGCGTAAATGGTCTTGTGAAAGAAGCTCTTCACACAAGAGCTTCTTCCACAAGACCATTTACAAGACCATTTACAAGACCATTTACGACCATTTATGAGTCTTAAATGGAAACAAATGCAAATCCTTGTGCAAAATTGTGGCCAAAGTTGTTCTTTGTAGACCAAGCTCCTGAGCACGACGTCGAATTGAGGTTGATGAAATGTTTTGAACACTTTCTTGAGCAGCAGTAATGTTTTCAGCCGATCTTGCAGTACGTTGTGGTCCATGCTTGGACCTATCACCTACAGACCCTCTTTCTTCGAAATCATTCACTACGCGATAAATAGTGCATTTAGTTGGTACGTTGTTTCTCCCAAAAATTTCACGTAACTTTCTCATCGTCACAAAAATCGATGATTGATTTTGATAAAATGCTTTAACGATTTAAGCATGTTGGTTTATCGAATATTTTTCCATAATAAATTTGCCACGTGCCTACTTCACGACTGCCAAATATGAACTGTCAAGACTAATGTCTACCAAAATGGCGGCAAAACAAAGTAGTATACCTTCCCGGCGGACACCCTGTATAAATTATTTTTACTGAAACTTGGACCAGGGAGTTTTTAGTCATTAAGGAATAGGAGAAATATTTTGGAGATTGCGAATTCAAACTTTATTGTTTTTTGGACCACTCAAATCGCTATGAAATTTTAACTCGATCTAAGAATGTCCATCTGTCTGCCTGTCTAGAAATCTTTTCCATACAAATTGTGTATTTTAGTAAAATATAATATTAGCATGTGATTAATAAAATATATTGTCAAATTTTTCATCAGACGCTCAATAATAATATCAATAATATTTTATATTAACCTCAAATTGTTTTCACTTTAGACAAATTTTTCACCATTCATTTATCACCACAAAACTTCCTTTTAAACTGAAATTCTTTAACTCTATTATGTTTTCACTTCTAATTTTTTATATCTTTTGTACTAAAGAATGTCACACAGAAATGTTTCAATAACTATATAAAGAAAAGTCGAACTAAGCAATGTAATATATTAAAATAAAGGCAATTTCTTCTCATTTTAAAATGCAATCCCATGTAAAAATCGAAATATATATGAGCATACATGGGCCTGTATATGATCATACATGGGCATACATGGTCATATACGTCCATACATTGTTCAATATATGACCATACATGATCTCATATATAATCTTATATCTTTGGATCTGAAATTTGAGGGTATATGGACGTATATGATCATATACGAGCATACATGAATAATATATTAGCATGTATGATAATATATGCACATATATCAACATATTCCCTCAAATTTCGGATCCGAAGATATATTATCATATATGAGATCATGTATGGACGTATATGACCATGTATGTCCATGTATGATCATATACAAGCCTATGTATGATCATGGGATGATAAAAATTATTGTCCATTCCATTTCAGTCCCCTTATCTAGTGTTTAAATTCCGTTAGTTCCCCTTTTATTTCGTTTCCCAATAAAAGTGTTCTTCAAATTTTCAGTTTCTAGCCCAAGCGGTTTTTCAGCCCTACTTTACTACTCTCCAGGCGAAAATTTCAAAAAGACGCTAAAGCGATTTAGGAGGTCACTAAGTGGTAGACTTTTTAGACCCATTTTTACCACGAACACATATTTTATATTTCAGCGATTGGGGTAAATCGTTTGGAGAATTTTTCCCTTTTGAACCTCCACTTTTTACGTTGCTGCTGGAATTTCTTAAGACTTGCTTGCTAGCCAAATTGGCAGTACATTTAGGCAGTACATTACGGAGGAGGCTTTACCTCTTTTTAGTCTCCATTTTTTACCACGTAGGAAAATTCAAAAATTTTCCAAGGAATCCACATTTCAAATTTCTAACCAAAGGGGTTTGGGCAGACTCTTCCTTTTTTTTTGCCCCTCCACTTGAAAATTTCCCAAAAAGCTTAACTTCGGAGAAAATAAAAAGGCTGCGTCGTAACTCTGTAGACTGGGATATATTCTATTTAAATCAAGTCGCATTTTGAAACTGTCTTCCTTTTATTATTTGTAAAATATTTCAGTGATATTTAAAGAAAAAAAAATTTAAAAATATTTACATTTAAACAATTTTTATTTCAACTTAAAAGCTTTCAATTTGCGCATACATATTTTATTCTTATTTATTTAGGTTTGTTTTGTATATTTTCTGGCATTGAAGTGAATAATCACTGAAATATTGTCAAAATCATACATGAAAATCAATTTTGTGGGTTTCTGTTATGTATGTTTGATTTCGTCCAGATTTTAAGTGAAGCATTCTTTATTATCGTATATGGAAAGCAAAGACCGGTGTCGTTAAAGGA
This sequence comes from Eustalomyia histrio, assembly GCA_949748255.1. Classification (NCBI taxonomy): domain Eukaryota; kingdom Metazoa; phylum Arthropoda; class Insecta; order Diptera; family Anthomyiidae; genus Eustalomyia; species Eustalomyia histrio. The sequence goes on from OX456527.1 coordinate 45,021,202, forward strand.
AACAAATTTATGTAGTTCTATTACAAAGGTTAACTAACTTCCTTATTATTTTAAAATATTGCAAGATATTTTAGTTTTAATATTTAATTAAAAAAAAAAACTTTTCTATAAAATTTAAACTTTAACATAAATACATAAAACAGAAACTTAGTTAAATATAAGTGTGATTGTTAGACAAAAAGTTAAAGTAAAATGTATAATGTTATAAATGTGGGGCCAAGGACAACAGTTTAATCCTCTACTGTTGAGAAATATCAATTGAAAAAGGCGGTATTATAAAGGAATTTTAATAGACTCCATATTTTTTCTCCATACAACAAAAATCATGTTTATTTCTGTAAAACTATAATTTATATCACTACACATCTTCAACCCTAGGACGATGTTACTTTTAAAATCAAAAAAAGGGTTAATTTGGGAAAAAGGAAAACAAATAAATGATGTTGAGTTTGCTAGTTGCTTTTCAAGTTGTTTTTATAATAACTTTTTTAAAATGAAGTGAAAATATGAATAGCGACCTTGCAAAAAAAAACCTTTATTTCAAAAATTGATATAAAAACACTTGTTAATTATACAACATAAATACATTTATTATACACTAACAAATAAAAATGATTTTATGCATTCTTCATATCAAGTGAAGTGCAGTTGTCGGAAGCAGCGATGTCTGAAGAATACGGGGGGTGGGGTAAAACTTCCCATTTCAGCATTTCCAAATAAGTTATGACTGGTCTTGCAAACGATCGTTGTCATGCTGCAAAATCACTTTCTCGTGCCATTCTTCGTATTCACGGCATTTTGCTTCAGTGTGCGGCTCAAACCCATGAGTTGAGTCCAAAATCGTTTCCCCGTCATCGTTTTATTTAGTTTAGGCAGCTCGTAGTAGATCACGCCGCGCTGGTCCCACCAAATACAGATTATAAGCTTTATGCTCTGAATATTCGGCTTTGCGAAGGATGTTGATGGCTGTCCGGGAAAAACCCATAACTTTTTGCACTTGGAGTTGTTGTAATAGATTCACTTTTCATCGCCAGTCACAATGCGATGCAATAAAATCCTTCCTTTTTTTGGCGTACCAAAGGGAAATATCGCCTTTCGACGTCGCTCGGCTTTAATTCGTATGAGACTCAGTTGCTTTTGAATAAATCCGATGGCTTTTAGGCGTTCATTGACTGCCGACTCATCTACTACCAATGACTTTGAAAACTCCTGAAGCGTTTGGCATCCACATAGGGCAATGACTCCAATTCTTTGTCGTTAAACATTTTGGGTTGACCCAGTCGTTCCTTGTCTTCGAGCTCAAAATCACCACTTTTAAAGCGACCAAACCACCTCCGACACGACTGTTCAGATAGAGATGATGCTCGACGTAAATTTTCACTAAGATTTGACGGACTCGGTCGCAGTTTTATTCATATTAAAATAATAAAGAATAACTCCCAGCAAAAACACTTTATCTGGTACGGAATTCGACATGTTCAACTAAATGACACATGCTGCCAAAGACACTCATTAAAAATAGATTTTAACGACAAGACAATGGAAACAGGAATATTGGTTCATATGCCAGTGGCGGCCTCTGGTGTGAAATGCTCAGGATACCAATTACATAAAAATCAAAAATAATTATTTTAACAATATATTTTCGAAAAATACTAAATTTCGATAGCGGTGCGTCGCAGGTTGCATGCCTGATTTGAACTAAAATAATAGCATAGATTTATTGCACTAAGCGTCACCAAATTTTGCTCTGCAATCGTTTTTTTTTTTTTGTAAATTTTTTATGGAAACATTTTGGGTGTCGTTTAAAACAACCCAGCCAAACCACACATTACCAAATAATGGGTAAAGTAATGTATAGCCATAGGAGCCTATGGATTACTTTACACCTAACTTCACTGATGAATTCTACAGGCGATGAGCCTCAAAGTAATATATATACCCATTACTTTAGAGGTGATAATGTAAGGGGTTACTTATGTGATTACGAGAATGGAAAAAGTAATGTGTCTATAAATAGATTTTTAACAAAGAGGAATTTTCATTAAAAAAAATTATTAAAAATATTTTATTTCAAATATTTGCAATTAAAAATAATATGGTCATGATGGGAATCGAACCAGGGAACTTTGGTTGCCAGCCAAGAACACTACCCACTGAGCTATCGACCCATATAGTATTTGATTGCTTTAAACTTAAATGAATTGTTGCGCTTCGTTTTTTTGCTAGTGTTATCAAAACAAACAAACATTACCTTTTTGCTTACAAAAAAAAACACAAAGTAATGTATCTAAAAATAGATTTTCAAAAATATCTCAATTATTACTTTACATTTATAAATCATATATTACGTAATCAATAATGAGTAAGTTATTACATTATGCTTGCATATAATGAAAAAGGTAACGAGCTGTTTTAATTAACAGAATCTTATTTCAGTTTTATGTTCAGAGACCTCAAGAAACAAAAAGCATTTTATTTTAAAGCAATTTATGAATCTTGTTATATCATCAGCCTTATTTGATCAATTATGTTGAATTTGGAAAGTCTGTTGCAAGATTTGTACTAACAAAATCTTTTCAATAACAGCTTTTAGCAGATTCCGTAACTCCTTAACATGCTAAAGGTGGCATGATACAACTTTGCAGGTCAAGCTCAATTTTGAATAGCACGGAAAAACCCATTCACAAAAATAATGTACACTCACCAAAAAAAAAGTTTGTAATGGCAACTGAAAATTTTGCTGTTATTACGGGAAATTTTGCTAATTTGAGTCCAGCGGTATTTTTTGCTAATCTAAGCAACACATGTCTGCTGATGTTTCGTACAATGAAATTAGTAGAAATAAAATTTTTGTAAACATTTTGTAAAGTGGAATTTAAAATCGGTTTGCTAAAATCAACAAAAAAAGTTTACTTAATAAAATTAATACTAGTACAATCAAATTAGTATAAAAATATTAGTAAGAGCTACTAAATTTTAGTCAATTGCTGTAAACTCAATGAATTGTAATATATAGAAAAATTTTAATTTAAAAAAAATTAATAAAATTGTTAAACTTTAAAGCTGCTACTTTCTTTTGAAATTGCCTTACGAATTCGAAAAAACAATTTATATATTTTTTATTTATTTTTTAAATGATATTTTAGACAAAATTAAAAAAAAAAACTAAAAAGCCTTAAATAATAGTTAAAACATAAACGAATTTATCATTTTGTGTTAATTTGCTAGTTTTTGTTTTAAGGGCAGATTTTTAGAACTAAAAAAGTTTTTGGTGCTACGATATTTTAAGTGGATGTCCTATTTTTAGACATGAGTCTGTTGTGTAAAGTATCTTCGCTTCCGATCCCTTTTTTCAACCTAACAGGTAAATTGAAAAGTCCCCGGCCTGACACATAGATGGAGGTACTAGACTTAAATGGATATGATTTTTAGTTAGCCCTAACCTTCAAAAGACACGTGTATAAATTTGGCAGCTGTCGGATCATTAGTTTGTGAATTATAGCATTTTGAGTGAAGCAAATTTTGTTATTGTGAAAAAAATGGATAAAGAAGAATTTCGCGTGTTGATAAAATATTGCTTTCTGAAGGGAAAAAATACAATTGAAGCAAAAACTTGGCTTAATGACGAGTTTCCGGACACTGCCCCAGGAAAATCAACCATCAAGGATTGGTATGCTAAGGTTAGACGTGGTGAAATGAGCACCGAAGACGGTGAACCCAGTGGACGCCCAAAAGAGGTTGTTACGGACGAAAACATCAAAAAAATCCACAAAATGATTTCGAATGACCGTAAATTGAAATTGAATGAAATAGCAGCTACTCTACAGATATCAACTGAACGTTTACATCATATCATTCACGAATATTTGGGTATGAGAAAGCTCTGTGCAAAGTGGGTGCGAGCTCACTTTTGACCAAAAACAAGTCATTGAAAACGAAAGCGAAAATCCATGAATTAGGTTTCGAATTGCTTCCACATCCACCGTATTCTCCAGATCTGGCCACCAGCGACTATTTCCTGTTCTCAGATCTCAAAAGAATGCTCGCTGGGAAGAAATTTTCGTCGAATGAAGAGGTGATCACTGAGGCCTATTTTGAAGCAAAGGACAAATCGTACTACAAAAATGGTATCGAAAAGTCGGAGGGTCGCTATAATCAGTGTATCACCCTTGAAGGGAACTATGTTGAATAAAAAAAACAACAAATTTTGCCAAAAAAAATGTGTTTTACTATGGTAGACTTTTCAATTGACCTGTTATGTAGCATTTTCATTCAATTTAAGTTTTAATTATTAGATTTAAGTTTTAATTATTAGAAATAACATTTCCTTCAATATTACGGTTTTCAAAAACTTGTAAAATGATTTTTGAAGTTAGCAACAAAAATTTGTAAATATTCTGCAAAAGTTCTGTAATTTGTAAAATGTAAGTAGCAAAAAAATTTACTAAAAATCTACTAACTACTGCTAACTACTAATCTACTAACTTTCTTTTCTGAGTGTGGCTTCTATGAACAACTACTTATTTTAATTAAAACAATTACAAATTAAATTTCATAACAAAGGAGTGTTTAACTGCATAAGTTGCTAAAACTTCATTTTACAGATTTTAATTATAACTCTCATCATTTTGTCTATTCGTTCTACATATTGTTAACAACAAGCGAACAAATTAATTTATATGTGGCTTTTCATACTAACTGCCCCCAACGGTAAAATATATTTCGTTGCAATGTAAAAAATAGAATTCGTTCTGTTGATATAATTTATAAGTGTTTTTATTATAATTTTATTTTAAAGAGCACACAATTAAACACAAGCTGTTTAACTTTTCTAGGGCTTTTTTTTAAAAAAGTTTTTGATTTTTTATGAAAAAATTTAATTTATCTAAAAACCTACTTTTTTATTTTTTGAATTATATTAAAAACAAAGGATCAGTAGCGCATTCTCAAACTTAACGGTTTTATCGGTTTTGTTAACTATTACTATCGGTTCAGTTGCCGAAAAAGATATTCTGTAATTTTTGAACAAGAGATGCCGAGAAAAATCTCTAATTTTTATTGTAGTTGTTTTGAAATTTAATAAAGTAACGACTAAAAATCGTTAAAAATTCTGCAGAAAAGTTTCTTAACTACACTCACAAAAAAAGGTTGTTTTTTTATAAAATATTTAAAACCAATAAAAAATACTGCTGAATTTAGACAAATTTAGTTGTGCATAGAAATTCAAAAAAACTAAAATTCGTAACTTTTTCTAAAAATTTTGATATTAATACGATTTATGTTTTTATGGCTGGACATTTGGTGTGGAAAGCCTCATATAAACATTTTTTTTGAAAATACACTATTCTCTAAAATGTACGTCATTTAATATTTTGCATAACACATCAGTAACGTACCCAGGAAAACTTTGGTAATGGGTGCGATAAACACATACATTACCTTGTAAAGTTTACTTCTTACCTATATCATTATTTTTCAATATAAAGTAATTAGTTACCGATAATTGGATACATAATGCATTACTTTGTAATGAATACTCCTTACCTTTAGCATTATTATGTGCATATAGGTAATGAATTACCAATAGTTTGTAAAATAGTGCATTACTTTGTAATGTATACTCCTTACCTTTACCGTTATTTTGAAACATAAAGTAATAAAAAACCGACAGTTGGTTACGCAATGAATTACAATTTAACATAACTTTTAAAACTGATAAATTAATTGAAATCATACGTAACATAAAAATCAATATTTGATAAATAATTTGTATCCCATTCCATTTATATTAGAGAAAAAAATCTTAGCAATAAGTACAAAGAGTCGCCAGAATAACGGCACGAAATTGCTCATCGCCAAGCTTATTTTTTTGTGTCGCCTTTTTTATAATTGTTAAACGAAAATGACAGCTAAGTTTTACGTAATAGCAATAATTGATAACGAATATTGCAACATAAATTGCCGGCAAAATATTTACGAAATCGAGTCATCCACACAGAAGATAAGATAATTTTGACGTTTGCTGCAATATATGTCAACATATTTGTCTCCATTCTAGCCAACGAGATGTGCATTTATTTATATTGCACACTTCTATAAAATCTAAAAACTGCTGCCATCTATTGATAACAAGCATTTTTAGTTTCTGAAACTCTAGCATTTGCGTTTTTATTAGTTTGTATTTCTGTAGAAAAGCGTAAATTGGTTTGAAAAATTAAAGATTTTTACTCGAAAGTTAAAGTTAAAAAATGAAAAGTCAAAGTAACCAATAATTTTTTTACCCCCTATCTGCAAAAAGGTAACCCATTACTTTTAATTTTTTAATAAGCATAACTGCAAGAATGAACCCATTACTTTGAGGCTCATGGCCTGTAAAATTCATCAATGAAGTAAGGTGTAAAGTAATCCATCGGCGTGTGGTTTTGCTGGGTTCCTAGCGTTAACGTTTATCCCTCCCTGTGAGATTTTCCAAAAACCCCATCTTAGCGGACGTCTACGCTGAAGAAGGAACCTACATATTAAATTTCCCAGCTCCAGCTATTCATATCGTTTTTTTGTTTAAATTTGCACGTTTTTGTGAAAACTTTCTTTTATAATTTTCGCGATTATCGTAAATATAATATACTGTGTATACACCAGTGGCGTAAGTTAATGTTCGCTGGGTGGTGCACTGCACAAGGGCCCATGGCCGACAGGGGCCCTTTGTTGAGAGTAGTAAATACTTTTTTTTATGAATTTATTTATTTGTGTACTTTATATATGAATGACAAAATAAAAAAATTGTTTGCATCCAACTTTTTTTAAGTAGTTCAAATAATAATCACAGCACGGTCTGCATACCTTGACAAAGACAAATGTTTATTGAATTAATTCGCGAAAAAAATTCTCTTTGTAAATGAGCGAGTTGATTCAATACTTTATAAATCAATTCATTAAATCACATTTAAAATCACAATTGACTAGTCATTTTCATTTGAATCTTTTTTGATACAATTAAATCAAATCATTCCAAACATAATTCTTTTTTTAATTTGCGAATTAAAAAATGATTGATTTGAATAGAAAAACATTAAAATTGCCTTGCAAATCTCACTTATATTTTTTAGATATTCGTCATTTTGTAAAATGGTAAGTTTTTAAAAAGGCCGGTATCTCGAAAACTATGCTAGTTGAGGCCACCTTGTGGCTGTTTTATAAAAACCAAAATCAAGTGTAACCTTTGGCAAAATCTCGCTTAGATTCGGAGATATTCGCCATTTTATAAAAAGGCCATTTTTGGAAATGACCGGTATATCGAAAACTAAGCGAGATAGGCCAAAACGGGTAAAATTTTTGATCTGCCAATAATAAATATACACCAGGTTCAGGAGATATCCCGAGTAATCCATTTTATAAAACAGCCCAGCAAAAAAAAGTAGCAAAAGAAGAGAAAAAGAAGCAGTGATTTTGAATCCGGTGTTGCGATAATTTGGATCAAAACCAATGATTTTTACTTAGGGGTGTTAAGCGGTGGATGTTTTCTTTTATGATCCTTTTTCATTGCATCTGAAGCCCTTCTTATGGTTTAGTGAAAAATTAGATCTTTTGATGTTTCCAAATAAATTTTGAATTTTTTATTTAAATTTTAACGCATATAGAAACAGTTTTATAGGATCAATATAAAATTTTCTATATCAATGGTCATAAGTTGACAAATCGTAACAGACAACCAACTGACAAATTTAGTTAATTAGTATGCTTTTTCCATCTTATAAAACACATTTGGCATATTTTTCTTAAGTAAAACTATTTGATACATAGTACTTGGCAACTTATAACTATCGGGGTTCAACTGAATATATTTATAGACAAATAAAGGTGCAAAGTACAAAAAGTGCATTTCGGCAGTTGTAAACTTTCATTAATTCTTATTCAATAATCGAGTCTTATTTTTTAAATTAATTTATTCAATTAATTAATTTATTCAAAGTTTAAAATTAATACAAATCACTTTAACCTGATAACTTGTTTCAAAATAACCAAAGTTTAGTACTTACCAATAGTTATGAAAATTAAATTTATATGAAAATACCTTTTGTAACGTATAACTTTTATTGTTTTTAAAATTAGTTAGCCGTCATAAATTTAAAAAGAGCTACATTTCATTTTTAGGAGTTGTGAAAAAGAACTGCTTTAGAATGGGAAAATCAGAACTAAATGAAACTTTGGAATCAGTAAAAATTGATTCCTTAAGAATTACTTCCATTTATTTTTGCTGGGAGCCTATGTAAAGCAAGTTAAATATCCCGAAAATTTCATTGTCATTTTGGCATTAGCACTATTAAACTAATGCTAATGAAATTTCAATGCCAATGAAAAAATACCGAGTATGGGGAAAACAAGCTAAAATATAAATTAGTGATGTTTAAAAAAAAATATTTCATGATTTTTTTTTTGTTAGGGGCACAATTTGTTGTTTTGCATACGGGCCCTTGATGACTCAGCTACGCCACTGTACTGTACACAATTATTAAACGTATTTTATATTTAAAGTTATTTGGAATTACCCATAATTGCAAAATATAATTTGCTTTTAAATTCCTTTTGCTCCATTTTATTTCAAATAAAACATTTTTGCTTTATTAATCGATTACAGGTAATTTAAAATAACTGTTTTCATTGAATTTTAACCAATATTTTACCTGGGTGATTTTTTCCTAATAATCCAAAAAGGACTAAACTAAAAATATTAAATGTTAGGTAGTTCTTGGAATTTATATAAAGTTTTTAAACATGTATCCCTTATTCAGTTCAATTTCTTCGACCTTTTTAATACAAATTCCAGGTAATAAGTATTCAAGCTTAAGGGGTATTTTATACAAAATTATTTATTTGTTATCCAATATTTCGCTATCTCAATGGATAGCTTCTTCAGGGATTTTTTTTTTTTTTTTAATTTCAAACAAATTTTTTATTTTTTGATTTGTTAAAAAATTTGTTTAAAATTAAAAAAAAAATAAAAAAAAAATCCCTGAAGAAGCTATCCATTGAGATAGCGAAATATTGGATAACAAATAAATAATTTTGTATAAAATAGACCTTAAGCTTGAATACTTATTACCTGGAACATGTATCCCTTAGTTATTTGGAAAAGAAAAAACTAACGGCCGGTCGTTAAATAATACATTTGCACAAGTACAGTGATTGTGATGTGAATGTTTACATGTTTGAATTGGTACAACCCTTGCTAGAGGCTAAGTTTTCTGTAAATCGGCTAAGAATTTCGTGGTCTCGGCTAAGAATTTTTTTGTAGTCGCACCATTTGGCATAATGGGTGGCTACAAATTTTGTAGTTTGTTCATCCTAGTTTATAGGGTCCTTGCTACAGCATCGACATTGGGAAACAAATTCTGGCATTCTGGTTGGCATATGGGAATTACTGTTTCGAGTAAATGAAATTGACGAATCGAATTTTCGTAACAATATTTAATATACATTTGCAATATATTTGAATGAGATTTTATATCTTTCAATTAATTGTTATTTGCAATCCCAGTTGAGTTTTAGCAGATTTCAGTGAAATTTTTGCAGAAAAGGGAAACATTTGCTTTGAAATTACGGAAATTTTCCCGATTTTTCCTTTGTAATCTGTAAAATCTCTATACTAATCCTTCCTCCATGACGACACCTAAATAATTATTTCGACACTTATAATATTATTTGGGTAAAAACAACCAAAATATTCTATCAAGTGATTAAAACCCGGTCAATGGGATTTTTTTTAATATTTTCAACTTTCAAAGCATCTCATTGCAACAATTTGTTAAAATGCCTGTTTTTACTAAATTTACTCTTAAAGTTATTTTCAAAGTTCAAAAAATACGAAAATTGTATTGCTCTTTCCTGTTTTCGGTCGAAATATTGAAACTTTTAGTCTTAACCTGATGTGGTGAATTTTTCGCCAAATCGGATAACTCACAACTCGGATATAGTTATTAGGGCTCGAAACAAATGCTTGAAACTGGCATCAATTTACTAATATTTTATGGTATAAATGCATATTTTGATATAAATTTATATGTTATGGCATATATTTATGCATATTTTGTATATTCCATTGACTTATTTTAATAAATGAATGAATTTAAATTTTTTTTCAAATTAGCGTTTTAATCATATTTATTAAAATATTTAATATAATTAAAATTATAAAAAACTTAGGTGTAAAGCACTTGTAATTAAATCTATTGGCATGCATATTATGTATTATATACTTAGAACTAGGTATATATATTTTATAAAAAACAAGTAAAAAAGGCTAAATTCGGCTGTGCGAATCTTTGAATACCCTCCACCAATATCCCAAAAAGATGTTCTCTACTGTTCTTGATACAAATAATATAAAAAAACTTTTGAAGTAAAATTATGTAGGTGAAAAAATTTTTTGAGGTGAAAAACATTTTAGATGTGAAAAGAACTTTTTTGGTGAAAAAAAATTAGAGGTGAAAAAAATTTTTTGAGGTGAAAAAATTTTTGAGGTAAAAAAAAATTTTAGTGGTGAAAAAATGTTTGAAGTGAATACAAAATATTTACTGCTAAGCGACTGGTGAAAAAAATATGAGAAAATATGTTATGTACCAGTCTCTACTATGAAATTGTACTAAATTTGTATGGGCAATTTAGAGACACCTTTATACATTTTCACTAGTTTTTTAACGATGGACTGCATAAAAAACACATTTTAAAGCATAGTTTTTGGCAAATACTCAATTTTGTTACTGGCTAATGGGGACTAACTCTGCAGCAGAATATGCCTAATGGAGATAATGCACTTTATGATGCGTTTCGTATTGAAAAATAGTTGCAACGAATGTTCTTTCTTTTAAAAATTAAATTGTGTTTGTCTAATGAAGAAAATACAGCAAAGAAATTAATTTGCATTAATTAACATGAGTTGTAACTATTTTTCAATAGATGGCCTGTCAGAAGGTGCATTCTCTCCATTAGGCATATTTTGCTGCAGAGCCATATTGTGCTACAATATGCAGTATAGTATCATTGATTTTCTATTTTCTTCATAACATAAATAAATATTTTCAAAAACTAAGAAAAATATATGTTTTATGTGCATATTATACCTTAATTTTTTAAATCAATAATCATTTAGATGTTTAAGAGCACATTATTGCACTTTATTCATGTGTATTTTTTTATGAAAGAAAACATTAACATAAATATGCATTTGCCAATCCCTCAATTCTCAAAAATACAAATACAAAAGGAAAACAAAAAATACTCTTTTTTTCTATGAAAATTTCTTTTTTGACATAAAAATGTGAAACAAATGCTTTTATTATGTCAAACATTTGAAAAATTTACTTTAAAATTATGTAATAAGTCTACTAGTAACATCTGAATGCATTAGAATTTGAAGTATGTAGTTAATTTAATATTTTTGGTAAATAAATTTATTGAAAGCCTAATCCAAGGCTATATCGACCTGGCCATGGGGCACGGTATTGTTTTAATGTGATTCTGCGCCACCTATTCAAAAATAGCTGCACTAAAACAATTATGTATTTTGCTCTTTCTTTATGTATAAATGTCTTTGGTTACAAAAACAAAAAATACATTCTATGGAATGAAACGAAAAACCAACAGCTTAACAGAAATAAAATAGATACAGAAAAATTTTACCAATTTGTATGAAAAATTTAGAGGTACCTTTACATTTTCACTTATAACTTTTGAACCGCTGGATCGATTTTGCTCATTTTCAATACCAAACTGCTCGGGAGGATGTTTAAAAATCTGGGTGTTTAATAATCTGGCGTCGTGATCGCCATTTCAAAAGTCAGACAGACAGACTGACATCGCTAAATCGACTTAAAATTGCATAAGGATCACGAATATATATATTTTATGGGGTCTTAAACCTATATTTCGACATATTACAAACGGAATGATAAAATGATATATACCCTCACTATATATGGAGGAGGGTATAAAAACAGAAATGCTTTCAGCACATTTAAACGTTTAATCAATTATTCAGAAACTCGCTTAAATATGAAGTGCCGCATTTATGAGATTTTTAATAAATTAATTTAATAAAATTATTCTTCTTTAAATAAAAGTTTAAATAAATGAAATACTGGGTTACAACTTTGGGATTAAGTTCCGATTAAAATTTAACTACAGTTAAGTTTAAGCTTTATATGGAAAACAACAACAGTCAGTTAAAGTCTCAGTTAGAGCAAAATGCGATCATGATTATATAGATACTCTGTCGCATTACAAGATGAAGACAATGTCCGGTGTCAAAAGATGAAGAAGAAGGTGTGGGTGATGTTGAAGGTTGACAAGATTTAACATCGATTCTGCAGGAATATATAAATCTGAATATGCTGAAGAAGAAGGAGGTGTGGCTGATGTTGAACGTCGAGAAAATAGGTCATTGGAATCAGCAGTAACCGCAACGTTAACATTTGCCCAATATTTTTGCTTATTACGGAGTGGTATTGCGGCAAGTTTTAGCAACGAATATGGAGGAGAGGCTAATGTTAACCGTCGACAAAAAAGGCTACTAGAATTAAAAGTAGCAGCAACGTTAGTATTTGCAGAATATTTGTGTGTATTACGAAGTCGTATTACGGCAAGTTTTAATAACGAATGACCAGGTGTATATATTTTAATCCGAATTAGGCAAAGCGTGAGCTGTAGGATTCGTTGCAACCGTATTATTATTGCTGTTTTTGTTAGCACCCGTATCACCTTGACTTTTAGATTTACTATCTAGTGATCTTTTGCTCGAACTACCATCTTTTTGTTGGGTTTTAAAGTCTTTTTCGATTTTCCTTAATTGCATTACGAATGCTATTATGATTATTCATAGATTTAAGTTTGCATTCCAAAATAATCTCATCCAAATACTGTGACAATTGTTCACGCTTAACGTGTTGTTCCACTGTCGACATGGCTTCTTTTCTAAAACTTTTGCTATTTCTGTATTAGAAAAAATCTATTTAATATTGTTATTTTTATTTTTCTACTTTTCTGCGTCGTAAGTTGTCCTTTATTGCGACCTCACGGCTTCACTGTCAAGAATTTCAGTCGTAAACAGATTAAAAAAAAAATGTATATTAAATAAAATTATGAACGATTGAACGACAATTTAATTAAAACAATGATTCTAACTAAATATAATTATACATAATGTTTTATATAATTATATATAATTATAATAAGATAAGTTATTAATTTAGTCATTATATATAGTATTTTTCCTATTTTTTCTAAATTCTGAAATGTGTATACACGCAGAGAAAAACATGGTTGAAACACGATAACTGCTAATATATTGTGCTAACTGCAATCGGGTATGGTTGTCACAACCATGTTATTGGTTTTTTAACCATCAACATGGTCGCTACAATCATTGTTATAATAAATATTTTACTATTTTATGATTGACACATTCTATTTCATAACATGATTGGCTGTAACCATACTGTGGCAACAAAAACTCTGACTATGACAAAAATATGATAATTATGCAACCACAAAATGCTGGCAACAATCAATAAATAATTATACATCAAATAAAATATGACTTTGACATTTACATTCATAATATTGTCTTGTTTTCATAAAAACCAAACTTTTATCAGTTCAGTCAGTTTGTTTATGTCTTAAATGTCTTTAAAAGCAATTGTATATTGTTTAATGCTGGGATTTTATATTAATTATTTATTAATTAATTATTAATATGCCACAATATCATATTGTATATAAATAATCATAATATAATAAGAAGGATCATATATATATATATATTATTGTAGCATACTATGATTACATGCGATCATATAATGATAAATTCAAGATCATAATATGTTTATTTAGAATCATAACATGGTAGTTTTTGAATCATAATATAACTGTAGGGATCATATTATGGTAAAATTATGGTTATTTTATTATCATAATATGATAATCATACGACTATGGTTGGCACAATCATAAACCCAAAAATATATGATGCTCTTCGAATATGATTGTCCCAACCATGTTTTTTCTCTGCTCCGAAAATATAATTACACTGTGGCAAAAAAGGGGTCAGTTGGGAATTAGGACCTGTCCCATATTCCCATGATGGGTATAAATAGTCTCTATCACGTTTTGTGTTTGAAAGTTCTAGTCCCGTGTTAGGTGAAAACAGTACCGGCTCTCAAAAAACCTACTACATGCTCGGTTAAAAAACCTCTTAGACGTGTTCTTTTGCGTCAGTTCTATGACATGTTCTTTTGCATTAGTTCTGTGGCCTGTTCTTTTGTGGTAGTTTAGTGACATGTTCTTTTGCCTTTGTTCTGTGATATGTTCTGTGGGTTCAGTCCTGTGACATATCACAGAGGGCAATTGACCCCTCCTACGACAAGCCCATATTATAGTGACCTGTCCTTTTCATATAAAAAAACCCTATCACAATGAACCGGTCACATGACGTGCCCTGGTATAAGTCCTTTTCCCGCAGGGTATATATAACACTATTACACAAACAATGTGGTCTTATAAAGTCACCTATTATCTATAGCAGTATGTGGATGAGTGAGTTAAGTGGTCGACTTCAACCTTGGCAGACCGAATTCCAAATCCTGCTGAGGGCATTGTTTTTTTTTTTTAGGTCCCAACTTTTTATTTTAATTTTTTCTACAAGCACTTTTTGAGGTATTTTTTATAAACTAGATTCCATGCAATATACTGTTGGATATAATCTGACACAATTTGATCTGCCATTTTTCGGATCAGTTTAGGTCCTTCTAAATCTCCAAATATATTACAGGATCTAATTTGATACAATTTGTTCTGCCATTTTTTGGCTCCATTTAGATTTGTCTCCATTTAGAAATTGTTGCAAAAATACAAAATATCACAGTTACGTTTCTTGTTATTATTTGAAAATGGAAAAATTTCATAAGTTTATTTTATGCCATTTTTATATTAAACTTTAATTGACATATACAAATTTTAACATTTTTTATTATTAAGTGAAAAATATATAGTTTTAGTGCCTTCGTTAAATATATTAAGTTTAATAGGCGCAACGTCAATTATAGGAAAGCGATAACCTTATTACTTAAAAGCGCAATTTCGAAATGTTTTACCTTTTGCTAACAGAATTTTAAATATATATTTTAGGTTCAATATTTAAGACTGTTAAGATTCGAGATGGGCACGTGACCCATTTTTTGCTCACGAAAGAAAATTTACAATCATGCACGGTAATTTTACTGGTTAGTGGTTAAGATTAGGAAAACTAACTAGTTTCTTTATAATTTACTGTTTTTGAAAAGAATATTGAAAATAATTTAAACGTTTTCCAACAAAAAAAATTATATACCTAACATAAGTTTATTATTTTTTTAAAATTGGAAAACATTTACTTGAAAAAAATATTTTATTCAACTTTTTAAAATTTATCTGAACTTAGTTGCATGAAAATTTACCCCAGAAATAGTTCATCAGTTTTTAAAATTAAATGAATTTTTATTATAACTCGTAATTGCCTGAACTAATTTTTAGTAAAAATTAGTAAGTGGTGGACTTAAAAACTGAATTTAGAAATGGCTTTCTTAAATTTAGTTAATTTTAGTACTCGCGAACAAACTGTACACACATTAAATTCAAGTACTTTCTCTTCTTAAGTTAGCCACATTATTTTAACTAAATGGGAGTAAATTATGTTCTAAATTTTTTTTGAACTAAACTTAGTTTTATTAAATTTTAGTATAATTGATTATTTTTATCCAAAATCAAGAAATATCACTTAAGAAAGGTATGAACTACTTCTGAGTATATAAACTTCCAGCAAAACCACCAATTACCAAATAATGTGTAAAGTAATGTTTAGCCATAGGGGCTTATGTATTACTTTACACCTTACTTCACTGATGAATTTCACAGGCGATGAGCCCCCATTAGTTCAGAGGTGATAATGTAAGGGGTTACTTATGTATGTGGTTACGAGAATGGAAAAAGTAATGTGTCTAAAAATAGATTTTTAAAAAAGAGGAATTTTTATTAAAAAAAATTATTAAAAATATTTTAAACGTTATTAAAAATAATGTGGTCATGATGGGAATCGAACCAGGGAACTCCGATTGCCAACCAAGAACTCTACCCACTGAGCTATCGACGCATATATATTATTTGATTGCTTTAAATTAATTTTTGCACATTGTTTTTTCGCAAGTCTTGTTAAAACAAACATACATTACCCTTTTGCTTACAAAAAACACAAAGTAATGTATCTAAGAATAGATTTTCACAAATATTTCAATTATTACTTTAAATTTATAAATCATATATTTCGTAATCAATAATTAGTAACTTATTACTTTATGCTTGCAAATAATGAAAAAGGTAACGAGCTATCATTACAAGGTAACGCATGAGAATATCGCACCCGAAAAAAATGAACATACATTAAGTTCAAGTACTTTCTCATTTTAAGTTAGCCGCATTTTTTGAACTAAATGGGAGTAAATTATGTTCTTAATTTTTTTTTTAACTAAACTTAGTTTTATTAAATTTTAGTATAATTGTTTATTTTTTACAAAATCAAGAAATATTACTTAAGAAAGGTATGAACTACTTCTGAGTATAAAAACTCTTTAGTTTTTACCCAAACATAGGAATTTTTATTCCATTTAAGAAAATTTTTAAAATTTTTAATAAAATTTGTCTTAAATTGAGTGAACATTTTAAACTATTTTAAAGGAAATTTTGGATTAATTTTAATATCATGTCTTTTTTTTTGAGTGTGGTCAATGTTCTAGCTGTTTGGGCTTTATAATTTTGGAAGATAATATTCAAAGTCATTGTTGGTGATTATTATTTAATTACAATCAATATTTTTGTAGTAGAGATTGAAAGTAAATTCGTTCGAACTGGTGTTAAATTTCAAACTGGTAAAATTACGACCAATATTATAGTGAACACCACTTAAGTAAAATTTAACACTTAGGTGAACATTTTTTTTAGAGATTTTAATATTTTACAGTATTTTAAGCAATACTAACTATTCAGATAACAGCTAAAAAAAAGTAGTTTAAAAAATTCTTTCCTATACATTATAAAACTAACTAAATAACGCGTACTTTTTGTACATAGTGTACGCATATTTAATATAACATTTATGTTGGCATTTAAAGTAGTGTAAAGTTGGACAATGACAAAGGGAAAATACTTATGAAAATTTATACATATATACAATATGTTATTATCATTAGGCGACATATAAAGGCGAAATATGCATATAAATGACATCATATGGTAGCTTTAACAAAAAATGGAAAATATTAATATGACTCAAGGGATAACAGTATTTACACCATAAGTGTTAGGAATGTTGTAAGCGCAAAGCAATGTGACATTTTTAAAATATTAACATTAACATGCGATACACTTAATGACAATGTTAATTAGGGTCCCCCAATAAATTGCTTTCTTCAATGAGCTGAATATGGGAAAAATATGCAAAGAATTTTTGAAATAGATCTTTTATTAAAAGTTGCTTATTTAAAAAATCGTTGGAATAACTAATTTTAAGATGCAAAGTTTGAAAATTTTGTCTAAACAGGGGGTCAATTCTCGTTCTGTGAAACGGTGAAATGAAAAGTTTTTTCACGTTTTCATAGTACTTTTGATTCGCGTTATGTGAAAAAATGTAAAGAAATATCAAAACGTTTTCATATGAAAAAAAAAGTGGAACGAAACAAGATTTTTTCACGATTGCACAGCACTGGCGATTCTTGTTTTGTGTAACAACAGTCAAAATATTTTTATATGAAAAAATTGTTTACACAGACTATTTATAAGTGAAATAAACATGGAGAAGATTGTAAGAGGAAAGCGTGCCAGCGAAAGCCAAAAGGAGTATTTAATTAATTATTAAGAAAAGCATGTGGACATTGCAAACGATAAGTAAGTAGCTTAATAACCATAATCATATTTACAGATTTGTAACTGCAGATGGTGCCAAATTTAGAGACGAAAAGTGTAACGAATTAGGCATATTTATTTATAGTGAATTTATATTCTTTATGAAATTTTTTTTCTTTACGTAATATTAGACTTCGTACGCGCACCAAATATAGTTCACTTAAAGTAAGCCGATATAAATCCATGAAGTGCTTGTCGGTTGTCATCTCGAATGGATTGTGGTCAGCACGAAGTATGCGTCTCAGCACTCTCAAAAAATTCCTATAAATTACTAAATTATTTACTGCAATGAAATGTTTGTAACATCATTGTCTTACCTTTGTTCATCCGGAATTCTTTGAGTAATATCCAATAATACAATAAATCCAGATATTTTTATATAATTATTTAAAATAAATTTTACGAACTTAATTCACTTTTGTTTACATTTTTCTCTGTTTTGACATTTGCTTTAAATTTTGCATAACACAGTTACAAAATTTTCATGGGTACAGTGCGAATGAAACATTTTTTTCATAATACAAACGAGAATCGCAATTTATGTATTTGTGAAAAGTTTGAGTGAAAAGTGCTTATGAAAACGAAAATGAAAAGTTTTTTTCACTTCACATTATCACAGAACGAGAATTGACCCTCAGGTCTTAAAAGTTTTGCGTTTATGAACCTAATTGTTTTCCATAATGTTCGGAATGATTCTAGACCACTTTTTCCTTTAAAACCTTAAAAATAAGGAACTATTTATTCACGCTTTTTATCACAGAAGAAGTATTAGTGAACCAAAATTGATGAAACAAAAATTTAGAACATATTTTTTTAAACCGCCTTTTAATTGCGCAAATTTTGATACCAATTTTGTGCAATTATTGAAATATTATTTAGCATTATTATACATCAACATCCCCAACTTTAAATGCTGATGAGCTAATGCCCTTCAAAAAAAATAATTTCTTTTTCACATATTTGGCTCATTAAAAACCATTGTTTGATTGGTAATAAGCAGGGAAACCGCAAATATGCTCTAAAAAAAGTGTTTTATGCGCAAAAAATATGCACTTCCAATTTGAAAAATATCCTCTAAAAAAATTTTTTTTTAACAAAAAAATATTTTTTATTAAAATATCAAAAGAATTCAATTTAATATACACACACGCAATATATTTTCTGTTACTGACTGTAGTTTATTTAAAAAGTAATACGTAGAGTCTGTTTTTAAATGAAGAAACAATTGAAACTCATAGAAATATATTTTTTAACTATTTGAATCAGTCATTCAAAAACCAAACTATAAAAAATAGAGACATTCAGTAGAAATTGATATTTTTAGTTAAACGTTAAATTTCTTGTTTTCTGTTTCTAAAAATAGAAATTCAAATAATTCCTTTTTGCTTTTTTGTGAAAGGAGTATTTTTAAATACAAATTTATTTCAATAAAAATTACATAAATACACGTACAGAAAATCAAAATATATACATCTGTGTGAGTTGTGTTTTGTAAATTCACACAAATAAGAAACTTTCAATTTAAAAAACAAACCACAAAAATCGATGGTTATTTTAAAACACTTTCGATGTTTTTACTGCTTTTGTTGATTATTAAATAATGATTAAAAATAAACAACCAAATGGGCTGAAAATAATGAAAAGTCCTCTTTTTGATTACATTTTCGATTAATTTAATATGTATTTTAGATTGTTTTTGATGAAATAATATTGTGAGTGAACAAAAAATTTTCGTATTAAAAAAATTAGATAAATAAAACAACTAGAACGAAAAAACAAAGGAATACAAAACAATAGGAACTAAATTTTTAAAAGGTACACTCACCAAAAAAAGTCGGTAATGGCAACTGAAAATTTTGCTGTTATTACGAGAATTTTTGCTAATTTGAGCCCAGCGGTATTTTTTGCTAATCTTAGCAACACATGTCTGCTGACGTGTAGTACAATTAAATTAGTAGAAAAATTAGAGCGGCTACTAAATTTTAGTATACTTTTTTTAAAGTGAATTTAAAACCGGTTTGCTAAAATCAGCAAAAAAAAATTACTAAATATTATTAATACTAGTATAAAATGTGAAATTTATTTTTTTTTTTTTATCGAGCATCAAAATTTTTTTACTTTACTATTTTTTTTTAGAATATTTCATACAAAATTAAAAAAAAATCAAAGGTTTAAAAATCTTAAAAATTGTTAAAACATAAACGAATTAATCATTTTGTTTTAATTTGGAAATTTCTGTTTCAAAAAATATTTTAATCATTTGTTTTTTACTTTTAAGGTCACAAATTTTAATTGTTTTTAGGGCTGATTTTTAGAACTAAAAAAACTTTTTAGTGCTATTTTAAGTGGATGTCCTATTTTCAAACATGAGTAGTCGGTATCTTCACTTTCGGTCCATTTTTTTTTTTTTTGAACTATGCAACATTTTAAGGCAATTTAAGTTTGTATGTGTAAGTTTAATTTGGAAATAACATTTCCTTCAATATTCACTTTTTTAAAATTAGTAATTTTTTTTGCTAATTTTAGCAAATCGGTTTCAAAAATTTGTAAAATGATTTCTGAAATTAGCAACAAAAATTTGTAAATATTCTGTAAAAACTCTGTAATTTGTAAAATGTAAATAGCAAAAAGATTTGCTAAATAATATTTTTTTTACTGAAAATCAGTACAAGAATAGTAAAGTGGGACTGAAAACCGTTTACAAATTTTTCTACTAACTTTTTTTTCTGAGTGTATAACGAAAAACTGTATATTTTTCCATATTTTAGTCAATTCTAAAAGGTGGTTAAATTTTAAGGGCCGATGTTGATTTTGAGTAAAATACAAATTATTTAGGAAATTATTGTCATTTCTTTTTATTATGATAAAATGGTATGGTTCAATTATGTATGCAACAAAATATCGGGCAAATGGCTGTCGCGACCTCGGCGGCACATCTCCATCCGATGGTCCAAATTTTCGATGACCCTGAGGCATAATTGAGGTTCTATGCCGTTAATGTACCGAATTATCTCATCCTTTAGCTCTTGAATTTTTGCTGGCTTATCGACGTACACCATTTCTTTCAAATAACCCCAAAGAAAGAAGTCCAACGGTGTCAAATCACATGATCTTGGCGGCCAATTGACATCGCCACCATGTGAGATAACACGGCTATTGAATTTGTCGCGCAAAAGAGCCATTGTTTCGTTAGCTGTGTGGCAAGTGGCACCGTCCTGTTGAAACCACATGTCGTCCAGGGTCATATCCTCAATTCCTGGCCACAAGAAGTTTGTTATCATCCCGCGATAGCGAACACCATTCACGGTGAATGCTTGGCCGACCTCATGACACACTATCGCGAACAACAGCAATATTTTCCGCAGAACGAACTGGTCGAGCATGCACAGGTGTTTTCACAGACCCGGTTTGCTGAAATTTTACCACAATTCTCTCGATTGTGGACACATTTGGTCGATTATGCTGACCAAAAAAATCACGAAGTGCACGAAATGCATTTTGATTGGAACGCCCATTTTCATAATAAGCCTGAATAACTTTAACGCGTTGCTCTAATGTGTATCTTTCCATGGTTCAAATTTAGTAAGTCTGAACTTGAGAAATGTCAAATGAAATGCAGAAAAAAACCTGACGTTAAGGTGTGGTTGACATTCAACATCGGCCCTTAAAATTTAACCACCCTTTACATTTAGCAAAAAAAAAAATATATCAAAATTTTTTATTTTATTTTGTTAGATGTCTCTTCCGGACTCTTTCGCGTCTGATTTTAGCATATTTATTTTTTTTATAAATCTTTTTTTTAACGGTTTCTTCTTTTTGATTAAAACAATAAGTACAGGTTGGTTGAAAAGTTCCTGCGCTCGAAATGAAAGAATACTGTTTTTGTTACGAAATATATTTTTTTATTCAATATAATCTCCTAGAAGCTCAATACACTTGTTCCAATGATCTTCCAATAACTTTATCCCATTCTTATATTAGTTTTCCGGAAGCTCTGCCAAATAAGCGTCTACGGCTGCTATGGCCTCTTCATTCGACGAAAAATGCCTTCCACAAAGGAATTGTTTGAGTTTTCTGAAGATATATTAGTCACTGGGAGCCAAATCTGGTGAATACGGTGGATGTTCAGGCAATTCGTACTTTAATTCTTTGAATTTAGCCATCGTCAAAACACTTTTGTGAGCAATAATATTCAGAGTGGATTGTTTTACCTTTCTGAAGATAATTAATCAACAAAATTCCTTTTGCATCCCAAAAACTGATGCCATAACCTTCTTTGGTGATCGTTGTGACTTCAGCTGCTTTGGAGCTGAACAACCAGCTTCAGTCCACTGTAAACGTTCTTGTTTCAATTTAGGATCATAATGGTAGATCCAAGTTTTATCCATAGTTATAAAACGACGCAAGAATTCGGTTTTATTCGGCTTAAAACGCTCCAAATTACGCTGAGAAATTTGTTTTCGATCCAGTTTTTGTTGAATTGTTAATGTGTGCGGCACTAACTTTCCAAACAGTTTTTTCATACGTAATTCTTCATGTAAAATATGGAGTACTCGTTCGTCTGAGATGCCTATGGCATTAGCAATTTCACGCTTAGTCAAACTTGGATCTTCACTAACCATATTATGTACCTGCTCAATGATTTTTGCTGTGGTTGCAGTTTTTGGTCGTCCTTCGCGTGGATCGTCTTTAAGGCTGGTACGACCACGTTTAAATTCACCAGCCCAAAATTCAACAGTGCGTTTTGAAGGTGAGGACTCCTTATACACTTCTAACAATTGTTCATAAATTTCCTTTGCTTTTAAACCCTTCAAAACAAAGAATCTAATGACTGCACGATATTAAATATTTTCCATATTAAAAAAAATCAACGACCCGCCAACTTCAAATGGCTTGTAAACAAAGAAAAAATTGACAGAATGACTTGCAACTTTGCATGTGTTCTCAGGACAGTTATACAAACTTGAGAAAAAAAAGTTTGGAGCTATCAGTGCCATCTCTTGGTGAGCGCAGGAACTTTTCAACCAACCTGTAGAATAAAGGAACAGAAAAATGTTTAAAAATTACATCATTCCAGCTTTTAAATTTATGGCTAGTTTTTTTTATAAAATAAAAATACGATTTTCAAGCATGTTTTTGCAATAAAATACAAAATTTATAGAGCAATTCCATATGAAAGCGATCACCTTTTGGACGACCCCTCTCCGATTTTAAAATAAATAGTCTCAATCGATTGCCCAGCAAAAATAATGTACCTACATATTTTTTTTTTATAGTGACTGGTTTAGTGGTGGTGTACACCACTATCATGTGACAAAATTGAAGAATTCTTCATAAGTTGTTTTAAAAAAGTTGTTTTAAAAAAAAAAACTACTAAAGCGAACTGAAATTTGACTAAGAGTGTGTGAAGTATTTATATTTATTTTTTGGTAAAAAATAGGTAAAAAAAAAAGCGATATTTGCTTTTATTTAATAGGAAAATTTGCGTGAACTACTGGTCATAAAATGTTTTTTAAAGAGGGACTTAATTGGTTACTGCCAATAAGCCGACCACAGGTCATAAAATGTTTTGTAAATTTTTTAAATTACCAGGTAATAAATATTTCGCCATATTTATGGAAAATCCGTGTTTTATGACTTGTTTCTGCACGTGTCATTTAAGGCGAAATATTTATTACCTGGTAATTTAAAAAATTTACAAAACATTTTATGACCTGTAGCCTCAGTCGGGTTTGGTGTGCCATTACATGCCACTGCTGCTATTATCCATGGATTTATGGCCGATCTTGTGAAGGCAGGCAGACCATATTCACTACACACTCAACTTAAAAAAAATTGTTTTTTTCTTCATAAATGTATTTTTAACTGTAAAATAATTTTTTAAATGTATTTTTAATAATAAAATAAAATAATGTTAAATAATTAAAAATAATTAAATTATAAAAAATATAAAAACAATGAGAACAAGGTGGTCTCTTAAATGCTCTTCTCCTGTCCAAACAAGGAGTCGGGGCCCATTTTTTTATTGCTGATTCTTAAAGCAAAAATTATGAGGAATCCAAAAAAAATAAAATTAGCCGGAAAATTTAGGAGCTTCTGTGGAAAATCGGAAAATTTAATTTTCATGGGAAAATTTAATTTTCATGGGAAAAAAGGTAAATTTCTGAGAAAAATTAGGAAAATTTTATTTTTCAATTAAAGCCTGATTCAATACCTTTCCAACGAGCTATCACTCGTTGCGATCGCTTTAGTAGTTTTTTTTAAACAACTTTCAATGAGGTCCCTTATGAAGAATTCTTCAATTTTGTCACATGACAGTGGTGTACACCACCACTAAACCAGTCACTATAAAAAAAAAAAAATATGTAGGTACATTATTTTTTGCTGGGCAATCGATTGAGACTATTTATTTTAAAATCGGAGAGGGGTCGTCCAAAAATTTGCCAATTTTGATCGATTTCATATGGAATTGCTTTTTACTTAAATTTTCAAATAAAAAACGTTTTCTGTTACATCTAAGCATATTAAAAAAGTTCTTTCAACATCAACTGATGTAATGGGGGCGAATTTAAAACCGAATTTAAAAGATCCAGTCAGCTGTTTGCTTATTATTTTTATTACTTGCAGACCATCGTTTTCTGTTACAATCTGTTCAAGTTTGTTCTCTAATATATTTTTTGGTATAATATTCTGGTACTTTGTCAATATTTTTGATTGTTTCTGTTACTAACACATATTACTCAACAAGTGACGGTTTGGAAGGAGGAGCGATAACAATTATTAGTTTATCGTATATTTAAATAAAAAAGTATGCATAAAAGAAGTCGAAATATGCCCTAAAAATATGCTTTTACCTCAAAATATGCTCTTAATGCCAAAATATGCAAAAATATGCTCTTAAGAATAAAAAATATATAATAAAATATGCTAAAATATGCTCTAACAAATCGATGCCAGAATTCTTAAATTGTTCTGAATCGGATAAATAGTTTGTCCATTGGTCCATACGACACACAGGAAAAAACGTGATATTGCATATTTGCGGTTTCCCTGGTAATAAGTTATTAAATGATATTAAAGTAGATTTCTCTTTGACAGAATTTAATAATTACCCTAGATTTAAGTTGCCGCAAACATTTTGCTCACTGAATTATTGCCAACTAAACTTGAAAATTTCCATGTCTTTTATTTTAATTGCCAACAGTATGCTTTTAAAGATACCAAAGCCTAAACAAATGTTTTTATATAAAATCTATTTTCTATTCAAATAACTATATTTGCGAATAGTTAAAGACTATTTAAGAAAATTAATATCCATTGTTTTAAACTTGAATATTGTGAAGCTGCTGAAGAAATATTTAAATTTATTGTATATTTGCAGGAATTTTTTAATTTATTTTTTGTACATTAAACTTTAACCATTTAAATGGAAATTTTTATTTTATACTCGTATCTTAATTTTCCACACAAAATAAAACTTAAACAAAAACTTATTGCTATTCACAAAATTTTATCTAATCAAGTTTTAAACAAATGCGTCTTAAATATTTGAACAAAAAAGAAAACTTTTATTGAAATATTTTTTACAATCCATGACACATTTATTTCTTAAAAGGCACAAGTGTTTGAAAACATTTTTAACAGATTTATTTTCTAATAAAATTACAAGTTTATTGAAGAATGAAATATCTGTTAACTTCCGTGATAAACAGGATATTAAATATTATGTATTGGGTGTTTGTTATTGTATCTGGCATGCAATGGCTTGAAGAAAAAAAACACCTGTGCTACTTTCACAGTTTATTGGTAGAGCGTGTTAACACTTCTTTATTCTTTTTTGTTATTATTTAGGTTTTGTCCGTAAAAGAAACTGATGACTTGTTGATGGCATTTTTATTTGTTTTTATCAAAACTTGCGTTCAAACCAATTAAGAATATAAAAGTTAGAAATTATCCTTAGGAAAAATATTCGAATTACTAATTTGATTAACCTCTAATAACACTCCCATGTTAAAAGAATGTGTTAGTTGACCAAAGTGTGGGTATTCCTGAATTTGTTTCTTAATTTCACTTCAATAGATTAAAATTAGTAACTACCGTGTCCATTGAAAGAACTAGCACGTCAAAAATTAATTTGTAAATTTTGTAAAAAGAATCCAACTAAAAACAAATATAAAGTATTTTGTAATTTTTCAGGGATGCAATTCAAAGCATACATTAAGTATAAGTTTTTAATAACTCAGTTAAAGTACGAGTGCGGATAAATAAGTCCGTGACTTTTATACACACAAAAAAAAAGTACTAGAATTTAGAAAAATTAACTTATTTAGAGGAAAAATTTAAATGAAAACGGCGACTAAGGCACTTTTTACCAATATTTAATAAAATTTTCCTTGAAATTAAGAAACAAATTTTACTTAAAATTTGGTCAAAATTTCTCATTCATAGAAAAATTTTACTACGGAGAACTAAATGTTTCCTTGGTTTTAAGAAAAATTTTATTTTATTTAAGTTCATTCGATTTTTTTTTCAAAAACTAGGACTTAACTCCCTAAAAATAAAAAAATATTTTTTAACAACAAGTTAAATAGCACTCTTTTAAGTAAAAATTATCCTTATCCTGCTTCTGTGGTAAGGGTAATATATTTTACCATATATTTTAAAGTAGTTTACTCTTATTGAGTAGGGACTTTCGCTTTGTGAGGACACTGCTCTTAACAAGCTTTTTGCTACACAATTTTGTCTTAAAACTAAATTGAATTATACTAAATTCATGTATTTAAAATATAAATTAAATTTAATTAGCAAAAAGGTAAACAAATTTAAAAAATATACTGCAGGATATCCTGCAACGGAATAAAGTGTGACAAAGTCAGATCCTTTTCGTAGTTATTAAACGGCTCTGCTTTAGAGAACTACAAAAAAGGACGCCCTAAGTGACACACGGCATCTATGGCTAAGGAACACTGGGGGTCCTTTGTCTTCTTAAATTAACTAATTTTAGGAAATTGTTGCAGAAATACAAAATATCACCGTTACATTTCTTGTTATTATTTTATTTAAGACTGTTAAGATTAGAGATGGGCACGTAAGAGATTTTTGACTTACGTTCACGCACGATCACGAACCAAAAATTTCAATCATGCACGATAGTTTTTTTAAATGGTTACTTTTATTTCTTTTATTTAATAATATTTTTTCTTGAAAATTAGGAAAACTAACTGGTTTGTTTTTAATTGATTGTTTTTTTGGAATAGAATATTAAAAATATTTTAAACGTTTTCCAACAAAAAAAATCCTATACAAAATTTTATTATTTTTTAAAAATTTGAAGACTTTTACTTGAAAAAAAGAATATTTTATTAATAATTTTAAAATTTATCTGAACTAAGTTGCATGAAAATTTTCCTTAGAAATAGTTCATCAGTTTCTAAAATCAAGTAAATTTTTATTATTACATAGGAAAAAATTTATTACTTTTTGTTTTTAATTGTCTGAACTAATTTTTATAAAACAATTCTTCAAAATTAGAAAGTGGTATACTAAAAAACTAAATTTGGAAATGGCTTTCTAAAATTTAGTTAATTTTACCACTCGCGAACAAAAAATGAACACACATTAAGTTCAAGTACTTTCATGTATGAAAATGTATTTTTAGTTTGACTCGAGATCATAGAAAAAGTTTTTTTCAAATGAAAAATTTTTTCCTTATTTTTTTTAATTTTAGTAAACATGGAGAATACACAGAAAAAGTTATTAGACACCAGCCGAATGGAATGCATTTTCTGGTCAGCTACGACTTTCATCAACATTCTTTGTGCCGAAATACCAATTGTAAATATCTCTATTTAACTCACAAATCAACGGAAAAAGCTATTTTATGCTAACATACAGTTGATTTTTATTATAGAGTACAGATGAAATTTACTAACTATTTTTGTGTTATTTATATTCTCCTTTGTTTACCGTATGTCCAAATTAGCTATTAGCTAATACTAAAGACATGTGTTTTTTAAAATTGTTTTTACATATGTTTAAACAATTCTTTTAACCGTGCCAAGTTATATTTTAATATTGAAGTTTATATTTTATAGTTGATCTTTTTAATACTTATATGTATGAAAATGTATTTTTAGTTTGACTAAAATAAAAATTTTTCATTTGAAAAAAACTTTTCCTATGATCTCGAGTCAAACTAAAAATACATTTTCATACATATAAGTATTAAAAAGATCAACTATAAAATATAAACTTCAAGTACTTTCTCGATTTGAGTTAGACACATATTTTGAACTAAATGGGAGTAAATTATGTCCATAATTTTTTATTTTTTTGAACTAAACTTAATTTTATTACATTTGAGTAAGCAATTTTCTTAAAACTAAAATGTTTTTTCTTAAAATTAAAATTTTTTATTTAATTGACTTGTTTTTTTTTCCTAAAATCAAGAAATATTAGGAAAAAATGAACTATTTCTGAATATATAAACTATTTCGTTTTTCCTCAATCTTAGGAATTTTTATTCTTTTTAAGAAAATTTTTCTAAGTTTTAATGAAATTCTACTTAAATTGAGGACAATTTATAAACTATTCTGAAGGAAATTTTTTATTACAGTTTAGTTCATGTCTTTTTTTTTGAGTGTAGTATAGTAATACTTTCAGCTCAAACTGTAATTGCACAGTGTTTCGAAAGGCAACAGTAGTGGAACAGAATGCAAATATTTTGGAAATAATTCAGGCATTTTTCCGGCTGGTTACATTAATATATGAGGGCGGATCAATAAGTCCGTGACTTTTCGAACTTCCCTCGTAGTTATATGAAATGCAACCCATTAAGTACCACCTGTCAGTAGACTGTTGTCAAATTTTGATCAAGTTTCGGCATTTACTATACGTTTAACAGCTGCTCAAAACGTACAACCTCGTGGATTTTATTAAAAATGGAAAAAAGTGAATTTCGATTGCTCATAAATTTTTTTTTTTTTTGCGAAAAAAAACCCTCAATCAAACCAATCGAATTCAATGGTAAAAAAGTGGTTTACTGAATTTCGTTGTGGTCGCATAAGTACATAGAAATGATACTGAACGTTCTCGACGGCCAGTTGAGGTCAATACAACCGAAAATGTCGAAAAAATCCACGATATGGTGTTGGCCAATCGAAGAGTAAAAGTGCGTGAGATTGTTGATGCCATAGGCATTTCATATGGCAGTGTGATTTAGATTTTATCAGTTGGATTTAAAAAAGCTGTCTGCAAGATGAGTGCCGCGTTTGCTTTCAATTGACCATAAACGTAATCGTGCGACGTGTGTAGTGTCAATGGCAAAATTCCATGAATTGGGCTACGAATTGGTACCTCATCCGCCATATTCTCCGAATTTAGCCCTCAGTGACTATTTCATATTTCCAAATAAATGACTCGGTGGAAAGAGATTTAGCTCCAACGATGAAATTATTGATCAAACAAATGCCTATTTTATGGACCTCGAAAAATCCTATTTTTGGGAAGGGTCGCAAAAATAGGAGAAATGTTGGACTAAAAGGAGATTATGTTGAAAAATATTTTTTTTTTTTTGCAAAAAAAAAACTCACGGACTTATTGATCCGCCCTCGTATGTCTGTCCGTCTGTCTGTTCATATGTCTGCTGAAATGATGATTACGGCGCGAAGAATAATGTGAAGGTATCTCTTAATTTACCATACAAATTGGTGTATTTCATAATAATATTAAAAAATGGTCAAATGGAAGTAAACTTCTAATGGGACAGGCCATGTGTCATCAACCGGAACAAGTAGTAGTCGGAAGAATAAGGCGTTTCGGACCTAGTAGGTCTTGAGCTATCTAACAACATGTGGCTGAGCGTTGTCGTGCCTTTTTTCTGGGCGATCTCAATTACATTTTGCAATTCTTCACTCGTGTTATTTGTTTATATTATTAATTCTATCAGGCCTACGCTCACGGTTGTGGGATTAAACTTTTCTCTGGAAAATTACAAGATTTTTTTAATACCAGACATAGGGAATAAAAAGTATTTCTGTTTACTTAATTAAAGGGCAATTACTCAATTACATGCATTATATGTAATTGAAGTATTAAAAAATTTTGAAATTTTCCAACGAAAAGTTTAATCCCACAAACGTGAGATTAGGTCTGATAGAATTATTAATTTGAATAAATTACAGAAGTGAAGAATTGAAAAATGTAATTTAGATCGCCCAGGTTTGGTTCAGCGTTCCCCCGTAATCCTTTTATTAAGTTTGAGCAGCTCGTAATATATCTTTATATTATCATGACCTTTTGCACTTGAGGTGATTCCAATTTTTCGTCTTCAAACTTTTTGGATTGACGCGGCCGTTTCTTGTTTTCTAGCTTAAAACCACCACTTTTAAAGCGTCTAAGCCACCTCAATCACGATTGTTCAGATAGAGCATGATCGCCGAAAACTTCCACTAAGATTTGATGACCCTCGGCTGCACGCAAAAAAAAATAACTAGAATTTAGAATTAACTTATTTGGAGGAAAAAATTAAATGAAAACAGCACCAAAGACATTACAAATATTCAATAAAAATTTACTTAAAATTAGGATACAAATTTTTACTTAAAATTTGGTAAAAATTTCTAAATTATAGAAAAATTTTACTACTTAGAAAACAGTAAAATTTCCTCCTAATTAGTTTACACATCATCTAAAATTTTACTTTTAGTTAGGAAATGTTTCATTGGTTTTAAGAAAATTTTATTTTATTTAAGTTCATTAGAAAATTTTTTTACTTAAAATTAAACATTAAAAAATATTTTCTAACATCAAGTGTTTTACTTTATTTCTTTGAAGTGAAAATTATTCTTAAAGCCAATATGATTTTATAATATATTTTAAAATACTTTGCACTCATTGTGTAAGTATTTTCCTACTTTCGAAGGACATCCGTTTTTTGAGGACACTGCTCGTAACAAGCTTTTTGTTATACATTTATTTAAAATATAAATTAAATTTTATTAAAAAAGGTAAACAAATTAAAAAAAAAAATATACTGCAGAATATTCTGAAACGTATTAAATTGTGACAAAGTGAGATCCTTTTCGTAGTTAATTAATGTTTCTCCTTGAGAGAACTACAAAATGGGACGTCCTAAGTGAAACACGGCATCTATGGCTAAGGAACACTGGGTGTCCTTTATCATCTTAAATTAACTTATTTAAAGAAATATCACAGTTACATTTCTTGTTATTATTCCAAAATGTATAAATGTAATAAGTTTATTTTATAGCATTTTTAGCTTAAACTTTATTTGACATATACAAATTTTAACTTTTTTTTATCATTAAGTGAAAAAAATAGTTTTAGTGACTCGATAAATAAAGGGTTTTCCAATAGGTTCTTGACAACTTTGAATGTAATTTGTGAACGCACTATTTCACTGATCATCTAACTGTTACATTCCTTTTTTCAGTAAACGCAACATTTTCATCATGGTAAAGTACACGAACGAACAACGTATGCAAATTATAAAAGTGAACTAACGAAATTCGGAGTCGGTGACCGCAACTTTGAGAAAAAAATCATCTTCAGTGACGAAGCTCATTTTTGGCTCAGTGGGTTCGTCAATGAGCAAAATATGCGTTATTGGTTTGGTGAAAATTCACATGTGTTTCATGAATCACCACTTTATCCACAAAAAATAACTGTTTGGTGAGGTTTGCATGCCGGCGGAATCATTGGGCCATATTTTTTCGTCGACAATAACGATCGTTATCGCGGCATGATTACCGATTATTTTTGGCCCGAATTGGAAAACATGGACTTGGACGACATGTGGTTTCAACAGGACGGTGCCACAAGCCACACAGCACACGTTACAATCGATTTATGGAAGAGTAAGTTTGGTGAGCGTGTTACCTCAAGAAATGAACCAGCCAATTGGCCGCCTCGTTCGTGCGACTTAACGCCTCTGTACTTTTTTTATTTGGGGCTACGTCAAAGCATTGGTCTATGCCAACAAGCCGACGACGTTGGAAGAACTCAGAGCCAACATTGAACGCGAAATAGCGGCCGTTACGGCCGAAATGTTAGACCGAGTCCAACGAATCGACCGCTGCCGACGTGCCCACGGTGGCCATATGAACGAAGTCGAGTTCCATTCATAAATGTTTTTGTTGTATTTCAAGTCGATTATAAAGTTTTGGAAATATCTCAAATGGTTTCCGTTTAATTCAAAAAAAAGTTGTCAAGTCCTTATTGGAAAACCCTATATAAAGTTTAATAGGCGCAACGTCAATTATATTAAAGCCATTATGCCGTAATGTATAAAATGTGCCTGCAATATTTTTTATTGTAGTCAGCAAATAAAATTAATACATAAAAGTGCAAATCCGAAATTTTTTAAGTTCAATATTTAAGACTGTAAAGATTCGAGATGGACACGGGAGCCAACAAAAGAAACCTATACCTAAGCTTATTATTTTTCAAAAATTTTACTTAAAAAAAAATATTTTTTTTTAAATTTTTAAAGTTTACCTGAACTAAGTTGCATGAAATCTTTCCTTAGAAATAGTTCATCAGTTTCTAAAACCAAATAAATTTTTATTATTACATAGGAAAAACAAAAACAAAACTAAATGTTTATAATTGCCTAAACTAATTTTTAGAAAACAATTCTTAAAAAATAGAAAGTGGTAGCCTAAAAACTGAATTTAGAAATGGCTTCCTAAAATTTAGATAATTTTACTACTCGCGAAAAAAAATCAGCACACATTAAGTTCAAGTACTTTCTCATTTTAAGTTGACACATTTTTTGAACTAAATGGGAGTAAATTATGTTCTATTTTTTTTTAACTAAACTTAAATTTATTACATTTTAGTTTGCAAATTTCTTAAAACTGAGATGTTTTTCTTAAAAATTAATAAATTTTTATTTAATATATTCACTTAAGAAATAAGTGCATTATTTTCCAAAGTTTTTCAAGCGTCATTTTGATCCGAGGAGGTATGATTGACTATCAGTCAGAATCAATATTTCAAACAGACAAAATATATCAGTGTCAAAATAATATTTGGAAAGGATACCTATATTTTTCCCACCCTGTATTAACAAATTTTGAATTTAATAAATTAAAGGTCTTCTCAAGAAAAATTTTTGAAACATCGACTTTTGTATTAGGCCTGCTTACTGTACACAATCCCTTAAAGCTCGGGTTAATATGTTCCTTCGAAAAAACAATTTACTATGATTTACAAAGAAACTATTTGTTCAAAATTGGGATAAGTTATACAGAAGGAAAATAAAACGTATTTATTTCGTAGCCCAATCTCAAATTTTAGGGTTAAGAAAGAGGAAAAAATTATCCAATTTTTTTGTGTTTTTTGGAAATTTTAAAGTTTGTTGCAACGAATTATTTCCAAATTGGCTACCAAATTTAAAGTGTTTGAAGATCTATCCAATAGCGTTAGGGTGATTGATTATGCGATATTTTTCAAAAACCGGTATTCAGTCTTTTCAATAGTTAGAATTTAAAAAAACACGTTTTTGGATTTTCAAAATAAAAAACATCGGTCAACCGGTAGTAAAAGTTTACTCAATTGTACTTAGAAATAAATTTTAATTTTAATGCCATGAATTTTAATAATCTTAGTTTAAATATAGATTTCAGTTTTTGCATTAAAAACGTGGAATTAAAATAGTTTGTAAGTTGAAATAAAAGAAAATGCCTTTTATATGAAATGATATTTTATTTAAAAACCGGTCTAATTCATTTTCATTTAAACCAAATAGATTTTATTATTTATATTTAATTATTGTTTAAACAACTGACACATCCGTAAGAAACAAATGATTAATCAGTAAAAAATAAATGTTAAAATTTTACCTACCAATTCCTTAAAAAAATAAATGATTTTTTTTTGTGTTTTAATATACAAAATGTATGTATGTATATCTATAGACACATTTTGTGTGAATGTGTTTGTGTATGTAACGTGTGTTTATAAAGTTCTTATAATTTGAATTAAAATAATTTTAAATTTTGGAATATATTTTTTTTATTGAAAGAGACAGCAAACAATATTTAAATCTGAAACAACTGTAACGTCCACAAATAAAATTTCCGTTTTGTGGGTAAATTTTTATTAAATTTCAAACAAATGAAAAAAAAATAAATGAACCTGAAAAAATCGATTAATGATAGTAAATTACTTCGAATAAATGTAGAAAAAAATTTAAATATGTATTTCTTTGAAAAATAAATGTATGTTGCTTTATTTTTAAATAAAACGGAAACTACAAAATATTCTGAGTGTGCTTAAAATATTGAGAACCAACTCAAAAATTCACAGTTATTTTTTTTTATTGTTATTGTTTTTGCTTCAACAAGTTTTTTTAGTGGTAAATCAAATTTTCCTGTTTTATTTAATTTTAAGGAACAATTTTAAGTTTAATTTTTGCACATACAAAATTCTAATCAAATGGATTTTCGTAAGTTTACATTTTCTTACACATATATTAAACAAAAAAATAAGTTTTTAAAATCCGTTAATTCGATATACGAAACTTTCTTTTTGCCGAAGAAACTGAACCAATAAAGCCCCTACCCTAGAAAATAAAATTGAGCTGATATGTCTAAAAACAGGTAAACGATATAAATAAAACGAGTTATTCGAAAATTTAACTTTTTGGAAAAACCGAAACCGAAAAAGCTCCGGTTTAAAAAGTTTTCAAGCACAAAAGTTTTATACAAATTTGAAACTAAATTTTGCAAATTCTGGAACATTTTTAATTTCTACACTCAAATAAAAGACATGAACTAAAATGTATTCAAAAATTTCCTTTAAAATAGTTTTTAAATTGTCCTCAATTTAAGTAAAATTTTATTAAAACTTATAAAAATTTTCTTAAAAAGAATAAAAATTCCTAAGTTTGAGGAAAAGCGAAATAGTTTATATACTTAGAAATAGTTCATATTTTTTCTAAGTAATATTTCTTGATTATAGGAAAAAAAAACAAGTCAATTAAATAAAAATTTATTAATTTTAAGAAAAAACATCTTAGTTTTAAGAAAATTGCATACTCAAATGTAATATAATAAAGTTTAGTTCAAAAAAAAATCTAGGACATAATTTACTCCTATTTAGTTCAAAAAATGTGTCTAACTTAAATCGAGAAAGTACTTGAACTAAATGTGTGCTTATTTTTTGTTCGCGAGTAGTAAAATTAACTAAATTTAAGAAAGGCGTTTCCAAATTCAGTTTTCAAGTATACCACTTTCTAAAAATTACTTCAGACAATTAAAAACAAAAAGTAATAAATTTTTTCCTATATAATAATTAAAAATTTTCTTGTTTTTAGAAACTGATGAACTATTTCTAAGAAAAATTTTCATGCAACTTAGTTCAGATAAATTTTAAAAATTTTAATAAAATATTCTTTTTTTAAGTAAACGTTTTCTAATTTTTAAAAAATAATAAAATTTGGTATAGATTTTTTTTTGTTGGAAAACGTTTAAATTTTTTTTAATATTCTATTCCAAAAAACAATAAATTAAAAACAAACCAGTTAGTTTTCCTAATTTTCAAGAAAAAATATTATTAAATAAAAGAAATTAAAGTAACCATTTAAAAAAAAGCTATCGTGCATGATTGTAATTTTTGGTTCGTGATCGTGCGTGAGCGTGTGTCGAAAATCTCTCACGTGCCCAACTCTAATAACAGTCTTAAATATTGAACTTAAAATAGCTTAAAATATATTTTAAATTTTGTTAGCAAAGGGTAAAAAATTTCGAATTTGCGCTTTTATGTAATAAGTTTGTTTGTTGACTACAATACAAAATATCGCAGGCACATTTTATACATTACGGCATAATGGCTTTCCTTAATAATAAAAAAGTTTAAATTTGTATATGTCAAATAAAGTTTAAGCTAAAAATCCCATTAAAAAAATATATGACTTTTCCAATAATAACAAGAAATGTAACTGTGATATTTTGTATTTTTGCAACAATTTCCTTAAATTAGTTATTTAAGAAGACAAAGGAACCCCAGTGTTCCTTAGCCATAGATGCCGTGTGTCATGTTGGGTGTCCCTTTTTGTAGTTTTCTCAAGCATTACATGAAATTAGTATAATTCAATTTAGTTTTAAGACAAAATTGTATAGCAAAAAGCTTGTTAAGAGCAGTGTCCTCACAAAGCGGAAGTCCTCCGAAAGTGGGAAAATACCTACTCAATGAGTGTAAAGTACTTTAAAATATAAGGATGGGTTTCACTTAAAAGAAGTGCTATTTAAATTGTTGTTAAAAAAATATTTGCTTATTTTTAGGGAGTTTAGTCCTAGTTTTTAGTAAAAAAAAATATCTAATGAACTTAAATAAAATAAAATTTTTCTTAAAACCAAGGAAACATTTCCTAACTAGCAGTACAATTTTAAATGATGTATGAACTAATTAGGAGGAAATTTTACTGTTTTCTAATAAAAATTAACTTCTCAGTAGTAAAAATTTTCTATAATTTAGAAATTTTGACCAAATTTTAAGTAAAATTCGTTTCTTAATTTCAAGGAAAATTTTATTAAATATTGGTAAAAAGTGTCTTTGGCGCCGTTTTCAATTTAATTTTTCCTCTAAATAAGTTAATTTTTCTAAATTCTAGTTCATTTTTTTTGAGTGTATATTAGCATCCACAAGGAAGACGTCCCGCAGTAGTGAGCCAACAAATTAATTAAAAATATAACCATATTGTGGAAGTCAGTTTTATGTTTATATATAACTTTTACAATAGCTGCTGAATGTTGTAAAATTTATGTAGAAATTTTATGCTTTTTAATGCTACAAAACTTATGGAGAATTTATTGCAAATTACACAGTGTTACACTGTGAAATTTCAGTGATTCCAATGTGAAATGAAAGTAAACTTTTACACAAAGAAGTCCACCAAATGCCCTTTCAAAGTTGACTCGGACTTTTGTGACCTCTGGAAGTGCCTGTCTGTGATAACGGCATTATTTTGTAAGAAAATTTTAGAGAGGAGTCCGAAGTGATTTTGATAATTATCTACACAAAGCCTCTGGAAAAATTTATTCAATATAAATAAAAAAGAACTACCTTGCGATGGAATTGCCATTGAAACCAAGAGCTTTACTACATGAAATGTAGTTTTCACCAACAGCAAAATCAGTTTTCCCATATATTTTGTATTAACGGATCCCGGCGTGCTTCGCCGGGATCCGTTTTGTTATTTATTTTTTATTTGGAAATAATGAAAAAAAGTACGCTCATGGGCGCCTACGTATTTGTTGTTGTTTTTTTTTTATATGGACAAAATCACATGTTGACATGAAAAGTCATAACTCACAAACGAGTCGACCGATTTTGTGCAAACTTTAGATAAACCATCTACATGACCATACGAACAAACCCTAAAGAATCGAATTAATCGAATTCGGTTTGACCGTTCGTGAGTTAAAAAGTCACAACACACTTACAACAATAATAAATATATAGATGACGAGTTAAATACTGCCAAGGCAACA
The DNA here is from genome assembly GCA_949748255.1 of Eustalomyia histrio. Taxonomy (NCBI): domain Eukaryota; kingdom Metazoa; phylum Arthropoda; class Insecta; order Diptera; family Anthomyiidae; genus Eustalomyia; species Eustalomyia histrio. The sequence goes on from OX456527.1 coordinate 45,058,704, forward strand.
GGCAGGCATATGTGCAACGGTTCTATTTCATTTTGTAAAGCTATCAGCATTAATTCTGCATTTTTTGCAGCTTGGCTTGTCATATATAATATATGGGAACAATTGGTTTTGCTGCTGGCATGAGCTTCATTTGATGTTTTGAAGCCCTAACTTTGCACACATTGTGAAATTTTTTTTGTTGCACAGTGTTATTTGTTGAACTCATGTACAGCGAAAGAAACAGACATGAAAATTGTTATGTTTTTGTTATTTTTCAATAAAAACAACATTATGCTTATTTCATGCGTTTTCCTTTTTTTTGTAGTTTCCCAGCAAAACTTTGGTAATGGGTGCGATATTCTCATGCGTTACCTTGTAATGATAGCTCGTTACCTTTTTCATTATTTGCAAGCATAAAGTAGTAAGTTACTGATTATTGATAACGTAATATATGATTTATAAATGTAAAGTAATAATTGAAATATTTTTAAAAATCTATTTTTAGATACATTACTTTGTGTTTTTTTGTAAGCAAAAGGTTAATGTATGTTTGCTTTCACAATACTAGCGAAAAAACGAAGCGCAACAATTCATTTGAGTTTAAAGCAATCAAATACTATATGCGTCTATAGCTCAGTGGGTAGAGTTCTTGGCTGGCAACCAGATTTCCCTGGTTCGATTCCCATCTTGTCCACATTATTTTTAATAGCGTTGAAAATATTTGTAATAATTTTTTAAATAAAAATTCCTCTTTTTTAAAAATCTATTTTTAGACACATTACTTTTTACATTATCGTAACCATATAAGTAACCCCTTACATTATCACCTCTAAAGTAATGGGTATATAAGTTAATTTATTTCATTGGTTTTTTCATTAAAAAAAATTATATTTTTTTATTTTTTTTTATTTATTATTTTTTTAATCTTTATTCAAGTTGTCGGTTTAACCGCTCAATAATTACTGACTCACAATCATTTAATTTCTTAATATTTAACTTAACAAAAATGCTGAGGTGGTGCACGTGTCTGGTTGTATTTCCACTGCATTTTCAGTTTGATGTGAAATAATTTTAAAATGCTGATAACTTATTCATATTTCGTTCTTGTTTTTTGGTGTGAACCAATTTTATAATGTGATACTTTTAATTGCAGATTCTAATAAATTTTGTATGTGTTAATATTCCGCTGCACCTGCAGTCTGGTGTGAAATAATTTTGTAACCTGATAACTTATTCATATTTCGCTTTTGTCTTCTGGTGTGAACCAATTTTATAATGTGATACCTTTAATTCAGGTGTTTTGCAGATTTTAATAAATTTTGTATGTGTTAATACCTCCCCGTTTAAATTTCAAACGTCCTCGTTTGAAGGGGGCTGTGGGTGAAAAATTTTATTAAGTCCATCGATTGCTAGGCTGGATAATTTGATTTCGTTTTCCTCTTTTTGTGGTATAATAGGCTTCTTTACATAGTTTTTTATCGTAAATATTGCCAAAAAAATAATCAGAGTTGAACCAAGTACAATATTTGTGATAGTAATGGTTTTGTTTTTTGTTTATATTGTGTCAATATGGATTGTATTATTCAAACTTAATTGTTTCATCATTTCCAATGATAATATTTCTTCAGTTTGCATAGCTTCGACATTTGGTTGTAGAATCGCTGGAAGAGGTTTCTTGTCTGTTATTTCTTTAGATGCGTATTTGTTGTTTCCAATTGTTATTGTTGTATTATGATGTCGGATTAAAAAGGTTCCATTTAGTAGCATTGTGTTGTTTTCTATTGTCATCGTTCCTTGATATTGGTTCACGAATATTAACCCGCTGGAAATTTCTTCTATGGTAGGCAAGTGTTGATTGTTGATGACCGTGCAATTTGGTGACAGGCTTTTCAGCAAATTTGTAACGCAAGTGTCGTTGCTTAAATCTATGAGCTTATTACTAGGACAAATTAGTATGTCATTGAATTGTTTACATTTATCTTTTAGAGCAAAATTTTTATCTTTACATTCTAATAATTCATTAAAATCAATTTTATTACTTTATTTCCTTTCTTTACTGATCTTATTTCGAGCAAATTGCATGTTTCTATTTCTGTAGTAGGAAGACTTACAATATATATAAGAGAATTACCGTCTGAAGCTATTTTTGTATCTGCAAACTCTAGAGCTTCATCAACATTAATAAAAGGAAATTTTTCTACATTTAAAAGATTCTTTATAATGTTTAATTCTTTGTCAGATAATATAAAAGAGTTAATTATGTTGGCCTTGGCCCAATGTAGTGCATAAGCAATATTTTTAATTTCTTCTTTTAAAATTTCTAATTTATATTTAATCTTTAAAGCCATTTCAGTTTCTATTGTACTGTCGTCTTTCATTTGTCTAAGTATTTTATTAGTGACATTTGTTATCTCGTTCATCCGGTCCGTGGTAAGTTTGTTGATAATCACTTGGTTGTCATTATTTGTCAGTAAACCGTTTAATTTGTTAACAACAATTTCATGGTCATGGTGGTCAGGGCTACCTGCTATCCACTTCCATGCAGTTCCGATAAAATCTAACGATCTTTTGTGTTTTGTTACTTTGGGTCGAGAGATTGTGCTCTTAATCTCGTTCACTGAACTTGTTAATATTATAAAAGTGGGCTATCAATATTCACTTCTGTTCGGATTGCTCCGTTAATATTCTCCAAAACCTCTTCGTGTTTTTCCATTTCGATAACATGGACAATTTTGAATGTTCCCGTCTGGATTTTCGCCGTTCCAGCACTTATGGTTACCAATTGCGAATTTGAGTAATCAAGTATTTGTACTTCAGCTAGTGATAGTGATATGACCATCACTATACTTAAGACTAGCCCAAACATCGGTGGGTTGTTGATTGTAGGTAGATGGGTGGAGTGTTGTTTATTCCTTTTCTCCTTTTCGTTACTCAGGAACACTCGCACTGCTGATCCCTTTAAAAACCGAAGTCAAGTGTTCAAAGTTTTTGTTTTTCAAGTTTTTTTTTTTAAAAATTTTCAAAAATTTTTTATTTAACTTTACTTTTAATTTTTGTTTAAGTCACTTTTCACTTTTTAAAACCCGAAGTCAAGTGTTCAAAGTTTTTGTTTTTTCAAGTATTTTTTTAAAAAATTTTCAAAATAAAAATTTTTTATTTAACTTTACTTTTAATTTTTGTTTGAGTCACTTTTCACTTTTGCCGATATTGGGTCCCTGCTCGGGCGCCAGTTAATTTATTTCATTGGTTTTTTCATTAAAAAAAATTATATTTTTTTATTTATTATTTTTTTAATCTTTATTCAAGTTGTCGGTTTAACCGCTCAATAATTACTGACTCACAATCATTTAATTTCTTAATATTTAACTTAACAAAAATGCTGAGGTGGTGCACGTGTCTGGTTGTATTTCCACTGCATTTTCAGTTTGATGTGAAATAATTTTAAAATGCTGATAACTTATTCATATTTCGTTCTTGTTTTTTGGTGTGAACCAATTTTATAATGTGATACTTTTAATTGCAGATTCTAATAAATTTTGTATGTGTTAATATTCCGCTGCACCTGCAGTCTGGTGTGAAATAATTTTGTAACCTGATAACTTATTCATATTTCGCTTTTGTCTTCTGGTGTGAACCAATTTTATAATGTGATACCTTTAATTCAGGTGTTTTGCAGATTTTAATAAATTTTGTATGTGTTAATATATACATTACTTTGAGACTCATCGCATGGAAAATTCATCAATGAAGTCAGGTGTAAAGTAATCCATGAGCCCCTATGATAATGTGTGGTTTTGCTGGGTTGTATCCAAAAAAAACCAAAAGCAATAAACTTTTTTATATACATGGGCATTATATTTTATATTACCGTCCTTGACCATAGCGCAATAAATGTTCTTTAACATTTACTGATGAAATATGAACTATAATTATGCGAAAATATTTGTATATCTGATATGTAAAAACTTAAGTTTGTTATCTATTTTCCGACAATAATTTAGTTTATTATACCCACTATTAAATGTGATAAAAGGAAGATAGATGCTTCAGCATATCATAAACTTTGCAATTTGTCACAATGGAAAAAAATTTTTAAAGCTCACATGCGTTCCTCTATCGATTAATTTCTATATATTTATGTACAGCCAGGAGGCCAGAAAAAATCTATATTTCATAAATTTGTCTTGAGAAAACCTTTTATTTTATTAAAGTAAAAATTTGCACATATCGATGGCTTAATTGAAAGAAGAATGAAAAAACTTAGTAAGATCCGTAAAATTTTAGATACAAAAGTTTTAATGCAATTTCCAAAAATATGTTGCTCTTTTTATTAAAAATTGCATTAAAACTTTTTTGTATCAAAAATTTTACCTATTTTAATAAGTTTTTTCCTTCTCCTGTCAAGTAACAAAAAATCGAGTTAGGGCCTTGTTATATTAAGCCATCGATATATTATGGTATCTTTTAACTATATTTTAATAATTTTTATTTGCAAAAATAATTATTTTAAAAGCTGCTTTAGCAAATGTCCCGGAGCACTTCTAAATAGAGGCGTCTTGCGATGAGCACATCTCTATTCTGGATCATCTAAAATCAAAATAACATGAATATAACGTTTCTAAAATCTGTTGTTTTGTAATTGATTGAAGTAAAATCAAAAAAAAAAAACATGAAATAAAAATTATTCAAAAATTTCCTTTAAAATAGTTTAAAAATTTTCCTCAGTTTAAGTAAAACTTTATTAAAAATTTTCTTAAAACGAATCAAATATTCTATATTTGAGTAAAAACGAAATAGTTTATATACTCAGAAATAGTTCATATATTTTTTAAGTAATATTTCTTGATTTTAGGAAAAAAAAACAATTATATTAAATAAAATTTTATCAATTTAGTTTTAAGAAATTTGCTTACTAAAATATAACATAATTTACCCCAATTTAATTCTAAAATGTGGCTAACTTAAGATGAAAAGTACTTGAATCAAATGTGTGTTCATTTTTTTCGCGAGTAGTAAAATTAACCATTTAAGCCTTTTCAAAATTCAGTTATTAAGTCTACCACTTTCTAATTTTTAAGAATTGTGTTCTAAAAATTAGTTCAGGCAATTAAAAACATAAAGTAATATTTTTTTTTTGCAATAATAAAAATTTATTTAATTTTAGAAACTGATGAACTATTTCTGGGGTAAATGTTCATGCAACTTAGTTCAGAGAAATTTTAAAAATTTTATTAAAATATTTTTTTTTGAAGTAAAAGTTTTCTAAAAAAATAATAAAAATAAAAAATAATAACCTTAGGTATAATATTTTTTTGTTCAAAAATGTTTGACTTATTTTCAATATTATTAAAAAAAAAAAAACAATAAATTAAAAAAAAACTAGTTAGTTTTACTACTTTTAAAGAAAAACAAGTAAGGGCGGCTAAATTCTGCTATGCCGAATCTTATATACCCTTCACTATGGTGGGGAAAATAGTGAAGTTTATATATGGATATATGTGGAATGGACAGATTTATATACGGACATCTTTAAGTGAAAATTTACCATTTAATTTGGTGATAAAACTTGGACTCGGGAAGATTTAAGGTTCCCTAAAATAGGTATTTAAAAAAATGTATGTTTTGATCATAACTATTTTCAGCAAATATGTTCTACTAAAGATTTTCGATCTTTGGTTATATAAGACGTATCCATATGTCATATTACAGCTCTAAAATGTTAGTTTTTATAAAAATTTTGATGTTTTTAGCCCATTTATGGAGTATTTAACTACGGTCTTACCGTTCTTAAGATATAAATTAATCTATTTTGTGCCACGCCAAATTCAATGATCCCGCTCACATTTGGTCAGATCTTGATAACCAAGATGCTTACAACTTATTTGGAAACTTTTCCTCTCTCCTTTTCCAATTATACAGAAAAGCTGACCGACATCGTTGAGCGAACTATGCTGGACTTGATTGTTTTGTTAAAAAATAAAAAATAACAAAACAAAAAGTCTTAAGAAAATCAAAAAAAAAAAGCGTTAAAAAAATATAAAATTAAGAAAAGTGAATAGACGGGGCTCGATCGCGCGAAAAGCGATTAGACCACTGAGCCATTGACGGACATAAGCAAACGTCGTTAATAGAAGTAAATAAAAAGTTTTCGTTTATTTTAAATCACATTTTTTTATATTTTTTTTTTATACAAAATTTAGTTTTAGAATAAAAAAAATCCCCTTTTCTCAAAATTTTACACAATTAACATTGTGGAGTGTTTACAGGATTCGGTCTAGCAAAATTTATGTTAATAATTTCATTTGTTTTTTTTTTTTATTATTGTATGAAAATAAAACAAAGTCAAAACTTTGTACTTCTAGCTCTTCTAGTAACCACACAAAATCACCCATCATCAGTACTAAATTTTAGATATCAACTAAGAGTAATGTATTATTCATGCTTGAAAAAATGTATTTGTTCTTTAACTAAAACAAATATCAATTTAAATATAATATGCAATATGTAACTACACTCAGATTATTATATAGTTTACTGTCTGTAGTTTTATAAAAAATATTTTCCGTTAAATTTAAAAAGGAATGAGCAAAGGTTTATTTTTCAACGTTTACCTATTTTAACTGTCTTAACTGTTTTATACATTTGTTTCAAGTGATTTACTTTAATTTACCGACTTTTTTCAGTTTTATTTATTTTTTAATTTGTTTGAAATTTAATAAAAAAATTAACGCAAATTTCTGGTTTATTTGTGTGCGTTACAGTTATTACGAATTTTGCTGAATATTCAAAAAATTTAAATTTGTTTTTTATTTAAATTGTTTGTTTATATACCAAAATTATTGCAATTCAACTTACAAGAACTTCATAAACACACATACATACACATTCACAAAAACTGGGTCTATAGCCATAAATACCTACATTTTCTAGGTTTAAAATCAAACAAAAGTACAAAAACGGAACCATTTCAAATAAATGTGTAAATCAGTTATTCTTATGGAATTGGTAGCTAAAATTGTAACATTTATTTTAACTGATTAATCATTTATTTCTGACGGATGTGTCACTTGTTTAAACAACATTTAAAAATAAATAACAAAAACCATTTGATTTAAATGAAAATGTTTTTAAATGAAATATCATTTCTTGTAAATGGCATTTTATGTTATTTTAACTTGCAAACTATTTCAAGTGTAAGGATATTTGAAGGGTTCATTATGAAAGTGGTATAAGTTACATTTCCAATAAAAACAAAATGGCTTAATAAAGTAAGCATTAAAAAAACGCATAAATTTTAGGCGAAATAAATTACAAGGCAAGAATAGTAAGTTATCTCACTTAACACAAAAATCTTTCCCTTTAGAAAAAGTCCCAGATTTATATACTTTAAAATTGGATTACAAATCCGATATTAATCCAATGCGTTCCATTTTCGCGATATTTGGTAAAAGCGTTCCTCACGAGACGTACACATTCTCCGAGATGTACTTTTTGTAAACTCCTACGGGAAGGCCAAAAAGGGGAAAACCCTCCACTTTAACGGCCTAACAAATTTTTTTTGGCTTGAAACCTGATATTTAATAATGTAGTAATAGGAACATAGTAATAAGGTACATTTCAGAATTTTCGTTAAAAACTAGTTTCAAAGGTAGAAAAGATTTCTACTTAAAGGCTGTCCACTAGACCGTACCTCAAAAAAAAATACAAAGTATTTTAACAAGAAAATTTCGAAAATGTTTTTTTTTTGGCCGAACGTAGGGGTCGCCATTTTATATTTTTCGTTATATCTTCGCCATTTACCGTCGGATCTTAAAGTGTTCTCTATCAATGTTTTTTGTCTCTCGGAGACCGATGTTTTCCTCGAAGAAGCAATTGACCTCAAGTAACCCGTTCTAGTATTAAACCACCACATCTCAGTTGCTACCACCATAATGTACTGCCCTAATATTTTAAAATGAAGGCTCGCAAAAAAGCAATAAACTTTTGCAAGGAAAGTATTCCAATAATTCCAGCGGAACTATTATTTTATTATACCCTCCACCATATATGGTGAGGGTATATATCAGTTTGTCATTCCGATTGTAATATGTCGAAATATAGGTTTAAGACCCCATAAAGTATATATATTCGTGATCCTTATGCAATTTTAAGTCGATTTAGCGATGTCCGTCTGTCTGTCTGTTGAAATGGCGATCACGACGCGAAGACGCAAGCCTATTTTTGCCCAGATTATTAAACATCCTCCCGAGCAGTTTGGTATTTAAAATGAGCAAAATCGGTCAAGCGGTTCAAAAGTTATGAGTGAAAATGTGAAGATACCTCTAAATTTTCCATACAAATTGGTACAATTTTTCTGTATCTATTTTTTTTCTGTTAAGTAAGTAGAAATGTTAGAGTCGCTAACAGAGCAGACCTCAGTATATAACATTACTAAAACTAAATAACAAAAGTTATGTTACATAAATCAAAGACTATTTCCCAATAGGTGGCGCATCTGAAAAAAAATTCTCCCTATATGGCATATTCTGCTACAATATACAACAGGGTATTATTGATTTTATATTTCGTTCATAACATAAAATAATGTTTGCCAAAAGCTATGCAAAATATATGTTTTATGTGTATATTATACTTTAATTTTCTAAATCAATATTCATTTAGATGTTTAAGAGCACAATATCGCACTTTATTCATCTGTATTTTTTTATAAAAGAAAAAATTAACATAAATATACATTTGTCAATCCCTCAAATCTCAAAAATACATTAGGCATATTCAGCTGCAGAGCTAGTTCCCATTAGCCGGAACGAAATCGAGTATTTGACAAAAACTATGCTTTAAAATGTGTTTTTTGTGCAGTCCATGTTTAAAAAAACTAGTGAAAATGTAAAGGTGCCTCTAAATTGCTTATACAAATTTAGTACAATTTCATAGTAGCGATTGGTACATAACATATTTTCTCATATTTTTTCACCAGTCGCTTAGCAGTTAATATTTTGTATTCACCTCAAACATTTTTCCACCACTAGAATTGTTTTTCACCACAAAAAATTTTTTCACCTTAAAAATTTTTTTTTCACCTCTAATTTTTTTTTTCACCAAAAAGTTCTTTTTACATCTAAAAAAGTTTTTCACCTCAAAAAATTTTTTCACCTACATAATTTTACTTTTAAAGTTTTTTTATATTATTTGTATCAAAAACAGAAGAGAACATCTTTTAAGGATATTGGTGGAGGGTATTCAAAGATTCGGCAGAGCCGAATTTAGCCCTTTTTTACTTGTTTTTTTTTAACTTTTTTTGTTGCCGAATGTAGGGCATTTTTAAATTTTTTGTCATATCTTTTGTAATTACAGTCGGATCTTAAAGGGTTATATATCAGTCTTTTTGTCGCAATGATACCAATATGTTACATTAAAAATCATTGACCTTAAGCACCCTTTTATACTACTTAGGGGGTAACACCTATGTAAAAAGCTTCCTTTTTATACCCTTCACCATAGGTGGAAGGGTATATATAAGTTTGTCATTCCGTTTGTAATTTCTACAATATTGATCTTAGACCCTATAAAGTATATATATTCTGGGTCCATATGAAGAGCGAAGTTGATTTAACGATGTCCGTCTGTCCGTCTGTCCGTCTGTCCGTCTGTCCGTCTGTGTGTTGAAATGGGTTTTCCGAAGAACCCAGACATGATAAGGACTTGATTCTTTTTTATTTCTGTTACATGTGATCCATTTCTGTTTGCTATTAAAAATCAGACAGATCGGTTAATAAATGGCTGAGATATTAGCAAAAAACCAGGACTACCTCTAATTTTTCCAGTAAAATCCCTTTGTTTAATAAGAGTGTGAAGATAAATACGTAGGTTAAATACGTTTCACAACTATTGTGAATGATATAAATAAAAAACAAATAGTAGTGTCGCCAACTTTTTTTTGCCTAGAAAATGCCAAATTTGACAAGAAAAGCGCTGAAACATATGGAAAAATATAAATTTGAGATTTTACATGACATATTATTTTGGATTAAAATTTTTGGACATTTAAGAAAAAATAAATGGGGATACCGCTTGTTTGTGGAGAGCTATGAGGTAGTAGATTCCAACGATGTATTCATCTCCTTCAGAATCACTCTAGGTTTCGAGTTTTGCATTTTAAAGAAAATTTATTTTTGAAATTCCACATAACATTATTTAAAATTAAAATTTTTGGACATTTAAGAAAAAAATAAATGGGGGTACCGCTTGTTTGTGGAGAGCTATGAGGTAGTTGATTCCAACGATGTATTCATCTCCTCCAGAATCACTCTAGGATTCGAGTTTTGCATTTTAAAGAAAATTTATTTTTGAAATTTCTCATAACATTATTTAAAATTAAAATTGTTGGACATTTAAGAAAAAAATAAATGGGGTTACCGCTTATTTGTGGAGAGCTATGAGGTAGTAGCTTCCAACGATGTATTCATCTCCTCCAGAATCACTCTAGGTTTAGAGTTTTGCATTTGACAAGAAAATTTATTTTTGAAATTTCTCACAACATTATTTAAAATTAAAATTTTTGGACATTTACGAAAAAAATAAATGGGGGTACCGCTTGTTTGTGGAGAGCTATGAGGTAGTTGATTCCAATGATGTATTCATCTCCTCCAGAATCACTCTAGGATTCGAGTTTTGCATTTTAAAGGAAATTTATTTTTGAAATTCCACATAACATTATTTAAAATTAAAATTTTTGGACATTTAAGAAAAAAATAAATGGGGGTACCGCTTGTTTGTGGAGAGCTATGAGGTAGTTAATTCATTCATCGTTGGAATACATCGTCGGAATCTACTACCTCATAGCTCTCCACAAACAAGCGGTACCCCCATTTATTTTTTTCTTAAATGTCCAAAAATTTTAATTTTAAATAATGTTATGAGAAATTTCAAAAATAAATTTTCTTGTCAAATGCAAAACTCTAAACCTAGAGTGATTCTGGAGGAGATGAATACATCGTTGGAATCTACTCCCACATAGCTCTCCACAAACAAGCGGTACCCCCATTTATTTTTTCTTAAATGTCCAAAAATTTTAATTTTAAATAATGTTATGAGAAATTTCAAAAATAAATTTTCTTGTCAATGCAAAACTCGAAACCTAGAGCGATTCTGGAGGAGATGAATACATCGTTGGAATCCACTACCTCATATCTCTCCACAGACAAGCGGTATCCCCATTTATTTTTTCTTAAATGTCCAAAAATTTTAGTCCAAAATAATATGTCATGTAAAATCTCAAATTTTTATTTTTCCATATGTTTCAGCGCTTTTCTTGTCAAATTTGGCATTTTCTAGGCAAAAAAAAGTTGGCGACACTACTATTTGTTTTTTATTTATATCATTCACAATAGTTGTGAAACGTATTTAACCTACGTATTTATCTTCACACCCTTTTGTTTAATATGTATGTAGAATTTTGAGCATAACAACACATCCATGTGTTAAAATTCTTTTCTCTCTATTGACGATGATTTTGTGTGAGCTTCAATAGCTCAGTTGTCTAGACGCTGTGTCACAAATACTTTTTTTTTCTCTAAGGCCGTGGGGTTCGAAGTTCAAATCTCGGTGAGGTCAATTCACTTTTTTTTTGTACATTTTTTTTTATTATTTTCTTAAGACTTTTTTTTTGCTTATTTTTGTTTTTTTTTTTAACATTTAATAATTAATTTATATAAAATTTTATATTAATAATTAAAATTCTTTTCTTTCATCTCCACCTTTTATACACAAACAACAAACACATATAAAGATTTGTAATTTAAATAAAAACTAAACAAATCTCTAATGAACGAAGACTTTTATATATGTACCTCTATTGACGATGATTTTGTGTGAGCTTCAATAGCTCAGTTGTCTAGACGTTGTGTCACAAATACTTTTTTTTTTCTCTAAGGCCGTGGGGTTCGAGGTTCAAATCTCGGTGAGGTCAATTCACTTTTTTTTTACATTTTTTTTTATTATTTTCTTAAGACTTTTTTTTTTTTGCTTATTTTTGGTTTTTTTTAACATTTAATAATTAATTTATATAAAATTTTATATTAATAATTAAATAATCCATAAATAGGCTAAAAACATCAACATTTTTATAAAAACCCTCTGATACAAACAAAATACAAACGTTTTTATACCTTTCACCACAGGTGGAAGGGTCGCGGGTTCGTTAAGATTTTTTTTTTGTTTATTTTTTGTTTTTTTTTTTTACATTTAATAATTAATTTAAATAAAATTTTATATTAATAATTAAATAATCCATAAATAGGCTAAAAACATCAAAATTTGTATAAAAACCCTCTGATACAAACAAAATACAAACGGTTTTATTTCTATTTTTTGCACCGATTTAAAAGAATTTATAAAAAGATTTTTAAACCATTTTATTTCTCACATATTAAGAAAATTTTATACATAATTTACCTTTGAGTGCAACTATTTTAGGTCATAACTTATAATAATTTATAAAAAAAATTATAAACTATTTTCCTTCAAATTTTTAAAATTAAGCTAAAGAAATTACAAATATTTCTAATAAAAAAGCGAAATAAAATCCTAAATGCAAATTTGCCAGCTAAATCAAACTATTTTGTAGAAATAAAACACATGCAGTTCTAGTGATTTCTTTTAACGATTTGTTGAAATTCTTTTCTTTCACCTCTTAACCTTTTATACACAAACAACAAACACTATTCTAGAGCTGTATTATGACCTATGGATACGTCTTATATAGCAAAAGATCGAAAATCTTTAGTATAACATATTTGCTGAAAAACTCGGAAATATCGGTTCAGATACAAAAAAGTTATGCCCAAAACATAAATTTTTTTAAAATACATATTTTCTGGAACCATAAATCTTCCCGAGTCCAAGTTTTATCTCCAAACTAAATGGTTAATTTCCTCTTAAAGGCGTCCGTATATAAATCTGTCCATTTCATATATGTCCATATATAAACTTCAGTTTTTTCCCAACCATGGTGAAGGGTATATAAGATTCGGCATAGCCGAATTTAGCCGCTCTTACTTGTTTATTTTCTTTCTTTACAGAGATGTGTTAACAAATATTGGTTTTCACAAGATTTATGAAGAGTACAAAAAAAAATCTTTGTTTAACACAAAGTTTTACAAAATGATAGTATATTTACAACAGAGGTCCACGGCACGCAGCATTACTTAATCCATTTTTGGTGGATTTCTCTGAAATTTATAATGCATATGCAAAACTAAATTATCTATGGATGCGCGTAGGAGTTTTTGATAGTCAAATACTTTTTGACTTAGAGCTGTTTCTTTACGAGTATAAAAAATAAATATTTTGACTTTAAAACTTCGCTGTTTTGTCAAAAATTAATATACCCTAAAAACCCATACGCTTTCTCTAGATAATTTAGTTTTCTATATAAAGTGTATGTTTCAGAGCGATCCACCTAAAATTGGTTAAATTATGCTGAGTGCCGTGGATCACTTATAAAATAACACAAATTTAATTCGATCATATTTTGACGTGATTCAAGTTGGCAGTATTTTTGGCGGCTGTCAAGTTTAGAAAAAATGTGCCCTATTCGTTGCTCATCGGTGACCGCCATAGAAGATTCATGTTCTACATGAACAAAATGCTTGGTGTCCATAGAAAATTTTGTTTTCCATATGCATTATAAATTCCAGAGAAATCCACCAAAAATTGTTTAAGTAATGCTGCGTGCCGTGGACCTCTATTGTAAATATACTATCATTTTGTAAAATGATTTACAAAATCGTGTTTTTTTTAAATGATGTGAAGTGAGGCGTTAAGTTTTGCAAAATGGGGGCAATGGAGTCGAAAAATATTTGATTTAGAGATACCATTTTCTATCGATTTGTTGTAATTAT